>OZ020618.1:4464813-4797371 GCA_963971575.1 Liopterus haemorrhoidalis
GAAGTGAAATGCGAGTCTAATATTACAATTACAAATGCCCCAATTTAATTGAGATTTTAATTAAAAAGAGCTTAAGCGAAATGAAACATGTGTTAGAGTATCTTTTTGTTTTCGTAGCGAGAAATTCTGTTCTTATTTCAAAGTTTACTACAAGCGAATGTGGTGTTCGGGATATCGTCAGACAATCATTCTCGTTAAACCTTTGATCTGCTATCTAAATTCTTTCCTATGTATACCTACCATTTCAATTTATTCTGTCTGGAAATCCATTTATTTCAAGAACATTCACTATTCCAACGTTTACCAACTCAAAGTACAATGATCGTTAATTTATTATGTGTTATTTGTCAATTTGCTCTTCATTTGATATATCAGGTGTCTACTTTTTTATTGAACATATCAGCATCATCATCCTCATTTATCAGTCATTTATGTCCACTGCTAAACAGAGGCCTCCACTTTGGTTCCCCACTCCTTTCTGTCTTGTGCCACCTGCATTCATTTACCGGCTAGTCTCTTAACTGGTCTTCTAGTTCCTCTAGTTCTTCTAGTACTGTCTTTAGGCCGCCATTTCAGTAATTTCCTGGCCCATTTACCATCATTGGCTCTAGCAATGTGGCCTGCACCAAATATCAACAAGGTTGCATCAATTTGGTTGCACCAAATATCAAGAAGGAAGAAACGTCATTCAAAAGAGCTATTCCTGCCCATGAACGTCTAGCGGTTACTTTGCGATTCCTGGCGACAGGAGATTCCTACCATTCGTTAAGTTACATGTTCAAAATTTCAAAGCAAACCTTTAAACGATATAGTCCTTTAAACGACAGTCCCACAAAACAGGACGATCCCGGTATAAATCGATCAAATTAAGCACTTTTACGTTTGTCCACTCCATCTATATGCAACGTTGCTCATCGGCGTCTGCATCACAACCCGAATTTAAGCCTAAAGCCGCGTTATGCCAGTGGTTGGCACGTCCCCACACGTTCTTATCGGCTTTCTTTGAAGGAGACCGACACTCGAGCGATTCTTGTTGGCTTGCCGCTGGCACGATGGCATGTGCCAACGGTCACGTCTACATTACTTCTAGCATTGCCAAATGGCCAACTGGCAAACAGCGGCATAGTGTGGACATCGCTTTAAATTTTAACATCAACTACGCCTAGAAGTTAAAACTTTAACACAACGTAAATGTTCCTACTACTCTCCCTTGGAGCATAAGCTCTTTATAGTAAAGGCTCCTTTACATTAAGACGATTCTGTATCACTTTTTGTTAGGTTTTTTTGTACTCTATAACCTCTCATCAGTGTTTCCTTTTACTTGTTTCTTACCCCTTTTACTAATTATATAAAAGCACGTCTAGTCTGTGGGAACTCTGTACGTGTAGTAAAGCTTTCTCTCTTTCCTTTGTGACCTCATAGTTCATTGCAAAGGTCGTGTTTACAATCTGGTAATAGTGATGCAATGTTAAAAGTGAATAGTTTAATCAATATATTTTTGGCATTTTCTTTAAGGCTATCAACTCATTAAAATTTATGGTAAAATAATTTGTATTTTAACGATTAGGTTATCAGAAAGATAACACTTTGGTAGACAATAGGTTATGGTAGATCAGGGGTCGTCAATAAATCTAATGCAGTGTCCGTTGGAACTCGACAAAAATTAAGAATTTATGTAAAAATTTCTGTTAATAGTCGGGTTGATTAATCGTATATGACTTATAGCACTCTGATTGTTACCGTCTAATTTATTTTTATTATAACTATCCCCTAATTATGTTTGTTAATTCTTTAATATTGTATTCAGTTCGTTTGTAATTCAATGGTAATACTGTAGGATTTTGCAGGCTGTATCATGTTTACTAAGTGTGTTCCATGGTACTAAGTCCGTTGGCCGTTTGTCGGTATTCTATGTTGTTTATGCAGTGCTAATGCGGTCGATCCTCTGCTATAATTTGTCGATAATCGCCACCAATATGGTGACAGTAGTTGACCACGCGGGGCTCCACTGCAGAGCCTTGGTTTTGTCGGTCTGTTGTTGGTAGGATTGCAGTTGTACATGGCAGCAAATGAACCACAAGCACTGGTCTCGGGAAGCTTCTCAACTAATACATAGGGATACGGGAAATATATACTGATATATGCAGAGAAACAATATTACACCGTCTATCTTTTTGCATATAACTCTGCATGATCTGCATTTTGTCATCAAGAGAGGTTAAAGCTTAATTTTTAGGGTTTTGTTGGTATAACCACCAAAAAACCTTTATAGCGTCACTCATGTGTCTAGCGTCACTCATATGTATGTATGTCTGTCTATCTTTCTGTCTGAATGTCCATATATCTGTCTATATGTCTGTATGTGTGTCTACCTGTCTGTTTGTCTGTATGTACAGTAAAAATTGTGGCCAAACGGATAAACATAGAGGGTTGAATTTTAACATGTTTGCACTCAAAAAACACCCCGCGAGATAAATATAAACAAATACGTACATTAATTTAGGTGTACATTGATAGGAACCGGAATAGTCCAACAGAAATTTTTGATCAGATTAGTTTTTCGAAAAATATAAATTTTTTGTCGTTCAAAAAGATTATTTTTTGCTCTTAAGGTCTAAAGACATAAATTATGGAAAGAAAAATAGTTTTTTAAAATTTCTTTATTTTACCATGTTTTTTCTTTGCAAAAATGTACTTTAAAAATATTGCCCCGAACCCTTTAATCCAAAAGGGTTAAATTAAAAATCTGAAGTTCATTGATCTGAACTGGAAACGTACGAAAAAATTTTTTTATTGCTTAATGTTACGTTCAGAGCTCTTAAATTAGTCGACTATAGACCGGTGTTTCTCAACAGGTGGTCCGCGGACCAACAGTGGTTCGCAGAAAAATTTTAGTGGTCCGCGAAAGTTTTTGTATGTATTTTTTACGGGTTTTTTGTTATTTTTTACGCACATTTTTTATGTAAATAATTTATATTTTGTTTATTTTCTGTAAACTTTCTGTGATTTTTTACAAATAAAATAAATATATTTACTAACACATTAAATATATTTGTTTTCTTGCAAAAAATGAACCAAACAATTATTATTAGTGGTCCGCATTAGAAAATTTTATATTTTACTGGTCCGCGATACGTTTTTGGTTGAGAAACACTGATATAGACTATACCTTGGCCTTTGTCGGCCTTGGTAGCGTAGAGGTAGCGCTCCTGCTTCACGTGCCAAAGGTCCCGGGTTCGAATTCCGGTCAGGGCATGGATATTTGTAAGACACAGTGTAATTGGGAAATTTAATCCTGTTCTGTGTTATTTAAAGCATAACTTATGTACTGTTAATTGTTACATAAATTATAGAAAGACGAACAAGTAAATATGATCAATTAGGTTCGGTTTAGTTAGTAAAAATCTAGGACAGCTAAATTAGGAACTATAATAGATAATAAAAATTTTACGAAGCCGCCGTAGTTTAAAGACAAACAGATGTCGCACCATTTGTAACGCACTAATTTCCTTAGCTGTAAACGCTGACTTAAACGTTAATATTATCAACTAAAATTAGCCACAACACATTGAAAAGTGAATACTCAACTAATTTAAAGAGCTCTGAACGCAGTTTTAAGCAGTTTTCTCAAATAGTTCTCGCACATTACGGTGTCTATATCTATTTAAATTTATTATTATGACAATAGATTGATACAGTTTTCTGTATTTTTGTGTTCAATATCTGAATATTACGTTCTCTTGTTGTACCCCATATTGGTACTACATATTGATAGGACATAATTTTTGCAGTATCCACATCCGTAAGCTGTAAAACGTTCTCCATACATTTCTGTGTGCTTCTCTCCCGATACCGTTTCCCGTATTCCTGTGATCGGGTTAAATATATCGCTAAAAGCCTCTAATAGCATCCATACAACGTGTAGTATTCACTCCCTCCTCATACTTTATAATGAAATATAACAAATCCATCAATTCCTACAGCATCCACATGTCGGCTTTAATCTATCTTGATGCTTTTAACGTTTAACCAAACCACTAGACCTTCAATATTTTTTAAGTTTAGATAACTAATCGTTAAACAAATTATTTTTCCATCAAAATTTCAATAGTGCCTTCAAAATGGTTTATGTCTGGTATATACTTCGTCAAAACAAAAAACTAACAGAAAAAATCTGCTTAATATTTTTTAAGAATTGCGTGTAACATTTTTCATATTGCTCTCAAAAAGATTCTCTGTTTACGCAAGAATATAATGTATATTGAAGAGTAAAGCTGAGTTCATAGCTCTAAAATTAGTTGACTATACTCTGTGCGTCCTCGATAAATTTAATAGACCGTTTTAACGTTTAATAAAAGCGTTCACAGCTATGAAAATTAATAGGTAACGAATGTTGTGACATCTAAGTTGCAAGCCAACTACGAAGGAATAAATAATTATGAATTATAACAAAACACAACTCAAAAACGGTTAGAGGCAGCGACCTTCGGTTATAATTTTTGGATTTTTCATAGTTTATTTAGTTTATGATGTGTTTTGAGATTACGATAATTTTTTTTAATGGCATAATTTATTTTATTTGTGAACTTGGTGCATTAAAAAAGCAAACTAACGGTTAGAGATAGCGACTTGAGGTTGAAATTTTTGGATTATCCTTAGTTTATTTAGTCTAGAAAAAAATTGGAGCTTTAATCGTTTAATGAGTTTTGAAATTATGACAATTTCTTCTTATGGAATAATTTACATAATTTTTTGCAAATTGTGAATTAAAAAAAATCACAACTCAAAAACGGTTAGAGATAGCGACTTACGGTTAGAATTTTTGGATTCCTCGTAGTTTATTTAATCTAGAAAAAATTTGAGGCCTTATTCGTTTTGCGTATTTTAAAATTATGACAAATTTTAATATGGCGTTATTTATAGAAATTATCATCTTCGTATGGACGTATCTCAAAAACGAAATACGATAAAGACCTGCGATTGAAATTTTTGAAATCTTGAGGTCCTTATTGACTTGTAACCAAATTTTGATACAAAAAAATTTTTGAAGATTTTCATTTTTTTTTTTTTATTTATTTATTATTTTTTTTTTAATATATTGATTAATCCTAGCTAAAAAGTGGTTAAGGATAGAAATCTGCGGTTTGAATTTTTAAAATTCTCCTACATTGTTTAATCTAAAACAAAATTTGGGCTTTAGTAAACCAATTATTAAGTTCTGTAAGGGCAGTAATCCAAAATCCTTGAAAATGGCCTAAAATCGAAAAAATCGTAAGGGGTAGACCTTAAAAAAATCGTGATTTTGAAGCAAAAAATTTTTGTCTCCAATTTCATTGAAAATTGGTACAAATATGTATTTTTGGTCATAGATTAACAAAATTGGGTCCATTTTGAAGTTTGGGCAAAAGTTTTGGAATTACAGCTAAAAAACTGAACCGAATTGGTTCTAACTCAAAAACTAGGAAAGGATGAATTTTTTAAATATATATTTTTTTTAATCCTCACCCCAGAATTAGCTTCAAAATATATTTTGGCTAAAATCGGAGTCAAAAAAATTTGAACAAAATTTCAAAAAAAAAAATCCCTTAAAATTGTGTAAAAAAATTGACTTATACATTTTTAGGCTTAGATCACAAATATATGGTCACTTTTGCGTTAGGGTCTAAAATTTTGACATTTGCGGCAGAAAAAGTAAGAAAAAAAAAACAGTCCACAAAAAGGCTCAGAAAGCCGATGAAATGTTAGTTTGCCCCTTTTTTTAAACAATCTTTACAGACTAATACTTACTTCTTATCTGTCATCTATATCAGTGTTCCTCAACCAAAAACGCACCGCGGACCAGTATAATATATAATTTTCTAACGCGGACCACTAATTGTTGGTTCATTTTTTGCAAGACAACAAATATATTTGATGTGCTACTAAAAACAAAAACATTTATTTTATTTGTAGAGAAATTCACAGAAAGTTTACAGAAAATAAACAAAATATAAATTATTTACATAAAAAATTGCATAAAAAATAAATAAATAAACTGCAATAAACACATATAAAAACTTTCGCAGACTACTAAATTTTTCTGGGGACCACTGGTGGTCCGCGGACCACCTGTTGAGAAACACTGATATTATTAAAACTGAAGGCTATATCTGTTTTTTTTTTCGGCCTCATATCTGGTTTCATACAATTATAAGACAATATTAAAAAAGTACAGAAAATTGTCATATTTATTATTTTATTGAGCAATAATATTTTTACAACAATTTTTTCTACATTTAAAAATATATTATTAGATATCAATTTGCTGCAAATTTTGATGTATAGATTGTTGCCAGAGCCGCAGTAAAAGGGGGGGGGCGGCCCTGGGCGCACTAAGGAAAAGGGCACTGATGGGCTTAACTAAAGGGCGTCATTGCGAAGGCGAGGACCTTTTTTTGCTCATCACTTGGATTTTGAGAGGTGAGGAGTTTTTTTTGCTCATCACTTTTAGAGTTTGGGAGGTGAGGACCTTTTTTTGCTCGTCGCTTGAATTTTGAGTTAGAAACATGTTTTTTTATTTGCCAAGGGCGCCAAAACACGGCTCTGCCCCAACGCAAGTTTTGCTTACTGCGGCTCTAATTGTTCCTAATTTAATTTAAAATTGTTTTTTTTTTTTAGTTTTTCGGTCCCATATTTATTTTAACTTAATTGAACTTTTCCCGTGCCACGATAAATAAAAGTTTTCTACAAAAATAGGGATGATTATCAACGAATATTTCTCTATTTTTTTTACCACCAGTGTATATAAATTTATGGAGTCTGGGTAAGAGCGGTATATCAGTTTTGTGAATTGAGGGAAATATTTCATTATCAAGAAGGCGGGAGCACAACACCGCCAACATCACATGTTTCTATTGAAAATGTAACTTCGATACGCGTTTGAGAGCATAGAGAAGGCGATCCACGACAGCGATAACCAACAGATATACCTTTTGAAAAGTTCTAGCGGTGAATAAGCTCAACTATTAGAAAAGCTTTAATTCCACTGCGTTCGTTCGTGGAATAGACAAGATATGATCGATACAGAGAGAAGCGAGAGAGAGCGAGTAAAGAGCGGAATTGAACAAGTCGTCATGCCGCAACGACTGCAACATCCAGAACATAATAACTAATTATGCGGAATACATCAAGCGGAGATAAGTTCCGAGCGCTGTTATGAAACAGTTCCGTGGTTGCACGAAAAACAATTCAAAACGTACGAATTCAAAAACAAGCGGAACGATAATAAAAGCGAAGAGGGAGAGACGGATACTGTGGCTTTCAACTTCAGTCCAGAAATATATTTGACTTTGGCCGTAGAAACGTTTCCTACCCCTTGATATAGAACTGTACGTCGGACTGGTTGGCTAGCGAACTGAAGCAAAAACAGGAACCCGTAAAACCATTTGAACGCGGACATTAAAGTTTTTTGCCTGAATGATGATACCTCTGGACATTTACAGAGGCAATAAACATTCTACGGTTAGTATAAAACACCTCTGGAGAGTGATTGGAAGTCCGCACTTCCTCTGTAAAATACTACTTCCGTTAGACGTGTACTGCGACGAAAATAACAAAGCTCTAACGGCTATCGACAATGTCTGCTGGATCTCATCATCGCCCGGGATAATCGTGATGGACGGCAAGCTGCGCGCCACAAATCAAATTCACGCACGGGACAAGTTGCACGCGGACAATCACGAATGATACGCGTCAATGAACCAACATACTACATCACACAACCCCAAACATTTTAAAGCACGGACCGGTGTTTTAAAATTATCCATCGCAGTTCGGTGTTGTGCAGATTTCCGTACCGGTTTATCCACACATTACAAAAGGCTGCAAAGCCGCTTTTAATAACATATAGTAATTTTAATAGATAAGTAGTGATAATAAGAATATATATATATATATATATATATATATATATATATATATATATATACCAGCACGGAGAATTTTTGATCTTCTGTTGAGGCACTATCATAGGAAATTATTTGGGAAAAAGAAGAGAAGCGAAGGATAATGCAAGGCAATATATATATATATTAACCACACTTTAAAAATTGATGCCTTATTATCTATGACTCATATTTTTTAACTCAGTTGTCTTAAGCTTCATATAAATAAACAATGATTACACCAACAGATATTTTGGTGCCTGCGAGTTTTTAACTGTCTCTAGGTAATTTTTGGGCACAAAATTCAAAATAGCCGTCAAATATGGTCTATCAGATCTAGTTTTTGAGATACGCTATATTGGCCTCTTTTACAATAAAATATCTTATTTCTTAACTTGTGCATTTTTCACGTTATTACTGTTACTATTTGCTCCAACTGCCAGTTACAAACACAAAAGAGACAAAGGTATTTATTTTACAAAGTAGATATATATACATTCATCACTTATCACTTAAAAATGTTGTTTTGTACGACTTTCTAGCATGGAGTTTACCAGAACAGTCTTTCTGAAGACTCCAACAGTAGTAGGCCATAATGTGGCTATCTTATCTTCCTTGATATCTATCTTCCATAGTTTTATGTCCTAATGGAATCTTTCCCCCGGTTCTTCACTAAAATCACCTAGGTTTTCTGGTAAGTGGTCATAATACAACCGAGAATATGTAAGTTGGAAAGCATATTTTCCACTAATTCTCTGCCTTATGATTTCCAAGAAAATTTTGTACTACTTGAATAAATGAACACCAAGAATTAGATTCAATCTCGTTCATTGATGCGGTTGGATTGGATTGTGGATCTTCAATAGGTTGCCTTATCTCAGGATAATTTGTTCTATTGTGAAAATTACTTATAGTTATTGTACTTGGCAATCTAATTTGCCGCCATCTTCTTGATAAAATTGATTAGTTTATGTAAAGAAGACTAATACCAAGTGGCATTTCATTATCATCAAGTATAATATTTTTCGACGAAGGCTCTATACTATAAACAATCATGTCGAAAATTTTTTTGTCGTATTATTTGAACATTTCTACACAAAAATATATAAATATAAAAAATATTTGAAACCCACAAATATATTTAAAAAATTACAGAACATTGTTGTGTGATACCTACTATTAAGTTATTGAGCAATAACATTTTTACAATAATTTTTTCTACAGTCAAAAATATCCTATTAGATAGATAAAATATCTGTGCAAAATTTGATGTATAGATTGTCACTAATTTTATTTCAAATTGTTAGTTTTGTATAAGAAACTAATAATCTCTGGGGGTTGTACGTAGCGTTAAACAAAAATTTGTATAGAACACAATTTGATGTATTTTTAAATGTATCGGCCACTCTGTTGACTCATTAAGAATTATTTTAAGCAATTCTGTTCCTTATCTATTAATTTTTAATGACTATATTTCTTAATGAGCTTTATCAATATCAGCCATCTTGATTAGTAGTGACGCGAGTTTTTTGCAAGTGGCGTGTGCATTTTGTCTGTGGTTTTTAGTTATTTTTAAGTGGTAAAAGTGCAAAGTGAACTTGAAAAAGTGTGTGATATTGTGGACTTTGGTGTTTGGACTCTATGGATACCAAAATTGGAGAGAATGAAAAGGTATTTGTAGAAATTTTTGTTAATTTTATAATGCGTCATTGTTATGTGAAATGTGCTTCTATATACAATATGGCAACACATACATATGTACATATACATGTAGGTGTATACTGTAGGTATATTTTTTATATGTATGTAGACCGGTGGTATCCAACCTCTTCCCATTGTGGGGATTTATTTAAAGAAATTCAGAAAATTAATTGAACGGGTATTTATCGCTTTTAACCAATTGATAGACACCAAACACACATTTTTAAATGTGCGTCATAAAAAATAAGTATGCTGTTAAATCACTTTGAACGCATGACTATGGGAGCATATATTTAAATGTAGTTACTGCCAAATTGTATCGACCTTAAGCGACTGCAGAAAATTATTTTAACATAGATCATAAAAAATGAAACAAGAAATTTCAAATTCCACAGAACATTATAATGAATTTACAAATACTATTCGTTGTTTATTAATGGCTCTTTAAGTTTATGATGAATAAGAAAATGTATCGAGAAATGATAGAAATAAGATAGAATTAATAATATCCATTGTACAAAAATTACAAAATTAAAGAAATTACCAAATTATTAACTTAGAAAATTAAATAAGACAAAACTACTCAAAATGCTCATAGTTGTGGGGGATACCCTTCCAACTATTAACAGGGGCAGTTATACCACGAAGACTGAAAAATCAGTCAGTGTGTGGTTTTTATTAATTTATTCTTATTTCAATTTAAAAATTGTGAATTCGAAATCTTAGTGAAGATACAGTTGTGGCGAACTAATTAAGAACGATCTTGTGATATGCATGTATTCATATATTTTGATTGGTTAAAAGGGCGCTGTACATATTTTTTTCCATCTGACTCCAATCGATTAACCTTCGTTTCATCGCTCCAAAGGATATGCTTCCATTGGGAAATAGTCCAATCTTTATGTTCCTTGGCAAAAGCTAGCCTGTCCTGTTTTTTGATGAAAGTAGTGGCTTCTTTCTTACAGCTCTTCCAAATAGTTGGTGCTCATTCAATCTTTCTCTGATAGAACGAGCTGATAGTGCATTAGGTTCTTCAGCAAATATCTCCTTTTGGATTTATTTGGAGCTAAGAAATGGATTAGTTTTTGCTAATCGAACTATTCGTCGATCCACCGCTTCTGAAGTTTTTCGAGGTCGTCTACGTCTAGATACATTTTCTGTGGTGTGATGTTTATTAAAATGTTGTACCGCGTTATAAACCATAGTTTTAGAACATTTTAATTTATTTGCAATTACTCCATAAGACATAATTTCATTTAAATGCAGTTTTACTATGGCATCCCTCATGCCTGGTGCGCAACTTTTTTTTCTACCCACAATAAAAAAAAAACAACCTACAACACAAAAAACGAAATTGATTTTACCACTATAACCCTTGTATTAATAATTCTTACCAGTGTTTTATTTGTTGACACAGCTCAGACAAAATAATGTTTTGCAATGTCGTTCCTAATTATATCGCCAATTGAACCATGCTCATGTACGCTTGAACTGAACTAAACAAATTTTACGACCGAAGATTTTTGGATGATGCAATATTTACTTTGGGGTATAGTATAAGGCATATAAAAATTAGTACATATTTGGCGATTTATTGACTATAGTTAAAACTAGAGAACATTGTCTGTAATTTTACCTGCCGTTCGTAATTAGTTCGCCACAACTGTAGTAGGTACAACGTGTGTTTGTCTTCTATATAGATTTTCTTTTTCACCAATTTCTGTGGCGAGTCGAATCATTGCAAAGAATTATTTGCCGATTTCAGAGGGTGGACTATCCACTTGTATACCGGTGTGGGGGTTGACATTCATCAGTTGTTATCTTATCCCAGATAAAACTGAATAACTCGTTTAACTTGTATAATGTGAAACAATTTATTTTTTATAGTCGACAAAGTTTTGTAACTGTTGTCGTGTGTGATAATGGGTCGTAGTGAAGGAGGTCGTGTTCTCAAACTCTTCCCCATTAGGAAACAGAGTTGAAGTAGTGCTTCATATTACTTGAGAAACGTTTCAGCACGCAGCGAATATCACAGATGATGCCATCTAGCCATTTCAACCTTTACTAGCAGTGACGTAGTTAGATTTTTAAAGCCCCTACGAGGAATATTCCTGTAGGCCACTTCTTGATAAATTATAATGTGGCCTAGGTTAAAAAATTGATCCCAAAATGTGAATTTTCACACATTTCAGGCTTTTGTAGAAATTTAGTAACTTAAAATAAATTGTGGGTGCATATCAAAAATAATAAAATTCGATTATTTCCACATATGAATTCGACTCTCAGATATTATTATTATTATTTTTTATTATAATTTCAAAAAATTGATGTGAAGTGTGAATATTCACACATTTCAGGGTTTCGCAGGTATATAATAAGTGAAGGCGGTATGCTGAGTGTGTAGGACAAATTTTACTTTGTAGTAATCACGGCAAAATGAACGATATTTTTAAAATAATTTATCGTCTGTTAATCATATAATAATACTGGTTATTAAATTTACGCTCATAAAAATTAAATACAACATTTGTCAAAATATAACTAGAATTTTGACAAAATAATTTCAACATAATAAAAATGCAAAAAAAAAACAGAAAAAATAAAATTCACTCCGGTGTACTCGAACTCGAAACCCTTCGTTTTCCAACCAGTTTAAGAGTGCTATAACGCATGTAGCCATCGCACGCCATGCATGTGAGTGTCTTACATTGGTATAACTTTTGTACTTTGTGAACCAAAAACCACAAAAAATGCGTTATTTTCCAAAAACATAATCTGATCAAAAATTCCTGTTGTACTATTTCGGTTCACACCAATATACATTATTTAGAATTTTTTTAGATTTTTAGTTTAAACCATCTGGGCTACAGGGTGTGGGACAAAATTTTTTTTACACATTTTTGGCAAAAATCGCATCAAAATAATTTATTTTGCAAAAATAAAAATTTGATCGTTAATCCACGTACTAAGGGCTTTCATTTGATACCCTACTCAGAATTAAAAAAAAATATTTTTGTTTTCGATGAGCACATATTTGTTTATATTTTTAGGGGGGTATGTTTTTTAGATGTTTTAGTATTTTTCCTATGTGCGGGTCAAAGAGTTGTATAAGCATGCCAAATTTCAACTCTCTAGGTTTAGCCGTTTGGCTACAATTTTTACCGAACAGACAGACAGACAGACAGACAGACAGACAGACAGACAGACAGACAGACGACAAAATGACGGTATAAGGGTTTTTTGGTCATACCTACAAAACCCTAAAAAGGACAACTACCTAAGCCATAAATACAAAAAATCCATGACATTATTAGCCATGAATTAAAAAAATATGTTGTTAAAAATGCAATATTTTCCAAACACGAAATCTGATCAAAACTTTTTGTGCCACGTGAAGAATTCGTCGCGGAGCACTATCGTTGCTAAAGAGTTCCTAAATCAAATATTTTTATCGAATATTTGCCAAAAATCTGTAAAAAAACTTTCAAAAAGGCACAAGCCGTTAGCCCTCCCCCTGAGTGCGCGCCTGTTCCCCGACACTGCCCTGCCCGATTTTTAAAAATCACGGTATCAATTCATGAAAGAAACTTTTATACATCCCGATGAAAAATGATGCTATTTTCATAAAAAATATTCCGCCCACAAAATAATAAATGTTAAACGAAATGGAATTGATTTTATCGCTTGTGGTTGTATACTTAAGTTAAGTAAATTCTAGAGAAACCTGTCTCGAAGTAAATAAGATACGAGTTTGACAAATATGCAGGTATCCAAACATTTAAAATCGTGGATTAGGGCCAGATAATCATGGGGAATTCTGTCGATAAAACAGTCTGGACACGGTCGGGGGAGGGTTTAAAGTGTGGAGTGTTGTCTAGACAAGGGAGGTGGAGGGTGAAATCATCCCCCGACGGATGACGAACAGTCGTAATCAGCCGTAGAACTCCGGAGATAATTATTCGCGACAAAGTAACTCATTATATTAAAACACATAACCAACTAACAATGCTTGAAATGGCTAGATGGAATCATCTGCGATCAGTGGCGTAACTACCATAAGGGAAGAGTAGGTAACGCGTGCCGTTTCGACCAAAATAGGAACAAAAATAGGCGCAGATTTATCAGCGCCTGTAAGTTTTTTTGTTTTCGGCGCTTCTTGATGCTTACTAGTGCATACATAGAAAGCTTTTACCCATGCCGGTGTACTGACATTTATTTATTAAAAATTGCAATGTTCCTGTACCTGCTTGGAGGTGCTATATACCTACCTAATAAAACGTGCCGCTTCTGGACGATAGACACTGTCTACTATGAAAGTTTAGTCAATGGGGTAGCGCTGCTATTTTTATCTTTGAAAAGTAATTTCTTTATGAGATTTTCGTCAAAAATGTGTCAATTTTTATGTTCCCCACCCTCTTTCTCACGGGGGTTGATTTAAAAATCTGTAATAATTCTCAGTAATGTACATTGATGGGAACCGGAATAGTTCAACAGAAATTTTTTAGCAGGTTTTCGGAAAAAAAAATTTTCTCATAAATACTTGTTTCATATTTAAGATTTTGACCGTCTGTCCGTCCGTCCGTCCATCCGTCCGTCCGTCCGTCCGTCCGTCTGTCTCTCTGTGTACACGTGCAGAGCAAATTCGGCTAAAAGGATTTTTATGAAACTTCATATTTAAACTTCTGCCATCCATGGCACGAGTTGTTCAACTTTTGGTAAAAATCGGTTGACTAGAAATGAGAGTTTACTCGTGTCGATTTTAAAATTTTTGCGAATATTTCATAACAGAAAAATATTTCGAAAAAATTTATTTAACAAAAGTTGCTATAAAAGCAATAATTAATAACTTTTATTTGAGACATTTTTTGAAAAAATTAAAAAATTGTTGTGTATGTAAGATATGAGCCTTACTTTTATTAATATGTCTTATTATTAATAGCGCAAACAACTGTTGTATATTCATTAATTTATATTCAGAAAATAACCTATCTGTAGGGAAATATAATGGTTTTTTCAGTATTATTTTAATTATCATTTTCTGAATTATGGCTAATCTTAACATATGACAGTTTGCCGCTCCACCCCAAGCTATTAGCCCATAAGTAATTATTGACTATAATTTTAATATTAATATCTGATCAATAATGTAAGCTACTTCTTCTGTTTTAAGTTGAATAGAATTATGTTTAGAAAATAATGGAAATCAAATGGAACATTATTTATAAGGAGTATTTAACAATTATTAATTTTTAACTCACTAATTTATCACTCTTGTTTTTCATCCATAGCTTACTGCACATTAATATTAAAACAGTATCATTTTAAGGGTTTTATCGTCATACCTACAAAACCCTAAACATACTGTCTTCATTAAAATCCCTTTCAAAACACTACTATTTTAAACAAGTGAATAAATGTACCGGGTCATAGACCACACTTTTAGAATCTCAGGGCTGATTTTCCCCGTATTAAAACTGCCGCTATCATTGTTGCTTTTAATCGCATTTCTGAACATTAAGCATTCAATCATCCACGCACAACCGCTTCATGCTATGCCGTGAACTCTTTATCAATCTTCCTTCCGAACGACGCGTCGTCAAGGACCATTTTAAAGAATCACTCCTTCGTCCAACCACATGTTCTAAGGATACTTGCATCCTCGGATAAAATCTTTACAGCTAGATTTATATATAAAGATAAATTCTGATATACTTTTTACGATGTTACAAATTTCTTATATTTAGCGTTTCGACCCCTTATGTTATACGCCATCTTGTTTGACTTATCACCATAGTATTTAATCTCTCTTCTGTGTACATTTTAGAAAATTAATTTTCAAGAAAATCTTTTATTTTTACAGGTATAAGTAGTATAACGTTGTATCAGATGCAGAATTATTAAAAATTAAAATGGAAAGAGTATTGGATTCATATTAAAAACTCCAGATGCCCTCAATCCAGAGTTGGATTGAGATTTAAATTAAATCACGGAACAACTAAAGAACAAATTTAAATACAAATATAATAATTTTTCAGAATCAAGCCTTCATGAATCGAGATAGTTTTATTTCTTTCAATATGTAATTTAAATTTCTTCAACATATTAATATTTATTCAAGATAGGAAATATAACAATTCATCATCAAGCCTTGTCCATCATCGGGTGATTTTGGACTGTCTCTAAAAAGAGCATAGGCTCTCAATAAAATTTCTCCATCTAACTCGTCTATCTGCCATAGGCTTCAAGTCGGTGATGTTGTTATACAGTCTTTTGTCTTGGTTTTGAGAGCTCCATGCATTTATTTCTAGCAGGGTTGAGCGACGCCAGGTGTTCTTGGTTCGCCCTCTACGCCTACTGCCCTGAGGGTTGTATGCTAGTGCATAGCGACACATTTCGCTAGGAGCCCTTCGAAGAGTGTGCCCTAACCCAGGGGTCGGCAACCTGCGGCTCTTGTAGAAAATTTTGTGGCTCTTTAAAAATTGGCTGGTTTTTATTTTAAAATAATTTATTATTAAATTTGCAACTTTCTGCCTGTACTATATAGGTTCTGTATTGTTCAGGATGTTTTACGGTGCAATTCACGCCCGGTAATTCCCCGAGTTCCCCTGCATATTCCCTTTTAGAAGAAGTAATTTGTTTGGAAAAAAATATATCTGTATTTGTGAATGATTTACGTGCAGAAACATTTTTACATTTTATTAATTTAGAAAAACATAAGGACAATAACAACGTTATTAATGCAATTTTTTTTTTAACAAACTATTGTTTACATGCAAGAAGCTTTTGGAGAAATATTTAAAGAGTTTAAAAAATATAAAGCTACACTAGCTTTTTTGACAAAACCAAATGAAGCAGATATGCAGCAATTACATTTATCACCATTCCCATTGATTAATCAGGCATAATTTGAACTTCAATTATTGTATTTGAAATCCAAAGATTTATGGAATATAAAATTTAATTCTGAACTGGAAAGTTTAGAAAGAGAAAAGTGAATTTTATCTTCCCAGCATAAGTGGACCGAAATTCACAATCTTCAAAATGTAGGTAAAGTTGTTTTCGAAGCTTGGAAAGGTCTTTGAAAATCGTTTAAAAAAATATGCTTTTGGCCTACTGACAATTTTCGGATCCACATATTACTGAAAGCAAGTCTTTTTACATATGAAATTAATAAAGAGTCAGTTAAGAAGTAATCGTACTGACCTGAAACTTGTTGCCTTAAGTTAAAGATTACTGAATATTCACCAAATATTGAAGCCTAAACGAAAACTATACAGGAGCAATCGTCCCATTAAAAAATTATATTGTAATATACTGACAAGTGCAATAGGTATCACAAACTAAATGTATAAGTAAATATTAATTTATTGTAATTATTTTAAAACAAATAAACAATTTTTAGGTTTTGCCTTAAATATAGCATATATTTCTTAGCGGCTCTTCCATGTTATTGTTTTTGTTTTCAATATAGATTTGGCTCTTTGTCACCAAAAGGTTACCGACCCCTGCCCTAACCAACCATACTTTCTTTTATTTTTTGTAAATTAATGTCCATTTTACCAGTTCTTTCCACTGTAACAATTATACCTTTAAAAACCTGGAAATTTAATCAATAAACATGAAACTTTAAACCTACTCATATAAGAAATCTAATTTATTTCGAACTAGAAACATTTTTATACATTCAAATGGCTCCATATCGAAAACCGTTTGGTATAAGACACCCGTACGTATAAAACTCTTTGCTTAAAATGACCATCGTTTCCCATAATATTGAGTTTTCCTCTTAGAACACCCTGTATAAAAACTATCTTAATACGAATTGAGTTGTACTATGTAAAATACTGTGGAAAAATTCCAAAATAATCTAGAAAAATCGATTTAATTTCAATTTAGTACTGCAGTAATAATTTAGTGTGAGCGGAACGCCTCTATTGGAACCATGTCGCGAAAATCTGCTTTATGTTTACAATCAAATTCTATTATTTATGACACGAACCGTGATATGACTGGTAGAAGCAGACAAATATAATGTTACTGCAGTTAAAAATAATTGCTCCACCGAACAAAATCACAACTATTGACACAAATGTGCATCGACTTTATTTATGATACCATTGCTAAAGTTTGGATTTTATTGGATGGGCAGTTGGGATAAACGGTTTGGAGGGGGGGGGGTCTCCCCAGGGTATTTAATACAGAGTGTTTGAATGATGGTAATATATTCTTAAATGACAAACTTATTCGTCTTGCTGACTGCAGCTTTAATGTTAACCATGAATAATATTTATTGTAGACAATAGTAAATTTTAAATCTATTCGGCGAGAAAATGCGCAATTTTTGCATTGTAGCGTGAGCTGTGATGTAGCACCATCCTATTGAAACAATATGCTTGTTTATTAATTTATTTCTTTTTAACAATTTTAGCCACTCAACAGGTAATAATAGTATGGTATTAGAAAAAATGTGGCACAAAAACAATATTTATGGAGTATCATTTATCAAAATATTAAAAAATATGGGGCCTAGATGCCAACCTTGAGGTACACCAGATATTTTTCTGACGTCAAATTCATATCCATTAACGACACACTGTAGGTCTGTACATAGAGTAATTACTAACGGTTTAACATCATCAAACGCAAGCGCAGATTAATTTTAACACTCTTCTAAGACTTGCATCTGACGGTAATAAATCGTTGAAAATGACTCTATGAACAGATTTATTCAGTTCAGACACAAAATTTTACATCAACACATGATACCGTTCACCAATAACAATAACATCGATTCTACTAGCATCTTTAAAAAAAGATCCGATAATACCATCAGCCCAACTCACTGCCACAATCACTCTGAAGGTGAAGAGGTCGTTCATGGGACAATTTTGTCCACTTCACAAGTAATGATAGTGTGGTAATAGAAAAAAAAATGGCACTTAGAAAAAATACAAACAATATTTATGGAGTATCATTTATCAAAATATTAAAAAATATGGGGCCTAGGTGCCAACCTTGAGGTACACCGGTTATTTTTCTGACGTCAAATTCATATCCATTAAAGACACACTGTAGGTCTGTTCGTAGAGTAATTACTAACGGTTTATTATCATCAGACGCAAGCGCAGATTAATTTTAATACTCTTCTAAGACTTCTACACTTGCATCTGACGGTAATAAATCGTTCTAAATGACTCTACGAACAGATTTATTCAATTCAGAAAACAAATTTTACATCATCACATGATATCGTTCACCAATAATAACATCGATTCTACTAGCATCTTTAAAAAAAGATCCGATAATGACATCAGCCCAACTATCACTCTGCAGGTGAAGAGGTTGTTCATGGGACAATTTTGTGGTGTTCGCCCCCCCATAGTCAGGTGCGGATTAAGTTGCTTGGGGGCTCTGGGCGGTAACATTAAAATGGGTCCTCTACCATTTTAAACAAAATGGAAATATATGTATGTAGGCCTCGATACCCCCCCCCCACCGGTTTCATGGGCCCCGGGCGGCCGCTCACCGCTTAATGCGCCTCTGCCCATAGTAGAGTGGGTTCGGGAAGCAAGCTCGGAGTTTTGAGGCACTCTGTTGAACTCCAGATCGCTCGAGGAAACGCATAGGTCTTTTTCGAATATTCTGGAGTTAAACCGAGTGATTCGAAGAACACCGAGCTTGCTTTCCGAACCCATCTTTAATACAGATTTAATTACGTATTTAAAAAAATCTCAAATAAAAAAATAAGAATATAAAACACTAACATACTTGTTTATTTACAAATGTAATTTTATATACTCATAAAAACGAAAATAAACTGCTCGTCCGAATACTAGCATAGATATAACTTTTAATATTCATACCTTAAAACAGCTTAGAAAGAAAGGATTCATACCTGAAACAGAAAACAAAAGATTACAATCGAGAAAATGTGTGAAAACTACATTGAAAAATATCAGTGAGTGTATTTTCTGGAGATGAATTTATTGGAACAACTTTGGAAGATTGGTGAATAAGGTAAATTGTTTTACAATGTACTTTGCATTCATGTGTTCGAGGAGAAAGTGAATCAACAGCTGCATGTGAGGTTGATTGCTACACCTTAAGATTTACTCAGTGGCGTACAGATCAAAATAAATATGGGCACAATTTGACCCAGGGTTCGTTGAACCGGAGAATAATTATCAAAATTATATTTTTTTCGACCATATATTTCTAATTCTTCTTGAAATTTGTTTCAACAATGAAGCTCATTGAATTTCAAAACATGGTACATTTGATATTTTTAGGGTTTTGTAGGTATGATAAAAAAACTCGTGTCACTCATGTGCCTGTTTGGCAGACACATGAGGCCAAACGGCAACACCTTGAAAGTTGAAATTTGGCATGCTTGTACAAGTCTTAATATGTCACCAAAAAAACCCTATAACGTCATTCATGTGTCTGTCTATCTGTCTGTACGGTGAAATTGTAGCCAAACGGCTGGATCTAGAAAATTTAAATTTAGAATAACTACAACTCTTTGACCCACATTCAGAAAAACTATTCAGTTAAATTAACACTTAAAAAAACACTTCGCGAGATATATACCATGTGTTCAAAAAGAAATTACATAAAGGTTGGCTGTGGAAAAATAAAAAAATGTGTACTGCAAGCTTTAACTGTCATTACTGTTGTTGTCATAAGTTTCTGTTGAAAATTCAATAAAAACGTTAGTCAATTGTTATATAATGCTTGCAATAGACATTATTTTATTTTTCCACAGCCAACCCTTATGTAATTTCTTTTTGAACTCATGGTATTAACAAATGTATTTAATGAAAAAAAAATATTTTTTTTTTAAATTTTGTTTGAGGTATTAAACGAAAACTCTTACTGCATGGATAAATCAATAATTTTTATTTTTGAACATTAACTTTTTTTATGGGATTTCCGCAAAAACTGTTTCAAAAAAAATCCTACGGCTACTATGGAACTGTCTCATTCCGATACTGTTAGTTGACTGGAAATTTACTTTATTTCGCATGTCACGCGCAGGCAATGCCGGAATGATTAATTCGCCCAATGCACATGTGCAGTGTACGGGAATGAATTAATACGCAGCAATGCGCATGTGCAGTATCCGAGAATATTCATTCCCGTACTGGCTGCGCGCGCATTAATGGCTGTTAACCATATTTATATTGTATTTTCTTGATTACTTATTTATTGAAAAATGGTAATCGGACGAAAAGCATAGTGAGCAACATGCGCAGAATGCATATTCCACGCTAGTTGAACAATATACTATTGTCCCTCGCCATATTTCCTTTGGTTGATAATAATCTTTAAAAAATCTCAATAATTTACATTGATGGGAACCGGAATAGTTCAAGAGGATTTTTTTATCAGATTAGTGTTTCAAAAAATATGGAACTTTTCGTGTTGAAAAAATTATATTTTCGAAATTTTTTTGTGCGGTATCGAAAGATAGTTCTTAAGAAATAGATTAAGGAACGAAAAGCAGTTTTGTTAAATTTCTTTATTTTAACACAATTTTTAATAATTTTTATTAATTTAAATTTTTTTTTCAGCGATAAAAAAAATAGAAGTAAAATTGTTTTAGGAACTAATAACCCTAGCTGTTGATGTGTCATATTTTGAACAAAATAAAAAAAAATGTTTTGCGACTTAGATTAAGAGCCACCATACTAGAAGGTTAATAGAACAAGAGGTATTTTTGCGCATCTCGATTTATTTTACGTAAGTCTAAATCTACATAAATCGCAGTTATATAAATCGGGTTCCATTTGTATTGCCGTATTTTAATTAAAACTAGTTTAAAATTAAAACCAGTTTAATGTTTTAAAAAGTAGTTTTTGAATTATATATTTTTATTTATAATATATTTGTTTTTGCATATTTTTTCCATAATTATTCCCATATTACATTTCATATTTTCTGTAGAAATAAAGCAAAATAATTATAAAATATGAACACTACATGTCACTTAGTGTCCAGATCAAGTTACCAGCTCTGCAGTTAATTATCATTCTTATTTTTATTACACTGCAAATTTTACTTCGTTTTTATATTTGTTAATTTTTTTATAACAGTGTAGGTAAATTAAAGTAACAGAAGGACAGAAATAAAATAAGGAGCGATTAGAAAAATGTCTTCCTTTTCAGGATCGTAAATTTTATCTTAAGGGGATTCTACTACAAATAAATTTATTGTCTCAACCACACTCAAATTATTTAGTCTGGAGAGTTTTTTCAGTGACTTA
This sequence comes from Liopterus haemorrhoidalis, assembly GCA_963971575.1. Taxonomy (NCBI): domain Eukaryota; kingdom Metazoa; phylum Arthropoda; class Insecta; order Coleoptera; family Dytiscidae; genus Liopterus; species Liopterus haemorrhoidalis. The sequence continues at coordinate 4,486,702 of OZ020618.1, forward strand.
AATTTAAAAAATTGATGTGCAGTGGTAATTTTCACACAATGCAGGGTTTCTCAGGTATATAATAAGTGAAGGCGGCATGCTGAGTGTGTAGGACAAATTTTACTTTGTAGTAATCATGGCAAAATGAACGATATTTTTAAAATAATTTATCGTCTGTTAATCTAAGAGCTTTAAAAACAAATTTTATGTTAAAATATTTTATTGTTAATTTTAATTCGAATACCTAATACCATTATTTAGGTTCCTAAATATGTGCAGTATTTTTTTTTTATATAGCAAGGTCCATTATGATTTTGAAAATTGCGCCTGTGGCTTCCATTGGTTGTTTTAAGTCATATGCTCCGCCCCTCTGGTCTCGAATAGGACACATAGAATGAAAATATAATTCCAACAATCCCAACTAGTTATTAAATTTGCAAATGCAACAATTGCCAAAATTTAACTAGAATTTTTATAAAATAATTTAAACAAAATAAAAATTAAAAAAAAAACAACAAATAAAATTGTCTCCTCTGCCCGGGAGCGAACCCTAGTTTTCTGTGTAGCAAGCGAGCAAGCTAACCATTAGGTCAGGATACGCCTTCTAGTATAGTGTGTTACATAATTATAACTTTTGTACGTCATCAACAAAGAAACACAAAAAATTCGTTATTTTCCGAAAACATAATCTGATCTAAACGAAATCATGATCTGAAAAATTCCTGTTGTACTGTTCTGGTTCACACCACTTGGAAAACTTTACAGAAATTATTCGAAATTTTTCGTTTTATCAAAAAGCGTCTCAAATAAAAGTTATTAGTTATTGCATTTATAGCAACTTTTGTTTTATAAATTTTTTCGAGACATTTTTCTGTTGTGTAACCTTCGCAAAAATCTTAAAATCGACACGAGTAAACTCCCATTCGATAAACTCAACCGATTTTTACCAAAAGTTGATCAACTCGTGCCATTGATGGCAGAAGCTTACTAAATATGAAGTTTCATAAAAATCCTTTCAACCGAATATGCTCTACACGTCTACACAGACAGACGGACAGACAGACGGACAGACAGACCGACAGACATCATGCTAAAAATAGTCAAAACGTTATGTAGGGACCTCAATTCGTGGAGATCCATCGAAATCTCGAAACGTCAAAATTGGTATGATTACAATACCTCCCTTATATATGTTGGCGGTCGGTAAAAAAAAGTAGTGTAATTTTTATGTTATGCATCCGTAAGTCTTAAGCCTGGTTTATAATAAGCCCATAGCATAACTGCATATGCATTAAACAATAGATTTGACCCTTCAAAACATCTGTTTGTAATAAACAGAACAAAGAGAGTAGTGTAATTTTTATGCTTATGTTCCATAACATATCTATTATAAACCAGGCTTTATGCACTCATCTACAACAAATCATATGTAAAACTGTTTTAAAATGTAGTGTACAAGAGGGCAGACAAACAAAAATAAAATTTTAAAAGTTATTTTTCCATAAAACAAGTTTTTATTTAAAATTATTTTAAATTGTAAATGTGTTTACATTTCATTAGTTTTTCTTACATAGAAACGATTAAGGATTACTTTTTTTTATGTTCATATATGATGTTTTTTACCAGTGTTGTTTTTTTGTAAAGTTGGCATCCCTGAACGTTATTATGAGTGCGTTTCTCATATACATATTCCAGTGCCTAGACTGTAATAAAAAATACCCAGAATATATATTTAGCTCGAGTGAAAAATTTAATGGCGCTGAATGAAAAACGTAGCCGCATACTTTTAAAAATAACATTTTTTTCTTGACTATTTTTGAAAAGGAATTATACATTTGTTTGGAGCTATGAAAGAACTTTTCCCAATATTTATTATGGCATAAATTTGAATCTGTATAATTGTTCGTTGAAAAAGTTGGGAAAATTTTTATGTGACATTCATTCTCCAGAATTTTTTTTAAATGGAAGTTAAATGTAAAATGAGAGTTTCTGTTAGACATAGTTTATGATTTAGAGGGGTAGTATGGAGTTTTGACGGCGGCTGAAGTAATACTTCCCGACAATATCCAATTTTCCCGGACTCGCTTTTAACAAACAGATTTCGTATTTTATTTTGTTCCAAAAATTATTTATCAAGACTTAGATTATTCCCATATTACATTAAGTAAAACATAATATCAAGAATGATACAACAATTTCTCTGTCATTATAGATCAGTTTGGAAGTAAATGGTAACGCCTTTGAGTTGAGCTTGAAATACGGTGACCATTCGTCCCGCATTTTAACATTTTGTCCCGCATTAAGATGCGTGCCGCAAAAGTCCCGCATTTGGATTTGGGAGGGTGAGGACCCTTTTTTTGCTCTTTACTCGGATTTTGGGAGATGAGGACCTTTTTTTTGCTCCGTCCCGCATTGCCTTTTTAAGAAAATGGTCACCCTAGCTTGTAATGCAAAATTTTACGAAAACACTGAAGACTCAAAATTTTCTTTGGCCTCTCGCTAGGCTTGTCAACTGTGCTTGGGGAGACTAAATCACAAAAAAAAATCAGTAAGGGATTAATGGGCCCTTAACCCCCCCCCGCGGTTATTTATTATAATTGTTGCACTCTCGACCAGATGCTGCATTTATGTCATAATATAGCTAATTTCACAGCTTCAGACAATGTCCCAATGTATTCTTACGGGTATTAGAACTAGGGTATCCAATACGATGTGACGCAAGGAAAGTTTACATGAAGATGTGTGGCAGTATCTTGGACAACATAGTTGTATACCCACATAGCTGCATGTCGCCAATATTGCATTACATAAATCAGGTCGTCAAAGATGAAATTTGTAGTTAATAATATTGCCAACTTTAACAGCTTATTATTTGACATTGGCTTAATATTTTACCGTTGTTTTTTTTTTCTTTTTTGTTGGAAAGTTGCACATCTCGCCTATTTAAAGAAATCATTGTATGATCTAAAAAATATCAAAAAAAATTTAAAAAAAAATAATTTTGTTGAAAATGGAACGATTGGAAATTATGAAGTATGAGTTCTAACGTGGCACTACGGCATCGCAGACCGCGCGAAACATTAATAGTGTATTTCGCTCTAGTGTTACTACGCAACAGACATTCAGACCATTCTGTAACTCAGTTACTATGATAATTGTAACTAAATTTGTCACTATGAGCAAGGTCAGTTACTATCATGAATGAAAGTCATTATACTTTTTATAATATTTTATCTTGTAGTGACGTTACTACACAGTATTTTTTTACAGAATTGATCAGATTGTCAAATTGGTTTGCCAAATTTCGTACAGGTAACTTAAAAACCAAACAAAAAAAAAAAAAAAAAACTGGATCATCGATCACAGCAGAAATATACTGCAACCAACTGGACGAAATGATGCAAAAACTTAAAGATAAACAACTTAGATTGGTCAACAGATCGACTCTATCTTATTGCATGATAACGCTAGACCACACACTGCACAAATGTGGCAAAACTACAGGAATTGGAGTTGGAACTTCATCATTCTCCATACTCACCAGACCTAGTCCCCACTGACTACCACTTTTTCCGCAATTTGGACAACTGTTTAATAGGAAAACAGTTTAATTCCGACAATGCTGTAAAACTGGCCTTCCAGGAATTCATTGACTCTCCTCCGCGAGGGTTTTATACAATCGGCCTGAACAACCTGCCGCTTAAATGGCAAAAGTGTATAGACAATATGGGTGCATATTTTGATGAATAAAATAATTCCTTATATTAGTAAGTTATCAACCAACTTTGCATTTTTTTATACAAATTTCATCCCTGACGACCTAATAATTGCAAGGTTCAAATATAACATTTATATAGTTATTATTTTGTATTAATTATAAGAATTATTTAAAATGAAATCTGTAGAATATTGACGCCTAAGTATGCATTTTGATTTGCCTTTTTTCCATCGTTCTTAATTTTCCGGATTTCAGTCCTGCAAAAGTTCAGAACTTCTTTCCCTTTTGTTCTAACCCCACCTGATGAATATTTAACTAACTTACTTTAAATTTCCAACTACCAAAAATATTTTTGTTTACATTTTATGATTATTCTCTTGAAAATATTACCCTCTGTAAATCAAGTTGAAATATAGAATAAATGCATGAAAATGACTTGAAAATTTTTAAATTATATTAAGTCAAATGCAAGTGCATATATTTACTAATGCTAAGTTGAAAAACATGTTAGTTTCTTACTTGTATTTTGCATCGTAATGTCCTTACATTAAGATTGAAAAATAAAGAAAATATATTCCGCTGATATCTTAGAGCAGAGTTTTCAAAACTTGAATAAGTCATACATTTTACGAACTAAGATTTATAAACACTTTCATTCATGAAAATTCAAATGCAATATAAAATTAATGAAAATACCACACATGACAATTAGGTTTCGTCTGTCTAAAGAACTTGTTTTAGCGCTTCTTTACCAATTTCGATGTAGTATCCATTGAAATCGTTTTGCCCTGTCACTTTTAGGCACCAAGATTTGCTTCTTGCAATGGGAGCTTCGTGATTCGATGGTCCAGAGCAAGCTCTTGTGAGGGGCGAGTGAACTCGCTAGAGTAATTTTGTTGTCCGTAGCGATTATTTTCGTGAAACAGTTTTTTCTAGTTCGTTCAAAAATGAGTGACATTTATTTCGAGCAACGGTGTGCTATCAGATTTTGCTTCAGACTTGGGCACAGTGCAACGGAAACTTTTGCAAAACTTCAGCAGGCCTACGGAGACAGTGTTTTATAAAGGACCAAAGTTTTTTGGTGGTAAGGCATTATCAGAAGGAAGAGAGTTGATTGAAGATGAATCACGCAGCGGAAAGCCTTCATCTTCAAGAACCGATGAAAATGTCGACAGAATCCGGGAACTTGTGGGATCAGATCGTCGGTTGACAGTCAGAATGATCGGGGAAGAGTTGAATTTGATTCATACTATCATTTGATCCATTCATCAGGTTTTGACCAATGAATTGGGAATGAGAAAAATCTGCGCAAAAATGGTTCCAAAAAACCTTTCACATGACCAAAAGGACATCAGGAGGTAAAGGTGCCTTGACTTTTTGAAATAGATTGAATATGCTACCCATTTTCTGGATCGTGTCATTACTGGTGATGAGACTTGGGTGTGTGAGTACGACCAGGAAGCGCCAGAGCATGGAATGGCATACTTCAAGCTTTCCAATGCCCAAAAAAGCAAGAATGAGCAAGTCGATGATCAAATGCATGCTGATTGCTTTTTTGATAGCCAGGGAATCAACACTTTTACCGAGAGGTTCTTAAAAAACTTCGAAAAAGGGTCATGCGTGTGAGACCGAATATCAAGAACAACTAGGTGTTGCATCGCGACAATGCGCCTTGTCACACAGCAATTTCAACAAACGAGTTTTTGGCCAGTAAAAACATTCCTGTGGCTTCTCAGCCTCATTATTCGTCTGACTTAAGTCCTTGTGACTTTTTCCTCTTTTCAAAACTGAAAAATCACCTCAAGGGACATCATTTTGGGTAACTCGAAAACATTCAACCGTCCGTAACTAACCAGCCGAAAGCTATTTCAGTATCCGAGTTCCAGCATTGCGATGAGGATTGGAAGAACTGTCTCCAGCGCTGTGTGGCTACCCAAGGAAGTTATTTTGAGGGAGACAATATGGAATTGTAAGTCTATTCGAATATTTTTTTTTTTAAATCAGTCCGGTTACTTAATGTACACACCTCGTAAATAAAAGGCCACGTCTCTGTGTCTGTCTGTCCGAGAATGCGTTTTTCACTCGAGAACTGCTGATACGATTTTCATTATTTTACTTGAAATTTTAACATCGAACTTTTCGGCGTAGAAAGAAAAGTAAAACGGAATCTGATTCGGGAGATTTTTCTCTATTGCTTCAGAGCCATTTTATCTTTATGGAGTACATCGATTTTTTTCGTGCCGTATCTATTTATCTACATGTATACACCAACATAACCGATACGCCACTAAATAAATGTGTTTCTTCCTAATACTTTTTTGCGTACTATATAGTAATATTAATTCATAAACTTTTATTTAAACAATATGTGTATGTAGTCTAAATATAGAATCATATCTTGTACTTCCGCTGTAATCCCAACAAGATATTAATAAACCGTTTGAGTTGTAACCCACGTGATAATTTTAAAAATCGAAAGTGAATTTTAAATGTCCGTTACTGGCTACACCAACACACTATATCAATAATCACATGTGGTCTGACAGGCTTGTAAGATCCTGAGAATGCAATGACGTAATCGAGTAAACAACCGGCCGGCATCTAGAACGTTGCCGTTGCCGTTGCTAAGTCGAATGTTTGCAGAAACGTTAGCCAAATTCAGACCCAAGGACACTGCTCTTATAAACCTACAATGTTTAGGACATTGGTACTCAAAAGTTTATTAATAGTACTATAAGGTACGAGGGATGTCCACAAAGTAAAACTCATCATTTTTATTGAAAAAAAATGAGTTATTTTACGAAGGTTGCTTCTTATACTATTTCCGCGGGTTACGTATATTCGATTTTCGATTTTTTTCTGGCGTTATGTTGGTATTCATGTCTCTCACTTATGCCGACAAGTTCGGCCATTTTGAATGTTCAGTTAATTTTTGACAGTTGCTTTGCTTGCACGTGTTTTGGCTCGTCTTCGATTTTTGCCTATACCAAAAAATGGATAAAAGAATCTGTATCAAATTTTGTGTGAAAAACAAAATTAAGTGCGCGGATGCATTCCGAATGTTGCCTGTGGCATATGGTGAAACTACTTTGGACCGAAGCAACGTTTATCGGTGATACAAAATGTTCTCAGAGGGCCGAGAAGATGTGAACGACGAAGAGCGTGCCGGACGCCTGATCACGTAAACAACAGACGAAAACATTGATGAAGTGAAGAAAATAGTATTGGCCAATCGAATCATCGTTAGAGAAGTTGCTGAGGACCTAAACGTATCGATTGGCTCGTGCCATTCGATATTTACCAATGATTTGGGCATGAGACGGGTCGCCGCGAAATTCGTACAAAAATTCGTCATGTTTTTTTGCCAAAAACAACACACTAATAATGCCGCAGCCACCGTATTCCCCAGATCTGGCCCCCTGAGACTTTTTCTTGTTCCCGAAACTGAAGAGGCCCATGAAAGGACGACGCTACGAGTGAGGAGATAAAGACGGCATCGAAGGAGGAGCTGAACAAGATCACAAAAAATGATTTTTTTAAGTGCTTCGAGTATAGGAAAAAACTTTGGCACAAGTGTATAATATCTGGTGGGGATTACTTTGAAGGGGACAAAATAGATATTCATGAATAAATAAATAATTTTTGAAAAAACACAAAATTCGCGATACTTTTTTAACAGACCTCGTATTTTGGGATTGCGCTAAACTGTGCTGCCATCTGGCAACTGACGCTTCTATCGTAAAATTTGACATTTTTTACGGTATAAGTACTCAAAATGTTTTGACGTACGAGCGCTATTTATGTTTACAGTTACTTGAAAAAAATCATCTCGGCTAAAAATGGAATTAAATCGTGAACATTTTCGAGCGATTATTTTTTACAACTTTCGACGTGGATTAACCCAACAACAGTGCATCGATGAACTAAATTCGACTTTTGGCGGTGAAGCACCATCAAGGACTCCTGTTTATCGATGGTTTGCCGACTTCAATCGTGGCCGTAGTTCGTAGTAAGAACGAATTTCGTGAAGGGCGTCCAAAATCGGTTGTTGTTCCGGAAAACATTATGCTGTGCGTGAACTGATACTGCAAGATCGTCATGTGACTTATCGTGAGATTGAGGTATCCTTGGGCATGAGTGGGACCATCATACATTCACTATTGCACGAACATTTGGCCGTAAAAAAGATTTGTTCACATTGGATCCCACAAAATTAGACAATCGCAGTGGAAAAAGTGCTTCGTAAATTGGTTCAAACGCATTGAATCTTTATGGAGAATATTTTGAAAAACAATAGCCACTTTTGTTAATAAATAATTGTTTTTGATCTCTGTATCCATTTCGATGGACTGCGTTAGACGCAAATACCTTTTGTTGCTATGCGCCAAAAATTTTAACTAGCTATTTTCTGAGTTCCCAAGGCAAAAATGTTGGCTTCTGAGCTTCCTCTAGAAAAAATCTGTGTTCCGCCTGGCATCCGTAGTCGTCTCTTGTTCAACAATAAGCTTCAGCGGAATTTTCAATAAAACTGTTCATGATAAATATAAATAATATTATAATACCAATATTTGTAATGGATACTATAATAATTATCAATAAATATTATGGTATTTTTAGTAATAACCCATATTTCACAAACAAATAAAATTAATTTTATTTTATATAAATAAGATTAGAGTCATGATCGTAAAAGCTGAAAATTGTTTAGTTTAATCGTAAAATTTCATACTTAAAATTTTAATAAATGTTTATTATTGTTTAAGTTTTAAAGATATTTCTTGATAGCACGTGTATTTGAGTCCCATCAATCTTGAGAAAATTTAATTTAAAATAGAACAATTTTTTATTTTGTTTTCACGAGTAATGCCAAGCATTTCTAGCGCATGTACACAACCACTAAGAAATATTTTTATTTTTAACTAAAAATATGTATGAACACACTGCAGTATTTTTGTGGTAGGCAAAAAGGAGTTCTTATATACGAAGAACATTTTTCACTAGATATTGTTCGATATAAGAAGCCTAATTTTTAAGTACAGGTTACCCTCGTTCAACACGGGGGATACGTTCTGGACATGATCGCGTTAAGCGAAATTTCGCAATCAACGAGAGATTTTTTAAAAACATTGTAAAACTCTAAAAACACTTTATTTATTAAATAAACATTAAGAATAACAAAAAAGGCATACATTAAATTATTAAAAATTTATTTATTTTGTTCCACGTTGCAAAAAAGAATCTAGATTCCCTTGTTTGGCCTCTCTACGTTTATTGCGCAAAATTTGCCGATAACTGTCAAGTAATGCATTACAGCCACGTTTAACATAACTCACCCGTTCGTAATCATCGTCGTTCTCTTCTAACAACTCCATGCATTGATTGTGAAGAGAAAGGGCCTTTTCGATGGTTTTAACAGTTAAATTTCGCACGGGAACAGGTTCGTCATTTTCTTGGGACGTATGGCAGTCCATTTCCTGTTGCTCTTCATTAGTCAAAGGTTCACCGTGTGATTTTAACAAAGTCTGAATATCATCTTCATTAAAACCTTCGATGCCTTCGGAAATGGTTATATGACTTTTGGCCTCTCTACGTTCGTAATCTTTGTCGTTCTCTTCTAACAACTCCATGCATTGATTGTGAAAAGAAAGGGCCTTTTCGATGGTTTTAACCAGGGCTTCGAACCGGAACTGAACCGAAAACCGAAAAAAAACGTTATTTTTGTCGGAACGAAAACCGGAGCAGAACCGAAAAAAAATATCGGTTTATTTCGGTTCAGATAATGTTTATGGAAGTGAATATAAGATACATTTTATTTAAGATTATTTTTTAAACTGCTGAGCAGTCGTATTTTTTTAACTGATAAGTTAAAAATAAATTGCGCTTCTATTATTTCGCGGGAGTGGGGAGGTGAACGCCTAGAACCCCCCTGGCAGCGGCCTTGATATGATTATTACAAAATAAGGAATAAAATGTTCTTATAAATTATAGTAGAATAGTATATTCTGTAACAAGGTTGGAATGAGAAAATTCGATGCGAGTGGAACGTATCGAGCGCGAGCCGCAGGCGAGCGTGAGGTACCACGAGCATCGAATTTTCTCTTCCTACCGACTCACAGACCCTACTGTCTCCACGACCACCAGAAAGAAAAAAAATTAACAAATAATTATTTTAAAACATATTATCTTAACAAATAATTTATATTACATAACAAATTAGTCAATTAATTAACCTTATTTTTTTATTTATTATTTGTTTAATTTAAATTTAATTTGCTGCACATCGGCCACTATTTTAGTTATGTTGCATTTATTTGATGTAAACATTGCATATATTTTAATGTAACCGTACAAAAACAAATGACAACAAGCATAGAATAGTTATTCCATAACAAGTGATGGAATGTAATACACGCAAAATTCATAAGATAAGTGCTTTAGCATAACATTCCAACTCTTGTGTTAGAATATTAACTTTCTGTACCCAAAATTTGTTCTAGAATTGGCAAATTCTATAGTGGTCGCGGAGAAAATAAATGTCTAACGCAAATAAAAGCATTTAAAAATTTATCACTCGGAACTGAAACGAAAACCGAAAAAAAACGTTATTTTTGTCGGAACGAAAACCGGAATCGAACCGATATTTATTTTTTTAATTGAACCGGAACAAAAACCGAAACGAAAAAAATAACGGTTCGAAGCCCTGGTTTTAACAGTTAAATTTCGCATGGGAACAGGTTGGTCATTTTCTAGGAGCGTATGCCAGTCCATTTCCTGTAGCTCTTCATTAGTCAAAGGTTCATCGTGATTTTAACATAGTCTGAATATCATCTTCATCAAAACCTTCGATGGCTAAATCGGAATAGCTATATGACTAATATCTTTTATGATATTTTCAACATAATTTTCATGATTGCAGTGAACTTCAGCAATTTCACTGAACAATCTTTTCCAAACACCCTTCATACACGACTGGGTGACTTCATTCCACGCTTTGTCGATGTGTCTGATAGCTTAAAAATCTTGAATTGTCGGTCGCATTATAACGAATCCGCACTAGCCGGGGTCGCAATGAACCTGTACTTGGAAGTTTAGGAATTCTTAATCATTAGGAATCTTTGACCCTAGAGTTCCTGATACAGTCATTTGATACAATATCTCAGAGGAGATTTATAGATGTGAACCCGAGACCTATTATCGAAGATTATCTACCAAGTTTTTCTATGGCCAACGCTTCTTTTGCCCTTGTTAAAGTGGCAGCTCATACTTCTTATTAAATAAACCAAATATTCCGATGTTTACGTCTTGATAGTACAAAGCACTTTTTTTTGCAAAAATCATGTTGCAAAATTTTCAAATTACCTTCGTGAGTTACAACTTGACTTCTGTTGCGTACTAAATAAATTTATTAGAATGACGAAAGATCTTTTTAGAATCTGTGATGTTTGAGAGACACTTTAATACAGCGTGTTCATAAAATAATGTAACAGCATGAGAATTAAAAGGATAAAAGCGGCAGGCTCTTAAATTGCCAAACCCTAAATATCCGTCCGATTTCAGCGATCAATTAATGTCCTGTTCTAATGGAGTTCCATTCGTGCCGGTATAGACCTACTCGCGTGTCAATTGAACAGAAAGAGAAGACTTGTACATTTTATTTTATTCTTTTTCCCTTCATCGGCTGCACAAGGCAAAGATAAATCGAACTTCTTCGCTTGCACGCTGCTGCACCAAATCCGTTCACGTTGATTCTCAACGAACGTCGAAACAGAAAATTTATGAAATGTTCTTAAAATTACTGGTTTCCCCACTGAGAAAACATGTGACGATGAAAAATCAAACAAGTAAACATTTGTTTCGATTCCGAGTTTTCTTTTCTTTTTACTGAAACTAAAAAACTGATGACTGCTGTATATAGAAATAAATCAAATCATAATCATGTCCGACAAATGTGTACAACTTCACAAATCGAATACGAAAAATGTTAGCAACAAGAAAATTTTACAAATCACACGTCGGAAAACACAAAATTTACTTTAATACACAATATTTCTTCTCTTCTTGGGTAATGCAGTCGTTTATCTCGCTATTTTTAACACATAACTTTATTTCTTCCGTCTTGGATTCTTTGGGATATAAGTATTAAATAAAATTCTTATTTCATAATCGTCATATATTTATTTTAAAAAATTATCGAGACGTTTCGATTGGTAATCCAATCATCCTCAGTCCAATATTATTGTCAAATGTATAAAATCATGTAGGTATTTTACATTAAAATGTTTGGAACGGACAGAAACGGTATTATTGGATTACCAATCGAAACGTCTCGATAATTTTTTTAAATAAATATATGACGATTATTTAATACCCATATTAATTTCGTCAAGAACTTTCTTTCGAATATATATATATATATTGATTGGTTAAAAGGGCGCCGTACATATTTTTTTCCATCTGACTCCAATCGATTAACCTTCGTTTCATCGCTCCAAAGGATATGCTTCCATTGGGAAATAGTCCAATCTTTATGTTCCTTGGCAAAAGCTAGCCTGTGCTTCCTGTTTTTTGATGAAAGTATTGGCTTCCTTCTTGCAGCTCTTTCAAATAGTTGGTTCTCATTCAATCTTTCTCTGATAGAACGAGCTGATAGTGCATTAGGTTCTTCAGCAAATATCTCCTTTTGGATTTCTTTGGAGCTAAGGGATTAGTTTTTGCTAATCGAACTATTCGACGATCCACCGCTTCTGAAGTTTTTCGAGGTCGCCGACGTCTAGCTACATTTTCTGTGGTGTGATGTTTATTAAAATGTTGCACCGCGTTATAAACCATAGTTTTAGAACATTTTAATTTATTTGCAATTGCTCCAAAGACATATTTTCATTTAAATGCAGTTTTATTATGGCATTCCTCATGCCTGGTGCGCAACTTTTTTTTCTACCCATAATAAAAAAAAAACAACCTACAACACAAAAAACGAAATTGATGTTACCACTATAACCCTTGTATTAATAATTCTTACCAGTGTTTTATTTGTTGACACTGCTCAGAATCACAAAATAATGTTTTGCAATGTCGTTCCTAATTATATCGCCAATTGAAACATGCACATGTACGCTTGAACTGAACTTAACAAATTTTACGACCGAAGATTTTTGGATGATGCAATATTTACTTTGGGGTATAGTATAAGGCATATAAATATTAGTACATATTTGGCGATTTATTGACTATAGTTAAAACTAGAGAACATTGTCTGTAATTTTACCTGCCGTTCTTAATTAGTTCGCCACAACTGTAGTACAACGTGTTTTGTCTTCTATATAGATTTTCTTTTTCACCAATATCTGTGGCGAATCGAATCATTTGAAAGAATTATTTGCCGATTTCAGAGGGTAGTTAAAACTAGAGAACATTGTCTGTAATTTCACCTGCCGTTCTTAATTAGCGGACCTATATCTCCGTTGTTGATCCTCATCACATTTCCTATCCACTGTAATCATCTAACTCTCATTGACTTATACAGTCCACAAAAGAGCCGCAATTTATATATATCCTATTTGAAATTAATTTTCTATTAAACTAAATGTTTGGAAAATTTATCAATTTAATTTTCCACCTTCTTTTTATTCAATGAAAACGTGTATGTTTTTTTCAGCCGTCAGATCCAATAATATTTTCTTCACCATTTCATGAATGGTTCCAATTATCACCGTCATAAGATTTAATTTAGCGAGTAATATGAATCTAGAATCTCTTCTTTCTCAACATATTTAACGAAGTAGATTTTTACTTTTATTTTATTTCAGTTAATTTTTGTCATCTTGCTTTACACCACAAACAAGGGTGGAAAAACGAACGAAAGGAGATGGAAAGATAGAGAATTAGTTTCCGAAACGAACATAGAAAGTTAATAATCAAAGTAAAATGTAATTTAGGTGTTAGAATTTTTGAAAGGCGGCTATTACAGTGACGCTTGCTTTTCGTAATCTCGTCAGGAAATTATAGCGACGGTGGCAGATATTAGAGATGGTGGGATTCTTTGAGGCGTCCCGACGCCTCTGGGCTAACTCCCTCTGGCCTACAGGATGCGAGAAAATATATAATACGTTATTTATGAGCGCTATATTGATATTTTTTGAAAAGGATACGCTCAGCATCAAATTTAAAAACTGTAATACCGACAAGACTGAATAAGATATCCATTTTTAAAACCACAATAAACTCACTTTAGATAACCAGCTGATACTAACTAGATATTAGAACACGTACAGAAAAATCAGAAGTGTTTGTAAAAATAAAACTACTTGTGACTCTAGAGTGGTGTCCATAAGTATGGAAATTATTATAGATATTTTTGTTCTTGTAATTTGTATATAATTCAAAAGAAAAGAGCAATATTTTGCAACAATAGGAATACATTTTTTTCAGTATTTTACATTGAAATTTTAAAATGCGTCTGGCCAAAAAGTATGGAAACCTTATCAAACATGCTCTACTATGCAATAACCAGCTTGTTGAATTGAAAATTTTAGTATAAAACTTATTCATTATTGTATTGACGTGTTTTGTAGTACCACGCCTCAGAAAAAATATTATTCTTGTGATGTAAAAACAAAAATTCAATTATACCACAGTGGCAATAAACAGTGTGACATTTTAAAACTTTTAAAGATACCAAAAGATACGATTTCAAAAATTATAAAGAAATTTAATGACAGAGGCACCGTGGACACCGAATAGGCCCACCTAAAAAAACACGTCAAGAGTAGATAAAATTGAAAAGAATTACAACATGTAATCCGAAAAAGAAATCAAGACACATTTCTGAGAAAACCTTAGAAAATTTTAATATTTCATTGTCAAATCGTACTATAAGAAGGAGACTAAATAATATGGGACTATTTGGTAGAGTATCTGAAAAAGAGCTAATTATTTGTAAGAAGGGCTCGATTAGATTTTGCTGGAGATCATTTGGAATGGTCCATTAATAAATGGAAAACGGTCCAGAGTTTCCCAACCGCCGGTCCGTGAGATTTCTTTGCCGGTCCGCGAGATTTTGTAACAAAATCTCTGGTTTGTAGTTTGGAGGGGAGGACCTTTTTTTTATTTGCTCATTACTTACATTTTGGAGGTGAATACCTTTTTTTTGCTCATCACTTACATTTTGGACGTGAAGACCTTTTTTTTGCTCATCACTTAATAATTTTGCGATACACATTCTTTCTAAATTTGCCGGTCCGCAATATTTTTCTAGGTCGCTTGCCGATCCACCATGAAAAAAGGTTGGGATACGCTGCTTTAGAGTGATGAAAGCCAATTTAAATTGTTTGGGAGTGATGGAAAGAAGAACATGAGGCGTCCGAAGGGCGCAAGATATGACAATAAGTACCAGATTCCACTATTCTCGACTCAAACTAACGTTGGCGGCGCTGCGTACGACAGTTAATGGACGACTAGAAGCGTATATGTCAGAAGTTTTTTCTTAATATTTATCTGTTCAAACAATATTTCGACAAAAAAGCACTGTATTTAAGTCACTATATTTAAAAATACGTCTTAATTCTCATAAACTGCAGCACAAGACACTAAAAATATTATACAAATATACGCTTCTGTCTGTCCACCAGATGTCTCACTATTATTTGGAGTCGCAAATCAAACATGGCGGCGGAAACATCATGGTTTGGGGATGTTTTTCTTCATCTGGAACTGGTCTAATAATAAGAATCGATGGGAAAATGGATCGATTTAAGTATAAATATATTCTAGAGAGTGTGATGCTTCCATATGCAGAAGAAGAAATGCCTCTGAGATGGTTATTTCAACAAAACAATGACCCGAAGCATTCGCCAAATTTGGTAAAACATTTTTACATAAAAACGTACCGATAATGAAATAGCCATCACAGAGTTCTGATCTTAATCCATTCGAGCACCTTTGGGAGCATTTAGATAAGCAAATTCGCAAAAACACACCTACAATATGTCTCGTTTTGAATTTTTAACTTAATTTTGTTTTTTCTAATGTTAGTTTATTTAAAAATATCAATGCGATATAGTAGTCCTCTCTGTTACTTTGATTTGTCTTATGTTTAGAAACGTTGCATTTTTTATAATATAGTTGAGATTAGTTCGTCATTGTGTTAAGACGTATTCTTTCAATTCAAGTTACGTGCGTATCACGTTAGACGGTTGTACTAAACCTCTTTTCATATAAACTCTCTTAATATTTAAATATAAATATATGTAGTGATTTTATCACATATCAAAGTGTCTGTACTCTTCAATTGCAAATGTTCTGTTGGCGTCATCCTGAAGTTTCCTCAGCATCTGGGTACCCAGAAGACAGCTATCCACGAGAACCAAGATTAGTAACATTTGTTTATTGAATAATCACATAAGACACTGTAGTCAAAATTCCGTCGAGTCCACGAAATTACATTATAGCTCTGTGTGGTGTGCTAAAAATTCCACATCAGTTAGTAGATGCCCCTACACTATATACCTGCTGCTGCAATAAGGATTTGAAGATGTTGACACTGGTGTACAGAATTAAATCTAAGGAAGAAATAGGGCACTTATACCCAATACGGGACATCTCGGCGATGTTCAACTATCTAATAGAATAGTTTTAATTGTAAAAACATCGTTAGTCATACAATAACTTAGCTGAAGAATAGTGGAAATGGATACGCATCTATAGATCTATTCCTACTGCATAAAAAAACAACAGTTATGATAAACTCTTTTGCAACTCCAACATCAATAAATAAATTATTTCCAACCTTGGAAAATAGGTCACATAGAGCCATATTCAAATTTTAATGTAATTTCTTTACTGGTAAAAAACTGATGTTAAAAATAAAATTTTGATTCATCAAGAGAATAACCTATTAAAATTTTTAGATTACGCCCAAGCCCCGGAGAATAAAAAAAGTCTCCACCCATGTAAACAGTATATGTACCTATTTATATTCCATTAATTAATTAAAGTGTAAAAAGTAAAGCTTCAAAAAGCAACAATTAGCCTGCAGCAACTAATTAGTAATATAGAGGTCGACACTGTCGCCACATTCTTTTTTTTTTCATTTATGTTCACCCCTGGTACGAATCCTACGAATGGAATTATCAGTTTAATCTTTCCAATATGTTAAAAGATTCTTATCGCGGATCAAGTTCAGGTTAATTAAAGCCGAAAAGACATCAAAGGTGTGAAGAGATGTTCTTAATAAATTGTTTGAAAGACATCTTTCAAATCTATCCATCTCTCTTTCTTATAACGGTGGACTTTGACCTTCTCAAGCGCTCGGGAGGGCTACGGAGATCTATTTGTGCAGAAAGAAATGAAATTGGACCTAAGAAAAGATATTCTAAGCGCCTCCCCCCAGGAAACAATTCTGGGTGAGCGCCTTATATATACAAAGAGGTGAAAAATACAACTCAAACATCTAGCGAAATTTCCGTGAAGCACGCAGAAAATTAGAAATTACTTGGGGAGGCCATCTGCTGGAGCATACAGATACTCCAAAATACCGAGTCAAATTAGATCGCTCGTTATCTTTTAAACAGAATTGTTGTGATATCAAGCTTAAAGTCTGCGCTAGAAATAACATACTTCGGAAATTAACAGGGTCCACGTGAGGTGCACAACCGGAGGTTTTACGAACATCTAGCTTTGAGTTTTTCTGCTGCCGAATATGCGGCACCAGTTTGGAATAACTCGGTGCATGCTGAACGTGTAGATACGGCGATAAACGATACTGTCCGAATAGTAACAGGATGTTTAAAACCAACACCTGTTAATAAACTATATCATTGGGATAGCATCTCCAGATATCAGAAGACAGGTCGCCACAGAAGCAGAAAAATTTAAGGCGGATATAGACCACAGATACCCACTGTTTGATCACGAAGCTGAAACAAGCAGGCTTAAATCCCGTTTTTTACGTTCTACAACTGCCACACCAATCACTCCCATGAACCGAAGGATAGAACTTTGGAGGGAGCAGGCGTTGGTCACCTGGATTGCACCTAAAGAACAACTGAGCTTTGGTCACCAGTCATACAACGTGGAGGGCGCTGAACAGACTCCGTACTGGTGTTACTAGGTGTAAAGACAACTTAAAGAAGTGGGGATACATTGCTGGAAGTGCAGAATGCGACTGCGGAAAATACCAGAATTAGCAACATCTACTGATTTGTACAAACATAGGAGGTAGCTACACACCTGACGACCTCAATGATGCCAAGCGCTCGTGGTAACAAGATTTTGGGAGAAGTGTATATGACGTGGTATTGCGGACACGAAATGATGATGATGAACTGTTTGTTTAATTTTCTTGTTTGAAATTTTGACCTCTAGTTTTATACCCAACATATTTTCCTTTATCCATTGAGTTACACCTAATTTTTTCACATTCACAGAAGTTAAGCCTGGAACAGAATGCAACGCCGTCGCAAATGACGGCTCACGGCGTAGCGCGCTTGAGAACGCCGTTGAATTTTCGCCTGCACACAATGCAATCATTTTTAACGCCGTCAAAGTATCACGTGACAACCTATATCTGTATTTATACGTGCGCTTTCTTTTATTAAAATTATAATGGATGATGAAGACTTGTGTGTGATGTTATTTATGTTGTATGCAAGTTATTTATACATACAAACACTTTACCAATCAGTAAAAACTGAGGTTAGGTGTTCTACGTCAACGTTCAACGGCATCAAAAGTTGGAAGTTGACGAACATTCAGTATCAACGGCGTTGGAACGCCGCTAGGACGTTACACATTCTGTACACTTGCGTACGACAAGTTGGTTTTAACTATCCTCTGACAGATAGCGTACAAACGCCGTCAACGCGCCGTAGAACTCGTTGCATTCTGTTCCCCACTTTATGGCTATATTTGCGAACCGTGGCCAGTTCTTGGTAAGTGAGTTAATTAGTTAAAAAAATTGTCATACAGTAACGATGTCTACTAATCATTGGTAAAACACGTAGGTCGCAGATTTTACTATTAACTTACCAAGGTAGTTTGCTGTTTACAATATGTTTTAGTGTACAGAAAGTTTTCCATTTATTGCGAAATCTCTTTGCGATTTCTTTGTAAAAAATGAAGTAAATGTCTTCAAACCATCTTCATTAATATTAAAAATTCCTTTACTTTCGAATCGTTTTCAAATGACAACATTGTAGAATAAGCCGTCACAATAATCCAGAGATAGAATCACATTTATATTTAGACTCGGAGTCTTCATCGCAAGTTTTCTCTGCCAAGGCTATTTAACAGGTTGTAAATGGCAAGCACAGCCAACTTCAAATTTACATAATATTATTCGTTAATTTCTATCAACAACAACATATGATGTAATTATTTTACTATATGCTTTCATTCATATTTATAGATCATTAGCGTCGAGCATGGGTATTTATAAAAGGAAATTAGGTGAAATATTAGATTTCAAATGAACAAGAAACTGGCATAAAAAACATTCATGCGTCATTATGTAACTCGGCATATGATGCAGAAATCTCGCGCCTTCTTGAGGCTTTACGTACAGATTTGTTGAACGAGATGTGTAAATTGGTAACCAGACAACTGGGGCCGTAAGACAATTCGGGCCGTTCACAATTGGGGCATTTCACAACTGGGGCCATTAACAACTGGGGCGATGGACAATTCGGGCTGTACACAATTGGGGCTTTTCACAACTGGGGCCATTAACAACTGGGGCGATGGACAATTCGGGCCGTTCACCATTAGGGCTTTTGACAACTGGGGCCATAACTATAAGAGTCTTCTTTTGTTTAAAATAAAAAATAATTATTTTACAAGTGGGCATAAATTGCGTGTTCTTTTGAAAAAAAATATTTTAATGGTTTGATTAAGTACATTTTGGTGGGAATTAGAATAAATAAAAAATGTATTTTAAGGGTTGGCTTAAGTAAATTTTCTTCTTCATTTGATTAAAAAGTAATTGTTTTTTAAGGGTTAGAGTAAGTAAAATTTAGTGCTCTTTAGAACTCTAGTTAATTAAATGCAACATTTACCAAAATATAACTAGAATTTTGAAAAAATAATTTAAACAATATAAAAATTAAAAAAAAAACAAAAAATAATATTGTCTCTTCTCGCAAGGTTCGATCCCTTTCGGATCGAGTTACTTGGGTGAAACGCCAGCGTCAAAACCACTACACCAGCATACACGTTCCATTGTAGCGTATTACAAAGCTATAACTTGTGTACATTATTAGCAAAAAATCACAAAAAATGCGTTTTTTTCCAAAAACGTAATCTGATCAAAAATTCCTGTTGTACTATTCCGGTTCACACCAATGTACATTACTTAGAATTTTTTCAGATTTTTAGTTTATACCATCTGTGCTACAGGGTGTGGGACAAAATTTTTTTCGTACAATTTTGGAAAAAATGCGTCAAAATAATTTATTTTGCAAAAATAAAATTTTGATCGTTAATCCACGTACTAAGGGCTTTCCTTTGATACCCTACCCAGGATTTAAAAAAAAAAAAATTTTTTTCGGTAAGCAGATATTTGTTTATATTTTTAGAGTGATATGCTTTTTAGATGTTTTAGTATTTTTCCTATTTGCGGGTCAAATATTTGCATAAGCATGCCAAATTTCAACTCTCTAGGTTTAGCCGTTTGGCTACAATTTTTACCGAACAGACAGACAGACGACAAAATGACGGTATAAGGGTTTTTTTGGTCATACCTACAAAACCCTAAAAACGGTCGGCGAGAGAAAACAAAACCGGGGTCTAGACGAAAACTAGAAAGGATACAGCCTTACGAAAGACGAAGTATCGATTTTGTTGAATTAAGATTTGAGTTAAATTACAAAAAAATGTTTTAGATCAAATTGTGTGACTTACACCATAATTCATCTACATTCGAATGAATGAGGAGTCAGAAGCGTTGCTCTATTGTTCGTCTGAGCTTCAGTGATTTAAAATGAATTGTTCCATATTTCCGCAACACCTCTGTAGCGTCGCTAGCGTCGCTCAACGTCCTTTTACTCAACCATTCGTCCTTTCAACATTTCTTTTTGTCATGTTTTCATAGGGACTGTGTTTTCATTTTTGTTAGTGCGGCACAAGAGATTTTGAAAGCATTTTTCTGTGGCTAATTTGTCGATGTTCTTTTTTTTTGTTTTTTTGTGTGGCTACATTTGCGGATGTTCTGTCGGATTTAAATTGAGCGTGTGACTTTATCTTCATATTTCACGCTATTGTTTTTTTATTGGAAGGGGTGGAATAATGCGAGTGTTTATATACTTGTTTTGTACTTATTTTGTTATCTGTAATCAACGTTTTATTTGACACTTTAATTTTTAGGACTGTAAAAAAAAACTTTATTACGGATTACTGAAAAATAACCCTGGAAAATATTAAGACAAACCCTCATTTACAACACAATTATTTAAAATACGGCAGATTTTTTACAGAGACTTTTTCTTATTGGTACATTATGTTATGAATTTATAAAAAAAAAGTGTGAACTGTTTTGTACTATCAAGAAGTAAACATCGGAATATTTGGTTTATTTAATAAGAAGTATGAGCTGCAACTTGAACAAGGGCAAAAGAAGCGTTTGCCATAGAAAAACTTAGCAGATAATCTTCGAGAATTGGTCTCGGGTTCACATCTATAAATCTCCTCTGAGATATTGTATCAAATGACTGTATTCGGAGCTCTTCTGCTCAAAGATTCCTAATGATTAAGTATTCCTACACTTCCAAGTACAGGTTCATTGCGACCCCGGCTAGTGCAGATTCGTTATAATGCGACCGACAATTTAAGAATTTTAAGCTATCAGACACATCGACAAAGCGTGGAATGAAGTCACCCAGTCGTGTATGAAGCGTGTTTGGAAAAAATTGTTCAGTGAAATTGCTGAAGTTCACTGCAATCATGAAAATTATGTTGAAAATATCATCGAAGGTATTAAGTCATATAGCCTTTTCCAAAGGCATCGAAGGTTTTGATGAAGATGATATTCAGACTTTGTTAAAATCAAACGGTGAACCTTTGATTAATGAAGAGCTGCAGGAAATGGACTGCCATACGTCCCTAGAAAATGACGAATCTGTTCCCGTGCGAAATGTAACTGTTAAAACCATCGAAAAGGCCCTTACTCTTCACAATCTTTCATGGAGTTGTTAGAAGAGAACGACGAAGATTACGAGCGGGTGAGTGCTGTTAAACGTGTAATGCATTACCTGACAGTTATCGGCAAATTTTGCGCAATAAACGTAGAGAGGCCAAACAAGGGAATCTAGATTCTTTTTTGTAACGTGGAACAAAATAAATAATTAATTATTTAATGTACGCCTTTTTGTTATTCTTAATGTTTATTTAATAAATAAAGTGTTTTTGGAGGTTTACAATGTTTTTTTCAAAAATCCCTCGTTGATTGCGAAATTTCGCTTAACGCGATCATGTCCAGAACGTATCCCCCGCGTTGAATGGGGGTAACCAGTAATCTTAAAGACCTAAGGGTTGCTAGAGACCCTTATAAGAGTTTCCAAAAATCGCGGAGCCTATGTTTGTACTTCGTGCCTATATTTTACGAACAACCTCTCCTATTTTAATAAGACATTAAATTAAACAAAATTTTTTCTAGTGGTGCCAAAAAAGTAGGTCCACCTGGAAGGGGGTTCCAAGAGTACCCCGGTACCCGTCCCCGAGGTTTTTTATGTTTTTCAGCTCGATCTTATTTTGCTCATCACTTTGATCCTTCATTTGGATTTTCCTTTTTTTCTGTCTGAACTCACAATTCTGTCTGCACCATATACACAGATTCAACTCAGTAGAACGAAAAAAACACAGAAAGTTCCTCCTATTATTTAATAATAAAACTAAATACACCACTTAATATAGATAGGGCCAATACAAAATCAAAATAAAGTGAACACAACACCCCCACCACAATAACTTCTTTCTTATTTATTTTATTATTTTTTTTTTTTTTAAATTTAATCCTGCTGATTACATATTTGTGCCTATTTTCATTATTGTTATGGAAAATTCTTTCAATGTAGCAAATGTTGGGAAAATTCTAAATACATTAAAATAAAATTTTGAATTATCTTACTTTTTATTAAAGAACACCTTCGACGTACTTTGGGAAACATGTATAGGCCAAAAGTATTCTATAGTTTCAAGAATTTCTGTAAATCCAAGAATTCCTCTAGGTCCAAGGATACCTTTCGGTTTTAAAAAGGCTCCATCTACTTTTCCATTAAATTAAATTGTCTTAAGAAGGAAAATCTAATACCGCAGTTATACTTCAATTGATCTTCAGTGATTTTACATCGTGTTTTTTACCCGTTATGTCTCTCATTTCTTGTGTAATACAAATTAATTAAATTTTTATTTTATAAAACTCATTTCTATTCAGGTGATTCAGTCGTGTTTTAAATATTAATAACCAAATTATATATGAATTGAGAATAACTGTAGTATAAATTTTCGAATATTTTTCATTGGTGTGAATGATATATTTATATAATTAAAAATAATTAAATACAATGTTCAACAGCGTGGTATCAACATAAACACGTATGCATTTTATTGATTTATGTATTTTTTTTTTATTAATTGCGACCAGTAATTAACATAAATTTATAAAACTAATAACATAAATACGAATTGTAATTGTTAAATATTATAACAGTTTTTTATCAACAAAAAATTGGAGTAGGAAACAAATTATTGATAAAATTTCTCGCAAAAACTACGCGGAAAACTTTTTGCTTCTATTTTTATTTCCGTTTTTTAACCAGTAGTTTCCAAACTGTATTATGTATGGTTTGATAAAAAATGCTAAGGTACGAACTAGCGTCATAGAACTACTTCATTTTTTAGGTTTTTGTAGGTATGATCAGAAACTCTTAAGGTAAAATTTTGATTTAACACTATTCGTTACATATGCGGTAGAGTTATATACAGTTGTGGCGAACTAATTAAGAACGGCAGGTGAAATTACAGACAATGTTCTCTAGTTTTAACTATACTCAATAAATCGCCAAATATGTACTAATTTTTATATGCCTTATACTATACACCAAAGTAAATATTGCATCATCAAAAAATCTTCGGTCGTAAAATTTGTTTAGTTCAGTTCAAGCGTACATGTGCATGTTTCAATTGGCGATATAATTAGAAACGACATTGCAAAACATTATTTTGTGAAGTCTGAGCTGTGTCAACAAATAAAACACTGGTAAGAATTATTAATACAAGGGTTATAGTGGTAAAATCAATTTGGTTTTTTGTGTTGTAGGTTAAGTTTTTTTTTGTTGCCTATAAAACTGCATTTAAATAAAAATATGTCTTATGGAGTAATTGAAAATAAATTAAAATGTTCTAAAACTATGGTTTATAACGCGGTGCAACATTTTAATAAACATCACACCACAGAAAATGTAGCTAGACGTCGACGACCTCGAAAAACTTCAGAAGCGGTGGATCGACGAATAGTTCGATTAGCAAAAACTAATCCCTTTATTAGCTCCAAAGAAATTCAAAAGGAGATATTTGCTGAAGAACCTAATGCACTATCAGCTCGTTCTATCAGAGAAAGATTGAATGAGAACCAACTATTTGGAAGAGCTGTAAGAAAGAAGCCACTACTTTCATCAAAAAACAGGAAGGACAGGCTAGCTTTTGCCAAGGAACATAAAGATTGGACTATTTCCCAATGGAAGCATATCCTTTGGAGCGATGAAACGATGCTTGGAGTCAGATGGAAAAAAAAATGTACGGGGCCCTTTTAACCAATCAAAATATATGAATACATGCATATCACAAGATCGTTCTTAATTAGTTCGCCACAAATGTATGTGGGGCAAAATTACGAAAATAGAAAATCAACTTTCCTGACGTCGGGAGAAAATAAAAATTAGCTTAAGCACTGAAGAAAGCGGATTCGTGCCTACATCGTTTAGTTTTTGATGGCTTAAACATTTGTATTTTGAAACATTTTACTTGCGAGTTTCTAGAAAATTTTGAAAACTGTTTTAAACGATTTAGAACTAGAAGAAGTGTGTAAAAAGTTTAAGATTTAGCATCTAAATGTATAGAGGAGGAGGAAACAGCAATAAACAAGTAGAAACACAACACTCAAACATCGAAGCATTAGTAAAAGAGAATAGTAGATGACAAAGAGACCTAACAACAAACATGTTCAAAATGTTTAATATTGACAATGGAAAACGATAACAGCATTCACACTAGACAAAGATAAGTGCTGCTAGTGAAATTGCAAGCAGGAAAAGGATGGTAGACAGTTTTGGATTACAAAGGGAAGTTTTGCATGATGCTCATACAATACGAACCTAAGACGTACTAAGAGCGTCATTACAAGGGTGACTTCAGACATAAGGTGTTATGTTCCAAGTGGAAATATTAGAAGAAATCACAAATCACTACTACCCTATTACATTTCACTTATATCTTCACTCTGAAATTGGAATTTCATCATTTTCCAAACGACTGAATAGCCGTTACTCAGGTATAGTTCATAATGTAAAGAACGGTTATTAATTGTATTGAGAACTGACACGCTCGGATAGACAGTTAGGTGGTCAAATATTGTACTACGCGACTGTAGTACTGTTTGAAATTATTACATATGTTCTATTGTTGATTTTTTGTTAGAACGTCGAAAGATACATTTTCATAAAATAAAAATGTACTGTGCTTAAATTAACCTGCTCCCTGTTAGCATATTCACAGCTGAATACTAGACAATTCATCCATATTGCCTTGTATTACAGCGCCGCCAACGGTAATGTCACTTCTAAATTGCAAAATATGGGAAACTCAGACTAGCCATGCCAAATTATTATAATTATTATTATTATTTTTTTTTTTTCTAGATTAATTATAACACCAGGAATCTAAAAATTCAAACTGCAGGTTGCTATTTATCACCATTTTTAGGGTTTTGTAGGTATGACCAAAAAAACCCTTATACCGTCATTTTGTCGTCTGTCTGTCTGTCTGTTCGGTAATTGTAGCCAAACAGCTAAACCCAGAGAGTTGAAATTTGGCATGCTTATACAACTCTTTGACCCGCACATAGGAAAAATACTAAAACATCTAAAAAACATATCCCCCCTAAAAATATAAACAAATATGTGATCTTCGAAAAAAAAATATTTTTTTTTAAATTCTAGTAGGGTATCAAATGAGCCCTTGGTACGTGGATTAACGATCAAATTTTTATTTTTGCAAAATAAATTATTTTGAAGCGATTTTTGCCAAAATTGTGCATAATTTTGTCCCACACCCTGTAGCCCAGATGGTTTAAACTAAAAATCTGAAAAAATTGTAAATGTAAATGTAAAAAGTAATGTACATTGGTGTGAACCGAAATAGTACAACAGGAATTTTTGACCATTTTATGTTTTGGAAAAAAACGCATTTTTTGTGTTATTTTGCTAATAATGTACACAAGTTATACTTATGTAACACGCTAAACTATAAGGTGTATCGTGGTGTAGTGGTTATGTGGTGGCTTCTTACCCAAGTAAATCAGTTCGATCCCTGCGAGAGGAGACAATATTATTTTTAGATTTTTTTTTTGCATTTTTATTTTATTTCAATTATTTTTTCAAAATTCAGTTATATTTTGGCAAATGTTGCATTAGATTAAAAAAAAAAATGATTTGATAACAACCAATGGAAGCCATAGGCGCAATTTTCCAAAATCTTACTGAACCTTGCTTTATATAAAAATAAAATACTGCACATATTTAGAAACCTAAATAATGGTATTAGGTATTCGATATTTTAACATAAAATTTGTTTTGGCATCTCAAATAATCATCATTCACTTACTAAATACCTGCGAAATCCTGAAATGTGTGAAAATTCACACTTCACATCAATTTTTGATATATGAAATTTTTAAATTCATCTGCGGGCTATCCAAATATATTTTCAATTTATGGAAAACTGAGACTTTCCACACCAAATTCAATTTTTTTCTCTACTAAATTAAACACGATTAATCCAAAAATGTAATCCATAGGGCTCTATCTTTAATTATTTTTGAGTGGCAAATTTTGAATTTTTTAAATATCGCTTCAAACGCAAATTTTTTGCAAATTACTAACATTTTTCGATTAAAACTTCACAAAAAAAAATATTAGAGCGTTGTAACCATTACCCAATTGTCCTGAAACAATTAAATAAATAATTTTTGATGGTACAATAACAGTAACTTTATTTTTCTAATTATTACAACACTGTTAGTCACGTCCTAAAAATACACAGCACAGTATATTTTTTGCAATGTTTGCAACACTGCTACCCTCGTATCGGTGCTCACTTCAGTATGCAGAAGTTTTATTTCGTTTTTGTCCTTTTTTACTGCAGGACGTAAAAATATCCCTGTTTTATATTAGATACCGTTACGTGTTACTATGAATATATTTAATTTTATAAAACTACTACTGCCAATTGGCCTTTTGTACCAAAATATATTTAGATTCTTGTTAAATTTAATTGAAAATATTAAACTAATTTGACAGGTGACTGATGATTGTATTTATTTAATTTTCTACTAAACAAGACAGCTAGTTTTGTGCTTCATGGCAGATCAAAAGTAATCAAAATTGAATGAGGAGTAAGACAAGGAGATACAATTTCCCCTAAACTATTTACTGCAGTTTTAGAGTATCTGTACAAAAGTTTATCCTAGGAAAACAAGGGCATTCAAATAAAAGGTGGCCGACCGGCGTAGCGTAGTGGTAACACACGAGCCCTGCGTTGCTAAGGTCTCGGGTTCGAATCCGGTTCCGGCATGGAATTTTCATTACATAAAATTAGAATTGTCCTGAGTACCAAAAAAAATAAATAAAAGGTGTGAGGCTAAATCACCTGACATTCGCCGATATTATTGTTTTCGTGTATTTCCTGAGGTCCTAATTGACTTGTAAACATATTTTGAAACAAAAAAAATTTTGAAAATTTTTCATAATTTTTTTAATTTTTTGAAAAATCCTAACTAAAAACTGGTTAGGGATAGAAATATGCGGTTTGAAATTTTAAAATCCTCCTACATTGTTTAGTCTAAAAAAAAATTTGGGCTGTAATAAACCCATTATTAAGTTTTGTACAGGCAGTTATCCAAAATCCTTGAAAATGGCCAAAAATCGAAAAAATCGTAAGGGGTACCCCTTACGATATTTTCGATTTTCGAGCCAAAATTTTTTGTCTCCGATTTTATTGAAAATTGGTATAAGTATGTATTTTTGGCCATAGATCAACAAAATTTGGTCCATTTTGAGCTTAAAATTATATTTTGGCTAAAATCGGAGCCAAAAAAATTTTGATCAAAATTTAAAAATTATACATTTTTTTTTTTTATTGTTTTATTGGCAAATTGGTATACTTATACAGTTTTAGCCTTAGATCACAAATATATGGTCACTTTTGAGTTACGGTCTAGAATTTTAAAAAATAAAACATTAAAATAACCCGCGAAAAAATCAGGACTTAAACTGAGAAATTATTCCACATCCACCGTATTCACCCGATCTCGCACTTTCCAATTTTCACCTATTTATGTCTATGGAACATACACCCAGAGAAAAAAAAAATAAATAAATATCACCCATGTAGAAAATCACCTGATCAGTTATTTTAAGTCAATAGCACAAAACTTTTATAGAGTGGGTATCGAAAAATTACTACAACGTTGGGAAGCCGTAACTCTAAAACTAGGAAAGCATGAATTATTTAAGTATTTTTTTCATAATCTTCACCCCAATATTAGCTTAAAAATATATTTTGGTTAAAATCGGAGTAAAAAAATTTTTGATAAAAATTTCAAAATTTTAGAGGAAATTGTTTTTTTTTTTTAACATGTGTACTTATACATTTTTACCCTTAGATCACAAATATATGGTCACTTTTGAGTTACGGTCTAAAATTTGACATTTACGGCAAAAAAAATAAAAAACAAGATAGTTCACAAAATGAAAAACAATAAAAATTGTTCATAATAAGAAGACAATTTTTTTATTCAATGCATTTTTTTCAATTAGATGAGTATTTGGGGAGTAACAGGGGTGAACAAGCAGATTTTAATAAGATATACTTTGGGGAGCTATGAGCAGAGCTAGCTATAAGGTACGACGCTGTCAGTGTCTTTCTTAATTTGAATTGTGAATGCTACTTAATTTTCACGTACAAATTTAACGTTAAGTACTTTAACGTTATTTCTAATTTATAATTTTGAGTTTGTTAATACAGAATTACTGTACAAAATTTTATTCAGATCGGTAAAAATGCCTAAAGTGTCCAGGACTTTTAATATTACAGCGGTGTAAAAATGTTCAAGCGTATTATTTTATTAAATTTTATAATATTTATTTATTTATTTTGTCCATTTTTATTCCATGGTTGTTCTTAAAAATGTTTCTCTCTATTCAGTAAATCAAGTAATATATTTATCTAAGAGATACGGGCATTATTTCACAATAAAAATTTAAATGGAACATCCCCCTAATAATTCTTGAAAAAGAATGTGAATGCATGCGATATATTTACAGAAGACAGAAAGTAGCAAATCTTTTTAGCGATGTTACAGAAGCTGTAGCTCGGAGATTGTGCAGTACAACTTTAGGTTTTATTTATAAACTTCCTTTCTGTGAGAGATTCACTACGGAACATTAAAAATGCGGGCTATGTCGGCGTACAGTCTTCCCTACATACACATACTCAGCAAACTTTATGGCTAAAATATTTTAACACACAAAAAAACATAGTTTTTTACCGCAAAAGAAAAACTGCGGCATGGCTTAACATAATTAGAATGAAGTAGAAAATACACAGCAACAACCTAGTTTCTTATGTCTTTTAAATAACGTGTGATTCAAAAAATTTGTCAGAGTAGGCAAAGAAAAATATCACGTATGTCTTTGATTAAATTTTGAAAGTTAAAACAGATAGGGCCATGCTCATAATCTTGTACTTAATCTTAGTAGCACTACTAAAACAATGCAAAGGTTCGCTTCGTCAAATTTTGGTAATGAAGCACCATCAGAAAAGACTGTTTACAATTGGTTTGCAGAATTTCGTCGTGGTCGTGCGTCTGTCAGTGATGAATCTCGTGAAGATCGACCAAAATCAGTTATGATTCAAACAAACATCGATGCTGTGCGCAAAATGATTGAAGAAGATCGGTATGTGACTTACCGTGAGATAGAGGCATCGTTTGGCATATCGCAGACTGTAATACATTCGATTTTGTATGGACATTTCGCTGTGAAAAAGATCTATTCCCGATGGATTCCCGCAAAAGGCGTGTTGATTGGTGTAAGGGAATGCTAAAAGAATTCAAGCTAGGCACTGCAAAATCTTTTCTTTCTTAGTTTTTGTAAAAACTTAAAAAGTAGTCCTCGTAGTACAAGCTAGTAACGCATCTTCCATCTCTTTTAACATATTGTACAGTGCATATGTCCATCTCTTTCTACCGACAACGGAAAACGTTGCCAAACGTACTTCTCTATTACTTAAAAGATCATAGTATAGAGATTATGAACACTAGTAACGTTAACATCACACTTTTTCATTTTAACAAGAAACGCTTAATTGAAATATTTAGTAAAAGATTATTTCAAAAAACTGACAGTACCAATTTTCACATACGCCTCAGAATCCTGGACCACTACAGAGACGCACAGGTCTAAACTAAGAAGCTCCAAAATAAGATTTATAAGGAAAATCGAAGGTAAAACAAAATTGGACAGAATAAGAAATGAAATATTTAGAGAAAATCTAGACACAAAACCAGTAAAGACTATAATAGAAGAAGGACAGTTAAGATGGCTGGGACATATACACAGAATGAGTGAAGACAAAATAGTAAAAAGAGTTTATGAAGCAAGAACAATGAAGAAAGTTAGACCAGGAAGACCGTGAAAAATCTAGCACCAAGAAACAAAAGAAGCTGCAACGAAGAGAGGCGTAAAGTGGGAGGAGATAAGAAAATATACAAAGGACAGAACACGATGGAAAGAAGTATGGAGAACAACACCAGAAAATAAGTAACTCGTCTATAGCCTTACACCGCAAGGTAGAAAGGCTTCATGATTAAGTAAGTAAAAGATTATGAACATGGCTCATAATGTTTAGATCCAACTTTAGTTATCTTCGAATCTCTCTTTATTAGAATCTTCAGAACTACAAATATCTTTTGTACGGGTCATTTGAAATCGTCATAAGGGTCCCTGTGTGACCCGCGGAACATACGTTCGCCATAATTGAAATAGGGCCAAAGTAGTGAATTTTTCAAATCAACCCTGTACTTAAACTTGCATTGAAATACATTGTTGTGGCTTTATATTAAGTATTTCGATTTTTGAAATAACTAAATTTGAAAGGTAATTTGTTATTATAAGCGATAAAGCCGGATCTGGTGCATAAAGGCTTCCAGTTTGCAGCTGGGGTTGTGATGATATGAACGCTCGGTTCTGAATAGTTTTAGGGACGCGATCTAGTGTCTGCAGCACCGACATCAGTCTGGACAAACAATAGCTCTGGCGCCCTGGCTAATTGCATGCTCAATTACTCACCGTAATTAATACACTCATTACTCAATTAAGCAACTCTTTACATCTGAACGCCGAATACTATTCTCTCACTCCCTCTACGACTCACTTTACCCATTATCAAATTACTTTTTTCAACTTTTAAACACACACGAAATATGAGAATACTACAGAGTTTGATTGAAATTTATATATGGTCGAATTGAAAACAATTAATATGAATGAAAAAGTTTTTATATAAACTCTAATATAGCATAAAAAAAGAAAGAAGTATTGGTATATTTGTTGCCAGACAATACAAAAATATACCGTGGTAAACATCTCGTGAAAAAGCGGTCTTAGACAGTACACTATGATAGACAAGAACAGTCTAATAGCGCGTCTACATCGAGGCAACATGGTGGCGTGCGACCGCTCGACATGTCGCATGCTACCAATGTGCAGCGGTCTGATGGAAGCCGTGCGACATGTTGCTCGTTCCCGTTACTTGGCGGTAAACATCAAAGAGTTTTCGTGCGACACGCTACCACTTCTGAAAGCCACATGTTCGCCATTTTGATATTTGATAGTTGTTATTATAGAAGTATTTGTTTTTTAAATTAACTAGTGTTGTAAGCGTTGCTGTACCATCAAAAATTATTTAGCAACTTAAATTTATTTAAAGTGAGTAAAAATTTAAATAGAATAGATGTAACACTAGTTCAATTGAAGTTTCTTAAAAACCATTAAGGATATTTTCCAAATTTATAATCCTATTGTTTCTAAATTTTAGGGGTTGTTATACTTGTTTGTTAGTTAATTACCAACGTCCATAGCGTGCATACATTAACAATTTGGCGACCATTTGATTTTGCATAAATTTCTAATTTCTGTAGTGAAACAAGTGAATCTGTGCAAGGTGATTTGGAGTGCGAAAATGTGGACGTGGCTACTATTTTAAGGTTACCGCCATATTGTTGTGTTTTAAACCCTATAGAACTAATATGGAGCCAATTAAAACGTAATGTACGCCGGAAAAATACAATACCGACAGAAAGTGACACTGTACTACAATTAATTTATCCATTAGCGTCCATTGTACTCGCATGAGTACAGAAAATATTGAGACATTCCTTAACCGCTACCGCCATCTATAGTTGGATAGTTGATTTTATTTATTTTTTCCAAAAAAAAATCTTTGGGCGCAAATGGGTTGAAGACGAAACATGTGCAATAAGTAGTGATTTGTGGAAAAAATGGGTAGAACATGTAAAGACAATTGAAACAATTTTTTTTTTTATAAATCCACCAAATAAATCTTCAATATTTATTAATTTAAATGACAGTGGTAGTTACAAAAACTCTGGTAGTGATATAAACAATAATAATAGTGATAATGATTAATATTTTAATAATTTTAAATTACCATAAATTGACAAGTTCAAAAAAATAATGATTTTTTTGTGTATTAATGTACGTATTTCATATAGACTATAAAGACTTTAAAACAAAACGATTTTTAAATATGCCTATATTTATAATTCAAATATAGCCAGTCCTAAGCCTGATAAAAATGTGAAGGAATGTCATGTGAGTATAGGGGAAACTTCCTAAGCGCCCTGACATCTGGTGGCAATTTGCGGAAGATACGAAAGTGATATTGTTTTGTTTTGTTCAATGGAGAAATACGTGTTTTTTTGTTGTTTGTGTTTTATTTTTGTGAATCATGAAAAAAGAACAAACAATTTTGTTGTGTGCCGCAATGTAAATTGTGAATAAGGAAGAATCCCTCTTAAAGAATCCCCCATAATTTACCTAAATCGAATAAAATATCAATTGATACGACGTTTGGAGGCAGAGAGAAAGGGGATCGTAGGTTTTTATGGACCCAAAAACTAAAAATGGGCAAAAATCCAAGCCCATGCATGCACTTTTTATGGAAAGTGATTTTTTACGTCCAAGAAAAGACTGAAAAAAGCACTTACCCCACCCAAAATTTGCCCAAATCATCAGTTGATATATTAAAAGGCCCTACTACTTTTTCAGGCAGAGATATTAATTTATACTGATATATTTACCATATTTTTGTTGCTATTATATTGACAGGCAGTCAAAAAGAATTAAAAACACAATGAAAAACTAAAAATTTCCTTGAAATTTCTTTAGAATAGTAATTCATTACATATCTTGTAAATCGTAGATTACCTCTAAATAAAAAAAAATCTCGGAAAACAGGAAAAATACAACTGTTAATTTTCACCAATTTCATCATTTCACCAACAAATACAGGAGTAAAAGTTAAATGTCACTTTCAAGTGTTCCAGCTTTGCCGCATATGGCACTGCGATCTTAAAAAGTTTCCTCTATATACAGTTCATTCTAAATATCATATAAGAAAATTATTACGGTTCTGGCAACTATTTTTAACAGAACCAAAAACTCAGCAGGTATAATGGTTATAATACATTATTGGAATCAGCAAGTGAGAGTGGCCATTTCATTTTGGAAATACTATAAAACACAGTGGTGTCACCACTGGTCTAGTATACAATAATTACTAGAGTAAAATTAATTTAATCAAAAACAATGTGTGAATAATTTTTAACTCAACTAAATTGTGTCAGTTGGCATGTTTTTGTTTGTAGAAACCGCGCAACACATCAAACTAGCGCTTCTAGGTCGCAGGTTTTTCTCCTTGAATGCAAAGCCCGTATCCGTACCAGGGCGCAAATAATCCGTATCCGTATCTGTATCCGTAAATCTGACTTTTATGTTATCCAACACATCACTGATTTTAATATAAGTTTCGTTTAAGTAATTGACTTTTGTTATTTTATTTTATTTTGCATTTTTGCAAATATATTCACGTTGACGTCACTAAGGTTTAAAATTTCATATAAAGTTTATTGTAAAAGTCACGTATTTTAAAATTGCAACAAATATTAAACATATGTCACATTTAACAGTGTAAAAACATTTAGTTGAAAATGTCAGCTAAAATTAACGTAAGAAAAACTAAAAAAGATATAAAAGAACATTCAGCTCTAGAGTTGCAGCGTTCCTTTGTATAAATGTGAATAACACGATCTGCCCTGACTATGACGTCAAATACTTTATTCTTGGAACGTTATAAAGTTATTTTCAAGAATTGTGTAAATTTTAGGATTATATTTCTATTTTTCAAGAATTACACTACGACTTACAAAAGGCTATCTAATGGGAACTTTACACGGTCAATAATACTGTCATTATCACTAATTGTCACCTTCCTATTATGTACAGTCTGCTCGAAGGTCAGCAGAAATTCAGAAAAACACTTGAAGACCAGAAGGAGGAACAACATAAAATAACTTGAAGAGCAGAAGGTAGAAATATATAAAATCACTTGAAGAGCAGAAGTCGAAAATATAGAAAATTCTTTGAAGAGTAGAAGGTAGAAATATAGAAAATCACTTGAAGAGCAGAAGGTAGAAATATAAATAGAAAATCACATGAAGAGCAGAAGGTAGAAATATAGAAAATCACTTGAAGACCAGAAAACGGAAATATAGAAAATCGCATGAAGAGCAGAAGGTAGAAATATAAATAGAAAATCACTTGAAGAACAGGGGCAGAAATTCACCACCGGTCACTTTAGTGTAGGGCTGCCATAATTGTCGGACTACGGACCGGGACACCCCCCCCCCAAAATTTAAAAAAACTTTTATAGACAATAATACCTTTATTATAAAAAAATTGCACAATATTTTAAAAAAATTAAAAAAATTAAAGACAAAAAAATATAATTAAAATAGAGATTGATAATAGGTATTCCAAGAGCAAAACGTTGGGATCAATGGTGAATCATTTTGGAACACTCAGTTCGACTGGAAAAATTTGATGTTTTTTTTTGTGGATGCGTCTTTATCAAATCTAAAATAATATAATATAAATTAATGGGCGATTCAATTTAACAAAACCAAATAGAACCTTACATTCCATTCTTCTCTTGCCTTTACTTTCCCCCTTCCCCGACTTCGATGGCTTCTTTATCATCGCTCTTCTTTGCCCAATCATACTTCTCCGATGTTTTCGTTTTTTGGAGCAGTTCTTTTTCCCCTTTTATATAATTATAGAATTCAATGCATGACATTTTATAATTTAAAACACATTGAATTATGCTTTTCACGGTGTCAATAGAAAGCGAATTGCGCTCATCTGACAGTACCAGTAAACATATTATTCTCGCCCGAATAATATCACCAACGAAGCAGGCTCGAACCACAGACCGGACAGTCGTACTGGGTTTCCACCAGTACAAACCGCACGATTAAATGCGCTCGGCCACCACGTTGGCTAGTGTATGTTTTCTTTTAAAATTAAAAATATAATAAAAAAAAAATAATAATAATAATTGCTAAGAATTGAGTTCATGTGTGTAAGTTCCGCTTTCAGCATTCTGTTGGCTTCTTACAGGTATTATATATCCAACCACGTCGAAAGTCGACGACGGTGCTTCGCCAGTAGCTAAATAGCTACTATAAAATCCTACGAGAATGAGATTGTTCATGGCTGTAGAGCCCGATACGAGAAGTGAAAACTCTTCCACATATACAACAAAGGTGGTCAGCTACTGTGTCCGATATTCTTTGAGTTGTTTTCTTCTCTCTCTAGTGATCTCTGCACGTTCGATCCTTTTCTTCTCAAAGATATTGCTTCAGAACTTTCTTCAAGCAGGACAATTTGTAGCTGTGTGTTCCCATTACACCCAAACCCTACCGTGTGTGAAAATTCACACTTCACATAATTTTTTTAATATGTAGCCACCAGTCCAACTCAATCCGAAAAGATTGGACACCACTGCCTTAAAGAATTAATTAGTTAGTTAAAATTTTTTTTGGCGCACAGCAACAAAGGCTATTTGTGCCTAACGCAGCCCATCTAAATGACTAGACTATATATTAAAAATCATAAATAAATAAATAAAATCATTAAAAATACGCATACTCAATAAAAGAAATCTTGCACTGACAAACACAAATAAATAATATAAAAGGTCGTTCGAAAATTTGAACAGACTCAGGGTGATGGTAAGAGGCTGTAAAGGGGCCAATTACCATCGAATATCACATTCAAGAACTAGAAACACAGTAAAATAAGGTACAAGACTTCACACATAAAACAATAAGTTCGATTCTCTCAGGAAGAGTATCAGCCTGTCCACGAGTACCCTATCGTCACCTAAAACAACTGACAGGTCATAGCACAGGCCTAACCTCTCCCTGACATCCTCGAACTGTACACATTCAGACTT
Source organism: Liopterus haemorrhoidalis (assembly GCA_963971575.1). Lineage (NCBI taxonomy): Eukaryota > Metazoa > Arthropoda > Insecta > Coleoptera > Dytiscidae > Liopterus > Liopterus haemorrhoidalis. The sequence goes on from OZ020618.1 coordinate 4,523,258, forward strand.
AAAGAATTGAAAAGATTCGTAGTTTAGGTGTGGAGGCGAACAAAAGACATTTAAAATAAACCTCGATGTTCAAAGCCGTAAAAAAATCGAATAAAAATACCTAAATTGGGGGGGTCAAACAGAACAAACAAAGCTAGCCAAGTCAAAGAGAGTTCTATCTCATTATATTTCTTCAAACAGGAAATCAAAAGTGCATCTAAAAAGAAAGAACATTAAAAAAACATCTTATGCAAAGTATAAAGGTTTGTTTTAAAAATAAATCTATTCAAATTAGAATCATAATAGTTTAATTAAGAATCAGAAATTGAATGAGCAAAATTCTTAAATGTGAATGGCTAAATGCAACAATAAAGGGGGCATTAAGGCTTCTTCTAACTCGCCATTATAACATTTATTTGTAGCCGGAAGGAAGTAGTATTGAATAGGAAAACAGGGTAGGATTCAAAATATTTCTGCGATTTAAGATCAGCGCACAGCAAATTATTATGAAAAGGACCCTATTATGAAAAGGATTTAAGAGGACTCTACACCAGCGCTTCTCAACCAGTGGGTCGCGAAGTCATACAAGATAGAAACATGAAAATATAATAGAATTGCACTCAATCTTGCAAGATTTATAAATATATATTTATTATGTCTAATAACATTTCACTTCATACGTCTCCGGTCTGACATATATATGGCAACACTGTTGACAAACCCATATGATTTCTGGATAGTACCAACCTTCAAACGATACGTGTGAAAATTTCATGACATTCTGACAATTAGTTTAAAGGTTACAGTGGTTTTAGTGACTCCAGTTTTGTAATTTTCAAAAGAATGGATCGAATTTCTTGTGTTGATTAAACATTGTTTTTTGATGGTAAAAAATACTGTTGAAGCTAAACAGTGGCTTGATAAGCGTTATAGAGACTACCAGGCAAATCAATTATTACTGATTGTTATGCTGAATTTAAATTAATTAATTAATTTAATTTTTTTTTAAATTTTAGTAGCGTTGGAATAAATGTCCTCTTGAAGGAGAGTATGTTGATGAATAAAGTCGAATTTCTAAAAAAAAATTGTTTTTCTTAGTTAGATTAGAGACTTATTGCGCAACGTGGTATACTTATTTTGACAACTAATATAAACTACTGGCTATTTCAAACATTTAAGCGGAACTAAATGGAATTTTACTTTTCTAAAGTTGTCACTAACTTTATAATGAGTAAAATGGGCTTTTGAAAGGGATAACGAAAACAAAATAACGATATTATTACAATTTTTTAAAGAACGGAAACGGGAATAACATTTTACTTTTTGTTCAAGAACGAAAACGAAATTGAAAATATTCGATACGAATATTTTCCGTATTTTCTAGCTTATAATTTTACAGATATTACAGATTTAACAGATTAATACGATGATGCAGTCAAGATTTTTTTGTTTTTACACCTATTCATTTTTATCTTTTTCGGTATACTCTGTTATTTTTTCAAGCGGAACTAAACGGAATTTTTATTTTCTCAAGTTGTAATGAGCTACATGGTTATTTCATGATTCATGTTGGTAGCCCAAATCTAATTGTCAAAAGGAAAAATTGACAAATGAAAAATAATGTATATAAAATAAAATATTTTTATTATAACTTAATAATTTGTTTGCCAGTTATGCCTGGTATCAGGCGCGCACCCAGAACGAGACTGAAGCGATTGCCGCCCCCCCCCATCTCCAAAAATATGTGGTTGATATGGCTGTTACACGTTTTTGTTAAAATATATAAAAGTGAAGACCTTTTGTTATCACTTGTATTTTAGAACTGAGAATCTATTCATAATTTAAATAATTTCGTCTTTCGAGACCCCCCCCCCAATTCCTGACTGCCTGGTATGCAAGGCCACCTACTCACATTTCGTCGTATTATATCCGTAATTATTCTATATATTTGGTGGTTCGTAGTTTGAGAACCACTGATTTATATAGATGAAACAATTAAGAGTTAATAGCTACTGATGCGATGCTCCGAATATTACAAATAAAATTAAATATGCTTTGATCAATTTTTCGCTTTTGTTGTCAATAACTTTTTTTATTTCAATTTATCACCTATTTAATTATTTTTTTAAATTAATTTATTTTTGAAGTTCTTTAACCTTTATCAGAGAGATGAGCCCTAAAGCGATTTTTTTGGTGTCAAAAACAGAATTGTTCAAAGAGGCTTAAATTTTTCTCTTAAATTTAAAAACAAAGGTTTTAAAAATAATTATTGAAAATATTTTATATAATTCTGCATTAATGTAATTAATTTAATGTTGTTTTTGGCATTTTTTCAAAAGAATTTTTTTCAAAGAGGGATTTAGAATTAGTAAATAAAAATCCTTTTGTAAATAAAATAATTATAAAATTCATTACATGATAAAGTTTTTAAATAAATATTATTTTACAAAAAAACACTATTGATTTTTTAAATTGTTGAGTGGTGTGCCAATCAAATCTATTAAAAATATAGAAAGATCGACAATGTTAATAAAAAAGCTTATTTTTTCTGTCATGCTATATGCCTCTGAATCATGTCTGATAAATTCCAAAACAGATGTATTGAACGAAAAATTGAAATTTGTTATTTAGTCATTTTCTTTTTTATAATTTTATTTAATATGCATTTTAAAGTCGATTTTGTTGTTTAAGCGGAACTAAACGGGAGTTATTTTTCCTAAGTTGTCACGAGAACCGAGTTTGACTAGTTTATTTCATATTTCATGTTGGCAGGAAGAATTCAAAATATGAAAAGGAAAACCAAAAAAATAAAATATATACATTTTTAGGGTTTCGTAGATATGACAAAAAAAAACCTTATACCGTCATTTTGACGTCTGTCTGTCTGTCTGTTCGGTAAATATTGTAGCCAAACGGCTAAATCTAGAGAGTTGAAATTTGGCATGCTTATACCACTCTTTGACCCGCACATAGGAAAAATACTAAAACATCTAAAAAACATATGCCCCTAAAAATATAAACAAATATGTACACATCGAAAACAATTTTTTTTTTTTAAATTCGGTGTAGGGTATCAAATGAAAGCCCTTAGTACGTGGATTAACGATCAAAATTTTATTTTTGCAAAATAAATCATTTTGAAGCGATTTTTGCCAAAATTATGCAAAAAAAATTTTGTCCCACAGCCTGTAGCCCAGAAGGTTTAAACTAAAAATTTGAAAAAATTCGAAATAATGTACATTGGTGTGAACCGGAATAGTACAACAGGAATTTTTGATCAGATTATGTTTTCGGGAAATAACGTATTTTTTGTGTTTTTAACTAAAATAAATTAAATATTTAATTCGCTATGTAACACAGTAAACAAGTAAGCGCCCGTAGCGTAGTCGGTAGCGTTGTCGCTTAGTAATTTGCAAAGTACAGTTCGAATCCTGTCAATTTTATTTTTTGTTTTTTTTTTACATTTTTATTTTATTTAAATTATTTTGTCAAATTTCAAGTCATATTTTGGTAAATGTCTACCGCCCCCCCCCCCAAATTCTTGCGCCACTGTATACGTATATTATTGGAAAATATCACTTAAATCTGCTGAAACACAAGCTAAACACATGTAAACCATATGAAATCTGTAACAAAGTTGGAAGAAAAATGGCGGACTTCAGCTCGACCAATAGAAAATTAGACCATTGTATGGCCACACTGTCTTTATACAGTCACTGTAGGTCATACTAATTTTGGCGACCATACCCACAAAGCTTTAAAAACAAACAATAAATACCTACGAAACCCTGAACTGTGTAAAAATTCACACTCAAATATATTTCCGAAAGCTGTCCTTGTAAAATTGTGAAGACGTCAGTATCACTTCATTTGCGGTCAAATAATCAAAGGTCGCGAAGCAACAATTATAACCATTAATTTCACTTTCTCCATAAAATCAAGACTGGTTTCATAATAGCTCGTTAACCTTATCGTAATAATTGTCACTAATAACAAATGGCACATGCATTACCGACCGTAGGTACATACTGCAGCTTGTACTATAATAGTGACTGGAGTAGCGAGGGTAGTACTGACTACCGAGCCTAATGTGATTTTACGCTACACAAAACACCTCAACAAATGGAATAGCAGACAGATTAACTATTTGGATTACGCAGTATCCCTGTCTTTTCTTGGGCATTATCACTTAAAACTTTTAGTCACCACCAATCAATGGTCGTCTACATTTGATCTTATAGTCGAAAATATTGTCCAATTACAAGGTTCGTAAATCAAGTAACCTGATTCAGTAGCGGCTGGTGAGTAAAATATTTGGGGGGACACTTTTTTCCCATATATATCTATTAAAATATAGTTATACGAGAAAAAAGTAAATAAATAAAAAATACCTGAAAACATGTTCTGCAACTAGAGAAACTGACAAATCTGGCACTTTTATTAAGATTTATGGTCAATATTATTATCATTTTTGTAGTTATTACTTCTATTATTATTATTATTATTATTATTAAAATTGCAATATTATTAAGACAATGCTTTGTAGTCAGAAACATAACATATTTGGTTATTAATTAAGCAGATACCTACACATATTTACATGTATTTAAATATTAGATTTAACCTTTTAGTTATGTTCTTTAATTGAAAGTTTATACGCAGTATCAAGTTGAAATCGTATATTTACCGATCCCAGCATGGCAAATTTGACCGAATAATGCATATGAGACACATTATGTTTAAGAACTTTATCTTTGCAATGTTTAATATCTTTAACACTATTTACTGTCTTTATTTCATATGCGTCTGATGAACAAATCAAACACAGGAAACAAAAAAAAAACATTTTATATATCACATCCACACAACCAACTTGTATTTAAATATTGTTTTTCACTAAACTTTCTATTAAATGTTCTATTTCCATTTTTATCCTGTTGGGAAATATTCAATTTTGGCCGATGAGGACCCATATTTTTACCGACCGCCAACATATATAAGGGAGGTATTTTGATCATACCGATTTCGAGATTTCGATGGATCTCCACGAATTGAGGTCCCTACATAACGTTTTGACTATTTTTAGCACGATGTCTGTCGGTCTGTCTGTCCGTCCGTCTGTCCATCTGTCCGTTCGTCCGCTTGTCTGTGTGTACACGTGTAGAGCAAATTCGGCTAAAAGGAATTTTATGAAACTTCATATTTAAACTTCTGCCATCAATGGCACGAGTTGATCAACTTTTGGTAAAAATCGGTTGACTAAAAATGGGAGTTTACTCGTGTCGATTTTAAGATTTTTGCGAATATTTAGCAACAGAAAAATATTTCGAAAAAATGTATTTAACAAAAGTTGCTATAAATGCAATAACTAATAACTTTTATTTGAGATGTTTTTTGATGAAACGAAAAATTTCGAAAAATTTGTCGTAAATTTTTGTAAAATTTTTTCAGTCTCAAATTTTCATACTTATATGTAACGTTTCCATGGTCATGATAAATAATATCTCTGTTAGAAAATATTAGGACAAGTTATTTCTACTCTGCTGCTAGAATATATTTTATACAAGTACTTTATAATGGCGGTCGGTCCTGTGGTGGCCACAGCTGATTTTTTATTAATAATTTTGTTTCATAGTTAAGCACGTTAGTTGTATTAAAATATACAGTATATTTTAATAAAACTAACGTGCTTCATTCGATTCATTTTCACGTTTAAGTACTTGTCACAAATCACAACGACCGAACTAAGCTACGGGACACCGGCCGTAATTCACTAATACATGCAACACTAACCTTCGCCGCTGTTGCTGTTACTAGGAAATTTTTGCTACATATGTAGATAAGAACATTAGATATTGCATGTGGCAACGCTGTATCTTTGGACACTCCGTGGAGTGTCCAACAACGCTCGGAAGAGTTGTCTTGATTTAAATTTTTTAAATCTAACATTTATATGAAAAATCTTTGAATAAGAAATAATAAAAATAAAAATATGCAGATATATCTAGCTACTTTAATGCAATTTTAAAGAAGTATAAATAAAGTATTAAATTTAGCTTTTTTACTAAAAATTTTTAGGAGGTCACTGTCCCAGCGCCTCCTTGTCTCAGCCGCCACTGACCTGATTGATATTTTATTTTATTCTTTTTATTCGAATAGAATTACAATTCAATTGAAAAGTGACATTACCGTTGGCGGCCCTGTATTCCAAGGCAATATGGCTGTCGTGTCTAGTATTCAGCTGTCAATATGCGAACAGGTTAATTTAAACACAGTACATTTTTATTTTATGAAAATGCGAGTAAATATTTGCGAAATTTTTTAATTTTTACGCGCTACACATGTATTAAGGTGTATAACAGAAGGTGGGCATCAAATTACAGTATTTAAAGTTTAATTTCAGTAGATTTATTGAACTGTAATTGGTAGATGAGCAGGTGTAAATGCAGGGCACGTAATTTTATGTGGTACATCTGAGTGTCGGTCATCTGAATTTACAATATATGGATTCTGTTTGCAAACAAGTGCACTATGTTCATTGCCTCATGAAATAAAATTAGTTTTAGTTGGACAGGGGCAGCTAAAAGTTAAAATGCAACTTGCAAGTGCAAGCATATTAGTGTAATTTTGTTTTACTGCGACAAATGTAATGAAGAAACTCGCATAGTATTAGTTACTTTTCAAAATATATTCCCATGCCTTCCTCCTGTCCATAACCCAATCTTTTCCAATCTGGACTTACCCTCCATTTTTCTTAAGAAAAGAAAAAACTAAGATGCCTATCTTTGTCTGAAATGACGGCCAAAAACACTACAATTTGTTCTACTTTTACAGTTTTTCACAACTTCTATAGACATTCTAACAAAAAAATCAACACTAGAACATATGTAATAAGTTCAAACTGTACTAGAGCGCCTAGTACAATATTTGACCACCAGACTGCGTATCCGAGCGTGTCAGTTCTCAATATTGTCTCCCACAAAATAACTTCCTTGAGAAGCCACAAAGCGCTGCAGACGGTTCTTCCAATCCTCATAGCAGTGCTGGAACTCAGATACTGGAATAGCTTTCAGCTGGTCGATTACGGACGTTTGAATGTTTTCGAGTGTCCCAAAACGACGTTCCTTGAGGTGATTTTTCAATCTTGATAAGAGAAAAAAGTCACAAGGACTCAAATCAGGCGAATAAGGAGGCTGAGGAGCCACAGGAATGTTTTTTACTGGCCAAAAACTCGTTTATTAAAATTGCAGATTTTTCTCATTCCCAATTCATTGGTCAAAATCAGATGAACGGCAGTATGAGTCAAATTCAATTCTTCCCCGATCATTCTGACTGTCAACCGACAATCTGAACGCACAAGATCCCGGATTCTGTCGACATTTTCATCGGTTCTTGAAGATGAAGGCCTTCCGCTGCGTGATTCATCTTCAATCAACTCTCTTCCTTCTGAAAATGCCTTAAACCACCAAAAACCTGGGTCCTAGACAAAACTCTCCGCAGGCCTGCTGAAGTTTTGCAAAAGTCTCCGTTGCACTGTGCCCAAGTCTGAAGCAAAACCGGAAGCACACCGTTGCTCGAAATGAATGTCACTCATTTTTAGAACGCACTAGAAAAAACTGTTTCACGAAAAAAATCGCTGCGGACAACAAATTACTCTACCGAGTAAAAAAAAAATACTCTAGCGAGTTCAAACTCGTACTGAAGGTGTATCACATGTTCAGCTGCCGTCCCTCCAAGGACCGCGTCCCAAATGTTGCCAGATCAAACGATATGTTGCGTTAGTCCGGTTACTTAATTTATACACCTCGTATTTTCAAAGAGTCTGCCGCACTAGTTGTTCGAAGGACACCAAATCTAGGACAGCAGAAATAGGAAAATGATAGTAGATAATAAACATTTACGACGCCACCGTAGTTGGTTTAAAGACACACAGATGTCGCACTATTCGTAATACACTAATTTCCTTAGCTGTAAACGCTGCTTTGAACGTTAAAACTATCTACTAAACTTATACATAGCGCACAATGCACAATCAACTAATTCAAAGAGCTCTGAACGCACTTTAGGGGTCTGAAAAACTCACCCAACAGCTACGAGACGTATTCTACACCCAAAAAACCAACGACCGTGGCTTTGACACAGCTTCCGCCTTCTTCTTTAAATATTAAAACATTTTTTTAACCTCTAACACCCCATTTTGTAATTTACATTTCTACCTTATCGTTATAAATTCATATGCTTCTAAAAGTTTCTTTTTAATTTCGTTAAAACTTTCTTTAATACTCGCAGTTCAAATGTCTTTCTTGAACCATGAATTTTACTCATTTCTATTCGAACAAAGTTAAACTTTTACGTGTGGAAATATAATTGCTTAAAACATTATTTTAAATTACTAATTTGTTATAAATATACATACAAGTGTATTTTATGCAAATACTTTATTTATTCAGATGTGTTGCACCAAAATTTATAGACGAACATTTAAACCACTAAACTAAATATGCTTTCGAGTAATTTATGACTAGCAGAATAACAGAAGAAGCTATAACTCAGAAGCGGTAATAGTTCTTATTGCTATAGATCAAATTGTAACTACAATTGTTTTTATAACCACCAGACATTTTTAGTCAAAAAAACGGAGTTTAATCGGTGCGATGACATTTGTCTCTCCGATGTAGACTGAGATAGCCAAGTGTTTATATGTCTGTCTCATAAAAACAACCATCAGAAAAATTTATAAAAACTCATATACGAGGATCGATAAGTACCCGTGTTTAAAGACAGGAGGCGTTGCTGAAGGAAGTTGGCATTACCGTCGTGTTCTGCCATCTATCAAACGACACCATACTAAATTTCAGACAGATTCATAGGTTAGTTTTTATTTGGCATCTAGTTGTATCACAAGTGTTTCGTGTTTCTCGATAAAATGGAAAAGGAGCAATGTCGATCCGTAATTCGCTTTTTATTTTGAATGGCAAAACATGCGAAGAAATAAAAGTTGGATGCTGTCTCTGGGGACTCTTCACCATCTATGACAAGCGTAAGATATTGGTTCAACGAATTTATATGTGGTCGTACATCTGTTTTCGATGAGGAGCGGCCAGGTCGCCCGTCAGACGTGGTTACCGAGGAAATCGTTTTTTTTATTAATACTCTTTATTGAACTAGATCTACATACATGATGTAACACATAGTTTTGATAATACAGTGTTTGTCAGGATTTGTCACGTTGTGGGGTCGGTTCGAAGAACTCCCCTGTCACTTCACTTTATGTCTGTTGATTCGCTACTAATGTTTAATTAGATTGTTCGCTATCCGCACTATCACTGTCACTGTCTATTATAGTGTCTTGTGGTAATTTTCTCTTTAATCTTCTGTGGATTTTTCGCTTGCCCAGTTCATAGTGTGTGGCACCGGAGCACTGTCCAATTCTGTGGAAAAATGTTGTTGACAACTTTTTCATGAATTCTTGTATTGTCATTATACCCAGTTCCTCGTGTAAATAGCTGTTCCTGATAAACCACGGGCTGTTGGTGGCGATCCGTAAGACTTTCGACTGAAAAGCTTGCAGTTTTTTAATGTTTGGTCGGTGTGCAGCACCCCATACCATGCACGCATAGGTCAAGGTAGGTCTCAGTATACCTTTATATATTAAGAGGGAACATTTTCTTTTTAGGGTTGATTTCCTATTTACTAATGGATAGAGCATCGCTAATTTGGTTTGGGCTTCTCGTAGTTTTTTCGTAATGTGGTGTCTCCATGTTAGTCTACTATCGAGATGCACCCCTAAATATCTTATTGCTTGGTTAGGCGGGTTCCATGGAATAATTTTGTTGTTAATAATTATATCTGGCAGGTTACTAGTTTTTCTAAATCGTTAAGAAGGTCCACATGATTCTTGCTGATCGCCGAACTAGAGTGCGCGAAGTAGCAGAGGCCGTAGGTGTGTTGTACGGAACGGCAATCAATATTTTACATGAGAAGTATGAAAAAGGGTCGGCCAGATGGGTGCCGCATTTGCTCACGTTGGACAACATGCCGATACGGCTGTCAATGTCGAAGCAGTGTTTGGAGCCGTTTCACCGAAATTCGCAGGGGTTTCTGCGTCTAGTTGTCACCGTTGATGAAACCTAGATACATTATTATACGCCAGAGACCAAGCGACAGTCAAAACAAGGGATTTTTCCGGGTGAATCTGCTCCGAAGAAGGCAGACGGTCCCATCGGCTGGAAAGGTCATGGCCACGATTTTATTGGGATTCGAAGGTAATAATCCTCATGGACTTTTTGCAGAAAGGAAGAACGATCACGGGACACTATTACAGTAAATTGTTGGACCGATTCGATAAGAAATTGAATGAGACACAGCCCCATTTGGCTAAAAAAAGATGCTGTTCCACCATGAACCAAGCATTAGTATTTCATTTTACTTACAGATACTGTAGAAAAGGACCATAAAATTTGTAAATCCTCACCTGTAACAATAAAATAATTGTTAATAACCATTAATTAATCTTAAATAAAATTACAAATTGGTAATAAATAAATTCAAGCCACCCCTAAACACGATTAAAGTTACCCTTTAGAACTAAGCAACTAAATGATTCAATTTTCTATCTTATACAAAACATTCTGGAACTTTGTGAAACAATTTAAATAGATATTTTTTCACGTAAATTAATTACAAAACTCAAACTTAGATTAGTTAAACCGCACAATTTGAGACGAGGCTTAAAAACCATGGATTTAATTTCACAGAACAGAAATATTTTATGCATTTCTGGTGTGTAAATTAATCCAATTCGTTTTTAAATTCTGTTATCAATATCCAAACAAATCTGTGTAGACTATTTTTCCTGGTTAGATTAAATATTACACCAAAAAATCTAGTTACTAACCAGCAATACTATTTTATTAAATATTAGGTCGTCAAGGATGAAATTTGTAGAAAAAAAGGCAAAGTTGGTTGATCACTTACAAATATTTTATTCATCAAAGTATGCACTCATATTGTCTATACACTTTTGCCCATTTAATCGGCAGGTTGTTCAGGCCGGTGGTATAAAATCCTGGCGGACGAGAGTCAATGAATTCCTAGAAGAAGTTTTATAGCATTGTCGGAATTAAACTGTTTTCCTATTAAAAAGTTGTCCAAATTGCAGAAGAAGTGGTAGTCAGTGGGGGCTAGTTCTGGTGAGTATGGAGGATGATGAAGAAGTTCCAACTCCAATTCTTGTAGTTTTGCCAGTCATTTGTGCAGTGTGTGGTCTAGCGTTATAATGCAATAAGATAGGAATAGAAACAAACTGTATTTTCTTCCTGGAAACTTGGGACAGCAAATGAGGAACACGATGACAGGTTTCACTAGGACCTAAAAGAATTGGAAAAAAGGTACCACGGACGTTGAAATGTAAGATTGATGACAGATTATTGTTGGATTCTAAAGAAGGATATTATACAAGTACAAAAGGCAAACAATAAGATATCTTCGGGAAAAAAATAAAATTAGTTTATTATTTTATGTTTTTTCCATTTTTGCTTTGGTTCTTTGCAAGTAAGCAACATTTTGTAATATAATTTTGTAATAAAATTCTTTGTATTTATTTTTTCTGATGAATTATAGATATATGAAACTATAGAGGACATATGTTTTCAAATAGAGTGATTCATATGTTGATGGTGTCATATCAAATGATAGCTAAATGTCAATTTGATAATGTGAATCAACTGGAATTTACAGAATATAAAAAGCTTAAAATAAAATGTGACACAGATAGTATTTCATTCTAACTAAAATGTATACTTTGAATAATATCTCATTCCAACTTGTAATTCATTTTTCCACATATTTTCTTTTCCGAGAAAAAGAAAATAACAATGAAATCTCATCTGGCGTTTGCTATTAAGTGAACTTTATCGATTTATAATTAAAAACACAGTGAAATGAAAAGAACTAGTTATTGATTTGGTTTTTCCGATAGTATCGCAATCGCAAAATAACTTCTTGCAAATGCCAGGAAGACCCATTGTGAAAATTCTTCCATTCTTTTCCTAACAATAGATAGTTCCATGTATTGTATTTTACATTTCAAGAGCTAGTTTATGGAGAATATTACACAAAAATATGGACTACAATTAACTGTAACTGGAATAGCGTTAGATTAGATTAAGTTAAATAAAGTTGGGGATCATCGTCATCTTCAAGCCTTGTCCATCAGTGGGTGATGCTGAACTGCCTCTAAGCTCTCTGCCATAGAATGGCAGTTAAAAAATTTGTTCAAGACTTGGTTTACTAATTATGAATTTTTAAAAATTTTAAAGTTTAATAACTTCCGTTTCCGGTTCCGAATTTTTATAAAAAGCAATAGGATTCTTCCCAATTAATAGGAAAATTTTTTAGTACCAGAACGAACTCTAACCTAACCAGAAGTTGAACCGTTCTTGAATTATCGTGTATATACACAGACACACACAGACACACACAGTAGAAATTGTGACCAAGTGGATAGATACGGCCAGTATATACGCTAGATCAGTGCTTCATAACCTAATATTTACCGCGGACCGGCAAAATATCAATTTTTTTGATTTTGTAATTATGATCAGAGAACATTTATACCGTCCCTCATCTGTTCGGTAGAAATTGTGACCAAGTGGCTAGATCTATAAAGTTGAAATTTGGCAAGCATATACCAATCTTTGGTCAGTATTTTGGTTTCCAGATAGGAAAAATACTGAAACTTAAAAATATATTCCTCTAAAAATGTAATTAAATTTTGCTTTCGGAAAAATGGGAAAATTTAAACTGTTCATCAATTTTTCTCAATTCTCTCAGTCTCCATTTTCTCCTAAAATTTGTTTTGACAATTTAATTAATTCCATGTTAACATTTTGATATTGGAAACTGCTGGATTTATTATGTTTTGTTTCTCTATTTTCAGTGAATAATTTTGCTCTACGTAGCATCTTCATCGATCCTTCCTTGTGACAGTATTCGTAATATTCTGTACGTCTGTTTCTGTAAACGGAAGAAGGATATCAATGATAAGACAGATGAAGGTGCGTGCGGTAGCTATTCACCTCCGTGTGTCTGTCTGTTGTGATGTAATTAAATAGCTAGGAGCTTATTTCCACCTGTCTCTTGCACGATACTATGGCTATTTATCTCTGCTGGCATTACTAACGAACCCTTCGCGGATGTATTTCAATCTAATACTGATTTCTAACATGTTTCATCGTATTAAGGGACAGAAGGAGACGTTACAGTATCATTTCATAATGACAGAAATCTGCATACAGCCGAAACCAAAGTCGTGCTGATAGAGCACAAGTCTCTGGTGCCAAAATTAGTTCGCACGTCCACCCAGGAGGGGGCCTCACGGCCTTAAGCCCTCCCCAAGAGCTCAAAACTTTGCCTTCATTATTTATTTATCATTGTTTATTGTTTATAAGCAAAAATTTAACGAATTACAGTACATTTGGTGAGACACATGATCATAACACTCGCAGTAAAAATAATATCCGCGGTAAATTTTTCGGCCAAATAAATCAAGAAATAGCTCAAATTATTTTGCTGTTAAATTATATAATCTTTTGCCTGAGCGAATCTGTACACTACCACTAGACAAATTCAAAAATTTAAACTTAAGAACGTACTAACAAATAATCCAATCTGTCATTGATGAGTTTGAAAATGTCAGTTTTGATTAAATTTTGTAAACATTGTATTATTGATATTATATTTTGACTGACTAAAAACATTTTTTATAATTGTAATTTGGTGAATAAATATTATTATTATTAAAAACTTTTTTTTTGTCAAAATACAAGTGATGACGTTTTGTTTATTAAGTCATTACTTGTATTTTGGAAGAAAGGACCTTTTTTAGGTCCATACTTGCATTTTGGAAGTAAGGACTTTTTTAAAGTAATTTTTCGATTTTCGCGTGACTGTATCTTAAAAACTAAAATATATAGAAACTTCCGGTTGGAATTTTTATAATCCTGATGTCCTAAAAACCCTAAGGTCATATTTTGAAGAAAAAAATTTTTTGAACATTTTTTTTTTATTAATTTGTTTTTTTTTTTTTTTCAAAATTTCTAATAATTCTATCTTGAAAACGATAAAAGATAGAGACCTGCGTTTTAAATTTTTAGAACCCTTGTGCCTTTTATAGTTTAGAAAAAAAATAAGGCCTTAAATACCCCGTTTTTTTTAATTTAAACGACTAGGGGGGATTTTTGACCATTTTCAAAGGTTTTGTTTCACGATTCGTATTTATTGTAAAAGTTGGGTTATTAAGACCCCAATTTTTTTCTAGACTAAATATACGAAAATTTCAAAAATTGAAACCGCACGTATCTGTTATTGTTCTTAAAATAGTCCTAAGCCCTTTACGCTCCGTTTATTGCCTTGCCACTTCTAGAACATTCTCGGAGTTTTCAACCCCAAACCCTTCCAGCACCGTAAGCAAGAGAGTAACATTAGAATACTTTTATTTATCAAAACATTACTAAATCAGATTTTCATTTCTTAACTTAAATAGAAATAAACTATAATAGGTTGTGGCTAGCTATTTAGAAAGAAATAAAGCAAATTATAAGTGTAAATAATAACGCTAATTTGCTGTCAAAAGCAAAGGTCCCAAATTTCTTTTTTATATTCCATTATATCTTTTCTTATATGAATTCATTTTTTAACGGACGGTTTGAAAAATGTTTTGAAAATGTCTGAAGTAATTTTAATATTTAAATATTTTCGTCACGCCTTCCACTAACTTTATTAAATAGGAATGTATTAAATGTTCCCTACTTAGATATTCTCTTTACACAGTCTAGACTGTGCATATATTTAAATACCAGAACTAACTATATTTACTCTAGCGACTCACAAACATCAATATGCAGACAAATTCAATAAAAACATTATAGATAATTTAGCATAGAACTCGTTAAACACAAATATAGACTCTTTCTCCTCAGGCACTGTCAGCAGGGTTGTCTTTTGTTCTCACTTTCCAATCTCGAAGTTTATGAAATTATTTCACTAAAAACCCTGAGGTCCAGGGTCCTTTCTGGGTTGTTTGCAAACATCTAAAAAACATATCCCCCTAAAAATATAAACAAAAATATTCTCATCGAAAAAAAAAATATTTTTTTACAATTCTGTGTTGGGTATCGAATGAAAGCCCTTGGTACGTGGATTAACGATCAAAATTTTATTTTTGCAAAATAAATTATTTTGAGGCGATTTTTGGCAAAATTGTGCAAAAAAAAATTTGTCCCACACCCTGTAGCCCAGATGGTTTAAAATAAAAATCTGAAAAAATTCTAAGTAATGTACATTGGTGTGAACCGGAATAGTACAACAGGAATTTTTGATCAGATTATGTTTTTGGAAAAAAACGCATTTTTTGTGTTTTTTTGCTAATAATGTACACAAGTTATAGCTTTGTAACACGCTACACTGAAAGGTGTATGCTGGTCTAGTGGTTATGACGCTGGCTTTTCACCCAACTAACTCGATCCGAAAGGGATCGAACCCTGCAAGAAGAGACAATATTATTTTTTGTTTTGAATTTTTATATAGTTTTTTCAAAATTCTAGTTATATTTTGGAAAATGTTGCTTTTAATTTTTAAAAGCGTAAATTTAATAACCAGTGGAAAGTTTTGAAATTATAATTTAATTCTATGTTTGAATGTATACGAAATCAGAGGGCGGGGCTTATGATTTAAGCAACCAATGGAAGCCTTAGGCGCAATAACAACCAATGGAAGCCATAGGCGCAATTTTTAAAATTCTTAATGAAACTTGCTATATAAAAAAAAAATACTGCACATATTTAGAAACCTAAATAATGGCATTAGGCTTTCGAATTAAAATTAAGAAAAAAAATATTTTAATATAAAATTTGTTTTGGCATCCCAAATAATCATCATTCACTTACTAAATACCTGCAAAACCCTGAAATATGTGAAAATTCACACTTCACATCCATTTTTTTATATAGCTCAGTCATTCAGGTTTCCATTCATTTTAAAATTATCACTCCAACCACGTTGTTTTCAAACAAAGCCGGAGGTTCCCTATTCGAGAGGAATTGGAAACAAATTATTAAAACAAAATATTTTTCCAACCTCAATATTTTCGTTTTTAAATTATGAATTTAATTTTTGGAATATCCATTATATTTTTTATTATTACGTTTCCAAATTGTGAATTTAAATGGAAAAAATAATTGGAATTCATATTGTAATAGATTTAGCGAACATTTGTACCAAGTGTCTGCTCTCACATGGCCTACGCATTTCGCGATCTTCAACAATTTTTTCAGACAAGAACGTAGGCGTGTCTGCCTTGATAACGACCAAACGGACAAGGTACTCAATTATAAGACAAATCAGTAAACAGGGTTTCCAAAAATAAAATCACACCTTACATTTTAAATATTTCTTATACTAAATACAAAATAATAAATATTTTAGAAATATCCAAAAATATGAATTTGAAATATTCGGACACTGCCGAAATCTATGTTGTAGCTGATAATTTTAATAAAATGCGGTAAATATTCAGACAGACAGACAAAGAAACGTTGTCAATATATGTATAGAGATTTCATACATTTTAAGTTTTGATAATTAATATAAGTTTTTTTTTGAATGGTTTAAAATTCTTGTGCTTATCAGATTTCTTCACCGACCTGTAATGATCGGTGAACCGGTGGTTCACCAGTACTGCTGTATAATACTTATGGTATGAATTGGAACGTTCGGTGACAGCTAGGCTAATTCGATCAAAATCGACACGGGATCTTGAATCAGCATGAAGCAAAATCTTGAAGAAGCTAAAGTGGTAGAATACTTCGAGATGTTCTTCAAAAATTGGTGGAAGTCTTCTCGGAAGAGTGAACAGAGTTATTGAAACAAAGGGAGACCCTCATCATCATCTTGTTCACCGCTAAAAGTAGACCTCCCAAGCTTCTTCCATTCGGAACGATCTTGTGCTTTAGATTACCAGTTCCCCGCAATTCTCTTTACGTCATCCGTCCACCTAGTTGGGGGTGTTCCTCTGCTTCTGTTGGTAAATCTGGGTCTCTAATCTGGCATCTTCTTTGTCCATCTGTCATCTTGAAACCTAGCCATATGTCCAGCCCAGTTCCATTTAAGACGAGCAATTCTTTCGATGTCACATACTTTTGTTTGCTCTCGAATCCACTGATTTGTTTTCCGATCAGCTAGACTAATTCCTAGTATTGATTTCTCAATTTCAACTCTTAATTTTTCAGCTGACTTAGCTGTTAATTTCAGAGTTTCCGATCCGTATGTTAGAACAGGTAGTACGCATTGTTTGAACACTTTTTTCTTCAAGCAATTTGGTAAGTAGCTAGTGAAAACGTCTCTCAACTTGCCTAAAGCCGCCCACCCCAGACCGATGTGGCGTTTCATTTCACGGATTTGATTGTCTCGGCCAATACTAATGTCATGCCCTAGATATTTGTAGCTGACTACCTATTCTATACGTTTGCCACCGAGGTATAGATGGTTACTCAATACTAGGTTCGTCATCAATTGCGTCTTAGAAGGGCCCTACCAATGACATTTTGATGAAAAACAAAAACCTTCATTCGGATAATTTTTTGGTTAATAATGTAAGTTTTACGTTGCTAATAAATTTTATGATTTATTATTATAAATAATGAAACTACTTTGTTGAATTTATGATGTAATATGATTTAATTTTGTTTCCATTATAAATTTATAAAACATGGAATATGTTGTTGTGCTTTTCCAGAGGCAATGACCAATAAAGAAACCCTTGAGCTTGCCTAAGTAAGTTTCCCATGTCGTAATATAAAGAAGGCGTTTGGTGCCGAGCGTCGGGTTTACCCAAGGGAAACCAACACAGCGGCGGAACATTAATTTTACTCATAAAAAGACCAAAAAATTAGTCCCAGTAGATAAGCAAAAGCTTACAACCCTAGTGATAAAATGTATTTTGGAAAAATATCCACACTGTCCTTAAAAAATAACTGGACACCTCTGTACATATAGAAAACCTTTCTAAGCTGAGCTTTTTCTGTTAGTATAGATTGGCACTATTGGTGGTTGGTACGATAATGAGTAACACACAAACTTTGATCACCTTCCATGTATTTAATAATAATTATTGTTATCATTTAGACCCTGTCTTTTCACCTTCAGGTAAACTTCTAGATAACTATCTGACAGATAAGGTTATCTGGAACTTCATCTGCTGAATAAATGTCACTACCAATCAGTGAATTCAAGACGTCAGTCTCATTATCCGTTTGATAATTATCCGTTTGATAATTATCCGTTAGATAAATTTATATTGACGGGATGACATTCATTCAGCACAGAAAGTATCACATAACCTTATCTGTCAGATAGTTACCTAGAAGTTTACCTAGAAGGTGGTAAGACCGGGCCTTAAACATTTTAAATAACTTAATGCTCTCAGCTGTTTGGCAGTAATAAGGCAACGACTTTTTATTTCAATGAGATGTTAACATAGTTTCGAAGAAATAAATATAAAAAAAACTTTTTCAATGTTTTTGCTTTAAGGAAGACAGTAAATTTTTAATTTTTAGCCCCAGAAATTAAAAATTTAGATTAATCCCTTGTTATTAACTTAACAGCAAAATTTTATGTAACAAATATTGTTAAGAATAAAAAGTCAAATATTTTATCTAAATGCATTTTTTGGTTAGATAAATATTTGGAGAATTATGCCGGAAAAATCCCAAAAATTAAAAATTTAAATTACTCCCGTATTATTGACTTAACAGCAAAAACTTATATTACAAATATTCTTAAGAATAAGGAGACAAATCTTTTATCTAAAATGAATGTTTTTGACTGGATAAATATTTAGAGTTATAGCGGAAAAACCCCAAAAATTAAAAATTTAAATTACTCCCTTATTATTGACTTAACAGCAAAAACTTATATTACAAATATTGTTAAGAATAAGAAGACCAATCTTTTATTTAAATGCATTTTTTTTTTTTTATTGGATAAATATTTAAAGAGTTATAGCGGAATAACCCCAAAAATAATTTTTTTTAAATACTCCCTTATTAACTTTACAGCAAGAATTTATATAACAAATATTGTTAAGAATAAGAAGACAAATCTTTTATCCAAATGCATTTTTTTTAATTGGATAAATATTTCGAGAGTTATAGCCGAAAAAACCCCAAAAATTAAAAATTTAAAATACTCCCTTATTAACTTAACAGCAAAAATTTATATAACAAATATTGTTAAGAATAAGAAGTCAAATCTTTTATCTAAATACATTTTTTTGATTGGTTAAATATTTGGAGAGTTAGGGCAGAAAAATCCCAAAAATTAAAAATTTAAATTACTCCCTTATTATTAACTTATTAGCAAAAACTTACATTACAAATATTGTTAAGAATAAGAAGACAAACCTTTTATCTAAATGTATTTTTTTAATTGGATAAATATTTGAAGTTATAGCGGAAAATCCCCAAAATTTAAATTACTTTCATATTATTGAATTAACAGCAAAAATTTATGTAACAAATATTGTTAAGAATAAGAAGACAAATCTTTTATCTAAATGCATTTTTTTGATTGGATAAATATTTGTAGATTATGACGGATAAACCCCAAAAATTAAAAACTTAAAAAATTAATATCTCTTTTATTAGAAAACTTTTGCAAAGGTGTTTTAAACTTTTTCGCCTTCTTTTGACCTGTAGTATCACCCATTAAAAAGAAAAAAGAAGACGTATACCCTGTATAGTTGTTTTTTTTTCGGCAACCCCCCCTAGTATCCTTAAGTAAAAAATGAACGCCATAGGATGTTAATAAAGTTGTGTAGTGAGAGAGCAGAAGGGAGAGTTGTGAGGTGTTACGTGAGAGAGCAATATATTGGATTCCGACACCCTATTTGCAGGCTGCATAGAGATTACCGACTCATGCGTATTTTCACGTTGTTGCGCGGGTTATACAGTCCATATCAACCACAGGACTAACACCTACCAAATCCGATATAACAGCATTCGACAGCGACACCATTCAATAAACACCTGCCAACTGGCTAAACGTACGCATATTGAAAAATAAATAACCTCATTCTCACCTATTTCTTGCTAATAAGATTTTTGTATAAATACATTTCATAAAATATAAACACATTTTTTGAATAGACCAGAATCAATACTTGAAATTGATTCTACTTAACAACCTGAAACTCAATTTTTAGCAAAGAACAGTAGTTCTTGGCTCTAACGTCAAGAATCGAGAAATTAGTTCAGAATACGTTTGAAGCTTAATTCGAGCTGTTCGGGTTTTCAGTACTGGATTCTTTACTACCATATATTGGGTCCTAGATGGAGCATAGGGCCTTTACAAACTCGCCCCATCGGGTTCTGTGAAGATCACGCCTCTTCACCTGATGCCAGATAGTTCCGTGGACATCAAGTTCTTTGTGTATTGTTCTCCGTGTGGATACAGAGCGACCTCTACGACGGCTTCCTTGAGGGTTCCATTCCAATACCATTCTGGATATGTCGTTTACTGCCTTCCGGAGGGTATGCCCAATCCAGTTCCACTTTCTTGCCTGAATTTCTAAGTGGATAGGTTTTTGTTCTGTCGATTCCCAAAGAATATTGGGAATATGATCTGACCAAGTAATGCGAAAAATTCTGCGAAGACATCTGTTAATAAATACTTGGAGTTTATGTAATTTCTTTTACTATCATAACCTAACCTTTTTTTTCTGAGGAAATCTTTTAGAGACACTACCGAGGTTATATCCTCGGTAGTGTCGAACTCTCCAATAGGCCTACCGACTAAAACCCCTGCTTTGCCCCTTTTCTCCGTCGAGGTACTATCACTAGACATGGCCTCTCGACGGTGGGCTAGTTTAGTTGCTCCTTTCGTCCCTTATTTCTTGATGAATCCTTTCATCATATTCCTTCTTTGTCATGATGGAACGTATCATCCGTCGGACCTCTTCCCAGTTTTTTCTCGAGCTGAGCATTTTTTCTATTACGTTCTCTGACGATAGCCTTGCTTTTAATATAGTCTCCGTAAGTGTCCGGTATTCGGACCATCTTGCGCAGTCGAACAGCGTATGTTCAGCCGTGTCGACTGCGCCGCAGTAGAGACAGAAGTCGTCCGATTCCTTCCCTATTCTTTTAGTAAAAACTCTGAAGGATCCATGTGCCGTCAGAGCTTGCAACCATAACCTAACCTAATGTTCTTATATTGGGTTGATGCAAAAGTTCCTCCCGTTTTTTTGGCCATTAATTTACTAAAAGTTAGTTTTAATCAATATAGTATGCGCCGTTCTGTTCGATGACATTTTTCCATCTCTCCGGTAGCTGCGTAATCCAGCGCTCGTACAAGTTCTGAGGTTTCTGGCTGAAAAACTGATTAGGGTGATTTTTCAAATCTTCCAAGGAAGTAAAGTTTTTACCATCTAAGTTGTTTTGAGGCGATCTAAATAAATGGTAGTCGGAAGGTGCAAAATCAGGAGAGTGTGGTGGATGAACCAAAACATCCCAGTCAAGCTGTAAAAGATTCTTTCGGGTGGCCAAAGACACCTGTCTGTCTAGCATTGCCCTAATGGAACGTAATGACCTTTCTATTAGCTAATTTAGCCCGCTTCTGGTCGATTGCTGGCTTTAATTCATTTACCATGAATTTTCTTTTCTCTCTACTTCTGTTTTTGAAGTAGTTGTTCCTTTTGTCCAATGTGCTTATCTTTTTATTTTTGGTATTTTTAAATTGAATTTTCAATTTTTCATCTTAAAATTGACTGCATGTATTAAGTATATAAATTTTTAAAATGGTTGAACTATGGACCTGCTAAAAATAATAAATGACTGAAACTATTAGATTGAATCAAGTTTTTATCGAAATATCATAAATCACGTAAATCAATCTACGTTAACGTAAATATCTAACAAAAACAACGAACGAGAGAAAAATAAAAAAACAAAGATGAACAAAACAATACACTGACATAGGTGGAGAAAAATTTCTCTACTCGGGCACTGTTAAATAAAGATTTGACCTAGCACAAAACCTCCATTGTGTCTTTCCAGGTGTTTTGTATATAAATTATTTTTCTCCCTTTTTAGGTTTTGTAGGTCTCACTAAAAATCTTTTATACCGTCACACATGTGTCTGCCTGTACGGTAGAAATTGTGGTGAAACAGATAGACCTAGAGAGTTGAAATTTGGCATGCATATACAGTTCATTTAAATTTGTCCACTATTGGTATCTCGACATAACAGCTACAAGGTTAAATTAGAGAACAATTGCGATTTTATAAGAGAATATCAACGAGCAAAATAATTTTTTTTTTCGACCGGTGGTTCTCAAAACACGTCATGCAACTTTTTTATTTTATTTGGGAACACACTTGCTTTTTGCTTATTAGAAAGAGAATTTTTGCCGGCTTTTGCTTGTTAATATTTGGATACCGCAGGATTATCGCGAAGTCTTAATTTGTTTTAGAAAATAATGCGGGCAGGGAACTTCTCGGACAGGGAACTTCTCTGGCAGGGTATCATTCTCCGTATTTGCCGCAGTAAAAGTAATCTTACAACATAAAATGCATACAAACTGAAATTTTGCTAATTTGGTGGAACTATGTAAAGATATAATTTTAATGAGATAGATTATTTATATTTATATTTTTAATTGTACTCATTAGTGGCGTTATTAATTTTTATTCAGGTTTATTTAAAAATTTTAAGATAGTAAAAGTTGTCTAAATTATATTTTTGAAAACTACGCTTATGAAAACGTATTAAATCGTGTTCATGGCATAAGTACATCCGTTCTTTATTTATTATTAGTTTTAATTAGTGAATTTTGAGAATTAAATAATAGGAAAGATTAAATTTTCATCAGACTTTAAGGTTTTGTTTCAACAGAATTGTGATAGTACTTTAGACGGTATTCAGTGGAATTTTTAGATATAGTTATTTACTTCAATATTGTTATTTCTTAGAATTGCACTTATCTAAAGTGTTAAAACTGATTATCAGGTACTTAAATATCAGGCGTCATTTAGTTCCTCAAATAACTCTTCAAAATATATCAGCTGACTCTCAGGAAAGTTTTATGTCTAAAATAATCAATATATAATTATAACATAATACAAAAAGCTATTTTTTATCCATTTTGGAAAAATACAATTTTAAATTATATTAACAATTCCCATTGAGCAATTTTTTCGCCATCAGGATCTATATTTCAATATAATCAATAGCTTTTTGAACAATAGATATAGAATCCTTAATGTTCCGGTAAAATCGGTAAGGTGCTTCTTTTTCATCATCAACTTGCTCTTCTTTGCTTTTATCTTCTTGGTTTAATTCAGTAAGATCATTAGTTGTCAATTCAGTGAGATTGTAATAGTATATTCTGTAACAAGGTTGGAATGAGAAAATTCGATGCGAGTGGAACATTCCGAGCGCGAGCCGCAGGCGAGCGTGAGGAACCACGAGCAACGAATTTTCTCTTCCAACCGAGTCACAGACCCTACTTTCTCCACGACCACCAGAAATAAAAAAAAAAAAACAAATAATTATTTTAACAAACATTTTATCTTAACAAATAATTTATATTACATAACAAATTAATCAATTAATTAAACTATTTTTTAAATTTATTATTTGTTTAATTTTAATTTAATTTGCCGCACATCGGCCACTATTTTAGGTTAGGAAGTTATGTTGCATTTATTTAATGTAAACGTTACATATATCTTAATGTAACCCTACAAAAACCAAAGACAACAAGTATGGAATAGTTATTCCATAACAAGTGATGGAATGAAATACACGCAAAATGCATAAGAAGATAAGTGCTTTAGAATAACATTCCAACTCTTGTGTTAGAATATTAACTTTCTGTAGTCAAAATTGGTTTTAGAATTGGTAAATTCTATAGTGGTCGTGGAGAAAAGTTCTTCAAGTTCAGAAGAATTTAAATCATTAAATTCTTCACCTTCGAATAGTTGTCCTATTGCCACTATCTCGACTATTTTGTTGTAAACAGTTTCTAATAAACTGGAATCGTCTATTAACCTGGAAACATTTTCTGGCCAAAGATTTTTCCATCCAGCGTTCATGGTTGTGTTCTTTAAGTCTTTCCTCCCTTTTTTTAATATTTTCGATGGCATCAGCGATGTTATAATTGGGCCAAAACTCGCGCAATGTAATTTGTTTATCCTCATTTATCAAAAAGGGCTATTTGATTTTTGTTACCGTTTGCAACTACGTACATGTGTGAATCTGGATTTTTAAAATACGCTGATACCAAATCGAAATATCGCAGCAAACGAAATGCTGCACCAGATATGCGAATTTTATTATCCAATATTTTACAAAATTTTGAAAGGATATTAGAATTCAAAAAGCAAAAGAATGAATTCTTTTTATATGAAAAATATGTAAATTGACTTAAGTTTCTGTATCTTATTTATACAATTAGCTTCAACAAAGAATTATTATTATTATTATTATATATGAATTCATGATTTTTTTTTTTTTTTAATTTTACTGTTCTAGTTTTTAGGAAGACGATGAAAACGACTACTAATTTATAAACTCTTACTTTTCTATCGTATTGATAAAAGGAAAAAGTTTGCAGCAATGTAATGTATTTTTTTATTGTATTTAAATTGTGCAAAAAAAAATCCAATAAAAGGGTTCCGTAATTTTTTGAACAGCGCATTGGAGTTCCGCGACAAAATAAATTTGGGAACCACTGGTCTAGTAGATAAGTGAAAAATTTATACTTTTTCAACCGCGTTAATATGAATTCGCGTAAATGAAGAGATTACTGTACTTGCTTTACTTATGACGCACGACATTAGTGAGAGGTTTTAATCAAAAATTAAGTAAATTTAGAGATAGAGAGAGTGAAAATTTTCATCAACGTCTGTAATGTTTAAATTATTTTAATTTTGGTGGTACTGCACCTCCACAGCTCTTATGTACCGGTCGCCACTGTATTTAATTCAAAATAAAACCTTAAATTTAGTCTAGTCCAGTTCCAGTTTTTCCTCAATCCCAATATTATTTGTTAAACTATCAAGTGTACTTGTATAAAAGTCCATTTCTAATACTGTGTGACCAATCCGGTGGTCGAGAAGTAGTTATACGTGAAATGTTGTTCTGGTGCCGTCAGGAGGTGGCGTCTGGAAACGTTTCCGTTGCGGAAATAGCGTCAGAGTGACTCTTATCAAATCACAATCCGAGTTCATAAGCCTGGGGAAACTGCTAGAAATATACAACGTACAAATATGTGTCTATAGGTGTCACTACCAACACACTTCACATTCAAAATAACATTTGTCAAGTGGAAAATGTCGCCTAAATGTATCCCTATAAACTTATCTGATGTAATTATTTTTGAATAAGTATACACAAGATTTCACACCCCAAACGTAAAAGATATATGCCTTCTACAAAAAGTCTTACAGTTTTTAATAATTCATAAAATTTTAGTGTGTACAGACAGTCTTGTAGATTAAAGATCAGTTTATAAAAATATATTTGGTGGAGCGCTCATCAAACTGATATCACCTATGACAGTGTTTCTGAACCTTTTCTGGCATAGGGCCCCCAGAATAACGTAAATATTGTCTGCGTCCCCCCTATATATATATAGAGGGGGTAGGGAGGGAGGGAGGTATCACAAGGTGCATCAATATAGAGAAAACACGATTTTTTCCGAAAATACGATGTGTGAGCAAGATGGGAAAAAAATTGGTGACCAGAGTTTACCCAAATAATTGGATGGTAGTATTTAAATTTTCCGGAATAAACCGGAAATACAGGATATCAAGGACAACTTCGATTTTTTATATAGGAACGTATTGGGCGTGTTGGGCATATTTGGATAAAGCTTTTGAAAAGAAACAACTTTTACATAAACATGTTTTTAATATATATAATATTACGATTACCTATAATGGATTGCAAGTATTTTTATTTACAAGTTTTCAAAGTTGCTTTCCATTTTGCACACTTTCGTATCCTTACTCTTTAGTTAACAGTAGCTCGGAGCATAACAAAAAACATTGCACGTTCAAGTCGTACCTACTTGAAATTACTTGAAGTACCTCCAACATGAACCATTTTAAAGTTTAAATTAGTTATCAAAATAAGTATAATTTATTTTATTTATGTTTAAAAGCTATATTTTAATGAATATAAATGTCATATATTTATGAATATATCTTGTAAAATTGAGCGTTTTTCTATTAGAATTTCATGCTATGATCTTATATGACTTCGCGGCCCCCCGACCAAGCTTTCACGGCCTCCCGGTTGAGAAACGCTGACCTATGATATGATGGATAATATGACAAGTAATTTCGAAATGACAAGTCGTATGTTTAGAACAAATACAAGTAAATGACAAATAGGACTCAAATGGTGCAATTAAACGGTACGCACTCGCAATCCCAAAAAATAATGTACAGAATAGCCCAGGGTTCTGTTATAGGCCCAATCCTATTCCTGCTCTATATTAACAACCTGCCTAGCAATATACCGGTGAAAACAATTTTATTTGCAGATGACACAACGTTTTTATGCGCAGAAAACACCCTAGAGACAGGAAACTGGTTTAATGCATTTAAATTATAACTTTTTTAAAAACAATTTTGAAACGTCAAATTTGCATTTACCGCAAAATGTATTTAATTTTAAATTATAAACTTTAATTTTATACAGTGTGAAACCGGCCGCACTCGCAGCGCCATCTACTTCGTTCTTGAAAAAAATAGAGTATAGATTACAATACATCAAATATTTGTTGTTGTCTATTAGATTAGTTTTGAATTTGCCACCTTGGCGCTGTAAACTTAAAAAGTTTTACCTATTCTAAACAATATAATCGGTGTCTTTAGCCTTATGGAGATGTTGACCAATGAATTTACATAAAACGTCTTCTGTAACTTTGTTTTTACACTAAACAGCACTCAACGTACGAGTGTTCAGTTTACTACGTAATGCTTCTGTATTCATATGTTTTTATTCTTTTGTTTCTTTCACATACTTGATTTTTATCACATGTTATGAGAAAAATTTTATAACAATTGTGTGACACAGTTTAACTGACTTAAACAATTTTAATATAGGAAAATTACAAAATTGTTGTTATTAAATTATTTGTTATGTATTATATAAATTCAGTTAAACATAAAAAAATTACATGTTTTATAGTCTGTAAGCTAATTCTATTGTATCACTTTGCGGGAAAAATTTCAATGTTCTACCTATTTTCAAATAAACCCAAGTACGTCTGAAACTTACTTATGCGGCAAAAACCAGGATGCTATCTAAAAATAACGAACATATTTTGGGAATTTTCGACCGCAAAATCCGTTAAAAAATATTTGACGACTTAAAATAATATACATAAATACTGTTCAATGGTAAGGTAAAGTTGACGCAAAACCCTTCTGAAAAAGAAGAGGAAGACCCAAACTAAGATTGCTGGGAGATGTCGAATAAGACATCAAAGTACCAAAAATAAAGAATTGGTGGAACGTTGCCCAATCAAGGCCGGAATGGAAGAAAATTCTGCAAGAGGCCAAGGCGGAATTTCATCGCAGCTTGGAATGATGTTATGACCAAAATTATATAATATAAATCACTGATATCCAAACTGTTACATGAAGGTTTTATAAGATTAAATTAAATTCACAAATGGCGGGATCAAAACTAAAATGATGTAAGTACATTTCCAAAAAACTGACTATATGTGGTATCATAAACTAGACACATATCTGTTAAATACAAATATTTCTCAAATTTAAAGACCGCTTGCTATAAATCAAGTCTCAATAAACGATATGTAATAAGAAAAACTTTTGTTTTATAAAGATTTTATAAAAAATATATCATTCTATCGCGTTGTATTTTATTTACTCCTCCCTCCAGTTGTAATGTGTTCTGTTAACAGTATTAAGGAGTAGACAAGAAGAAGTTATACACATTTTACAAATGTCTTAACCCCGACGATAATGGCTGTATTCTTTTAGTTCATAACATTCCCGATAGACGAGACTGTATTGCAAAATTTAATACAATTGTTATGATAGCTTGAATGCAATCCAAAACGGAACTTGTCTCCGTTTTTAATGACACCTTTATTACTTTCTGTATGCAGATTTTATTACTAACAACTCAACAACATAAAAATTATTTAATTTTATTACTATATTTTGGCAAGCAACGATATTTTTATTGGTCATTTCATAAACATAAGTTTCAGCTACTTTTAAAACTATTTATACATATTTTTCTCCAATATTCTACATAAAACTACAAAATTATTAGGACGAACCTGGATGAGGAAGTTCAACAAATTGGACGCAAAGTAGGAAAGGTATGTTGGTAAGAAATAGAACAACACATAATAGATGGGTCGTGCAAAATAGAATCGCGACGTATGCTAAAGGAAACCAAGGTTTAAGCCTGGTTTATAATAGATATGTTATGGAACATAAGCATAAAAATTACACTACTCTCTTTGTTCTGTTTATTACAAACAGATGTTTTGAAGAGTCAAATCTATTGTTTAATGCATATGCAGTTATGCTATGGGCTTATTATAAACCAGGCTTTACACCAATCTGCAGAGTCATTGAATACAAATCAAAACTAATCCACAGAGAGTAGAAGAAGGTGACTTAAGAACTGGTGTCGATCAACACTGTATAAATAAATGTATGGAACTCTCAAAACTAAGGACGAGTTTATGTTGAAGCCAATGATGAATACTATAAGAGTGGCGATAAAAGTTAATCAAACCTGTATTTATTTAATATGTTTTATGGTGCTGTGATGGTAGTATAGTTCTAGCTGTTAACTGAGGTCAACGTTTCCAAAAATTGCTAAAATTACTATCTGCAAATGTTCAAAATGATGTTGCAAAATGCGGAAAAAACGTCAATGTTCTGGGTCCACTATTAATACCAAACGGTATAAATTTGAGGACTTTTATTATTTACACAATGGCTTACGGAAGTAAGCAAACTTTTTTTTTAATTCAATATGCTTGCCGTATTAGCGGGGGATAGGTTCGAAACCACTCCTTGGATAATAGCAAACTTCTAAATTACTGTATACTTCCGTTTTATTAGGGTTTTGTAGGTATGACCAAGAAACCCTTATACCGTCATTTTGTCGTCTGTCTGTCTGTCTGTCTGTTCGGTAAAAATTGTAGCCAAACGGCTAAACCTAGATAGTTGAAATTTGACATGCTTATACAACTCTTTGACCCGCACATAGGAAAAATACTAAAACATCTAAAAAACATACCCCCCTAAAAATATAAACAAATATGTGCTCATCGAAAACAAAAATATTTTTTTTAAATTCTGAGTAGGGTATTAAATGAAAGCCCTTAGTACGTGGATTAACGATAAAATTTTTATTTTTGCAAAATAAATTATTTTGATGAGATTTTTGCCATAATTGTGCAAAAAAAATTTTGTCCTACACCCTGTAGCCCAGATGGTTTAAACTAAAAATCTTAAAAAATTCTAAGTAATGTATATTGGTGTGAACCGAAATAGTACAACAGGAATATTTGATCGGATTATGTTTTCGGAAAATAACGCATTTTTTGTGGTTTTTGGTTCACAAAGTACAAAAGTTATACCAATGTAAGACACTCACATGCAAGGCGTGCGATAGCGTAATGGGTTAGAGCACTAGTGTCGTAAGCTAAAATGCGCTGGAAACGGTTTCGAGTTCGAGTACGGAAGGAATTTTATTTTTTCTGTTTTTTTTTTTGCATTTTTATTATTTTGAAATTATTTTGTCAAAATTCTAGTTATATTTTGACAAATGTTGTATTTAATTTTTAAGAGCGTAAATTTAATAACCAGTCTTATTATATGATTAACAGACGATAAATTATTTTAAAAATATCGTTCATTTTGCCGTGATTACTACAAAGTAAAATTTGTCCTACACACTCAGCCAACCGCCTTCACTTATTATATACCTAGCGAAATCCTGAAATGTGTGAATATTCACACTTCACATCAATTTTCTTCTCTTGTATGTACTTGCAGGCACATATAGAAAGGGGGCTAGGAGCGCCATATGGCCCGGGTCCCGAGGGCTCCAGAGGCTCCAGGAGCCCCGAAAATTATTTATATTTTACATAAATTACAGAAGGGTATGTGTACAGTATTAAATAAATATTTAATATTACTATACTAAAATTTGGATCCATGAGCAACATATGAAAATTATATTATTTCTGTACAACCTGTTAAATATATTGTTTTTGACAGCTCAATAGCATTTTCGTCAACAGATGGCTCTATAAGTTTTGCATTAGTTAGTTTCACAGCTTTTAAAATACGACACAGGCAAAATAAAATCACTGACATTACAGTTCCCTTTTATAATCACAATGTAAAATAACTATACATAAATAAATTATTTTCGGTACGTTTACAGTAACAATTTTATATACAAATTCGTTGACAAGTTCATACAATCTGTTTTACTTGGTACAAGTACGGCACGGATACAAAGTTTACACATTTAATCGTTTATTCACAAATACACTGAATGAAATTTGTACTACTCAGCAGGGCTGACCAGAGGGCGATGCGAACGGTGCGACCGCACAAGGCCCCGCGCCACCCTACTTTTTTTTAATTATTTATAGAATTACAAAATCGGTTCTTTTCATAGTTGCAGTTTACCTTTATACAAAATATGAAATGATTTGGACTTATTTCTGCTAAATATGTATAAACAATGCAGCCATTACCGACAAGTCAGGGAACTCATGGGATGAGGTTTTTAATAATATATCCGAAAACTTAAATAAAATTAAACTTTGGCTAGACACTAATTTATTAACTCTTAATCTAAATAAAACGTATATAGTTCCATTTGTTTCTCATTCTAGCAAACTCCCCAGTAATAAGAATCTACTCATACATGATGATAGTTGCCAACAAAAGAAATTACCCTGTTTATGCAACAATATTACAGAGATTAAATTATCTATAAAATACCTGGGAATTTATCTAGATAGTTTACTTAGCTGGAAAGCTCATATTAACTATATTACGGATAAGATAAGAAAATTGTCCTATGTTTTTAGAAATTTGAAATTTTGCCTAAATTTTGCTGTCTTAAAAATGATATATTTTGGGCTTGCGCAATCAATTCTGAATTATGGCATTATCTTTTGGGGCGGGGCAGTTAAGACTACAATAAATAAAATTAAGGTTGCCCAAAAGATGATTCTTAAAATAATGTTGAATAAACCCAAAAGATACTCATCTAAACTTTTATTTGACAATGCCGGTATCCTGTGTATCAATCGTCTCTATATTTTAAATATCACCCAGTTTTTTCACAACCATAAACATAAGTTCTATAAAATAATTAATACTCATTTACACACTCATTCCTATAATACTAGAGGTAAATCAAAAGGTTTTTCTAAATCATCTTGCACAAAAAAGATTGTTAGTAGCGGCTATTTCATGAATAAGTTGCCTAAATTGTACAACTATTTACCCAGTGAGATTAAATCAAATTTTCTCTCTCTTTCATGTATATCTCTCAAACGTAAAATGAAAAATTGGTTATTCAATACCTCAACTGAACTGCTCAATAAAATTCTTCTTAACCCATAAATTTCTAAATGTTTTATTTATTTTTTGTTGCTTATTGCTAACTTTATTTATTAATTTATTATTTATGTATGTATGTATATATGTATGTTAGTGCTATGTATATGTATATATTTTTTTTCTTCTATTATGATGTCAGTAACAGATCATCTTTTTTTCTCATATTTGATTGTGTTTTAATTATTTGAATAGTATTTAATGTTTTGTCACCACAAGATATTACATATCTTTTGTGACTTGTTATTTCATTTTTTTTTTTTGTTGTAAATTTAGTAAAAAAAAATTCAGTTTATTTTGTGTGATGGAAGTATGTACCATTGATATTTTTTATATTTTCTGTAAATTTTCTCTTACTTAATAATATTGTACTAACCATGTGAGATTTAATTAATAAATTTATTATTATTATTATTATTATTATTATTTGTGTTTTTAAAATAATTTGTGATACCTATTTGTGATACATATAAAATATATATAAAACTTCGTGACCAAAAATTCTTCATACCGATTAAACAGTTTGAAATTATATCCGCATCTCAATAAGGCACTTTTGCATACGGTCTAGGTAGGGTCGCGTCATTATTTCAATACTGTTTTCAGAATGAGATTTCATAACAATAGGTTTTCTATGGGCAGTGGTCGTTATGAAATGGGTATTTATAGATCTTTTTAGCTATTTATATTATTTTGTTAAATATTAATTATAATTATTCATAAATTATTAGTGTAACTAATATGTACAAATAATAAGTGCAATATTACAAAATACAAATATTTTGAATGTGTTTTTTTTTTTTTTTAGAAGAAGAACAAGGCCCCGCACGAGCATCTTGCACCAGGCCCCACTTTTTCTCGGGCCGGCCCTGTTTCCGCAGAATTATTTTGGAGGTAGGAACTTGTTATTCTTTACCTGTATAATTACTACACCTGCTATATAAAGTGTTGGTATCAGCTACACAAGGTAACTGAAAAGGCTGGGGGTCTATTCTATAACTTTTCGGTAGTCACTTGCATATAATGTCTCACTATACTGTCGAAACTTTGAACATGACACTGTATAAAGAAATAATGAAAAGTTTACAGGATAGACACACTCGGATATGTAACAGAAAAACATCGAATAAGGGTGAATGTTTCTATAGGTAGATAGAAGCACAGTGGATCAGTGAATGAACAGACTAACAGACAGTAACTGTACGTTCAGTCACGCAACTTTCACCATCACAGTCTCTATTCTAGTTCCACATTTAATTCATTCAGTTTTGTGTCGTCTGTTGCTATTAATAGTAACAGTGTCTTGTTTCTTCTCTAATCGTTTGCTACGTCACGTCCGCTTCTAACACTCTTAAGCTTCTATTGAAGATATCCTTATGCACTAGACATTCCTACGATAATGAAATATGGGTTCCCAGAACTGCTACATTAACTGTTTTTATGCAGTTATCTTTACAGAGAACAATTACATATTTTTACTTTGTAATGAACCGTTTAAAAAAATAAATAACACCAAACAAACAGATTTTAGTTACTATGGTAATATACAAACAAATAGTTATTATTTCATGTTTATAATATCTTTGAAATTATTTTGCAATGGTCCAATATTAATGTGGACACCTTTATTTTGGACGTTTGCCATTGCTGGTAGTACTAGGCTAGAATTGTACAATATAATGAGTATTAGTATCAAAAAGATATAATACTTCATGAGTATATAAAAAATATATAAATTCGGACGTTTCGGAAACTGCTCAACAATCTGTTTCCGTCTTCAGCGATCACGAGAAGTGATGAATGAAGAAGTCATCACGTCTGTTTTCAAATAAAGAACCCTGTACAATGTACAAGATTGTATTATATTTTGGATAAATTTGATTTTAGAGATGGAAATGAATGAGCAGTTTGTGAAAATTCATTTGAATTTAGTAATAAAGATAAAGTTTGACTAGCAATGGTAATTTATTTGAAACAGTTTAATAAACAGTGTAAATTTCCTTAAATTGTAATAAATATTCCCTGAAGTTAAATGAAATTTCCACAATAGGGGGCAATAAGTATGCTATGAGGCATACAGTGGTATAAGCATGAAATGCAAGGAGCAAGCGCACGGCGGTGACTTTATTTGGTTAGTTTGGTGAGCTAGTGAGTTCAAACTGTGCTGTAGGAAATTGCATATATGCAGACAGAGCACTTTGGGGCGTTAACTACAAATGCAAATGTCCCCACAAACGTTCACAGTCACTTTTTGTTAAAGCTCCAACATATATGTTTAAGTTGCAAATAGACCATCAAAATATCTACCTAGAATAAACTATAAATGGAGTTTTGGGAAAACTACATTCAACAACGACGTTAAAATCAAGTCGTTATGTCACTAAAAATTTATAGAGGTGCTAATGAAAGGTGTATGGTTAACAGATTTTGCCAAATTTTGCAACAATATGCTACAGAACAGTGAAGAGGATACTCAGCGGTGGTGAGAGACAGGGGAACAGGCCCAGGGCGCCAGCTCTTAGGGGCGCCAAAACATTCGCTTAAATATACAGAGTGTTTGTTTGAAACGGGGCACCCCGAAAATCTCCTTTATTTGTAAAGATACAAAAAAATCTTCAGAACAAAAGTTAAACTAGACAAAAAGACCCATCTAAAGGTTACTATAAGAATTCTGAGGCACTTCCGGTTTCACCGGAAATGATGTCAACTTTTGATCTAGCATAGGGAATCGATAATTTTATATTTTTTTCCTAAAAGTACATTAAATTATCTTTACAATGACACCAAAACATCATATTTTTATGTTAACCATTTCAAAATGGCGACCATTTATTTACAAAATAATAATCAACATAAGTTTTACAAAGTTGAACGTAGCAAGATTTGAAAACAATAAAAAAAGAAACAAAATACCTCTAAAATAAACTGTTATAACTAGTTATTATATGAAATAACATGAAATAACTGTGGACAATAATGGTGGTTTGATCGAACATTTGTAATTTTTTTTTTTTTTTTTGTAAAATAATTGTAAAAAGTTTTTTTTTTTTCTAAATAGTCAAATAGTTTATTTTAGAGATATTTTGTTTCTTTTTTTATTGTTTTCAAAGCTTGCTACGTTCAACTTTTTTAAATTTTATTTGTAGAAAATCATAGAAAGTTTATAGAAAATAAACAAAATTTAAATTATTTACATAAGAAATGTGCATAAAAATTTTTAAAAAACTGCAATAAACACATATAAAAACTTTCGCGGACCACTATAATTTTTTTGGGGATCACTGGTGGTCCGCGGACCACCTGTTGAGAAACACTGCTCTAGAATACAAGTGTGAAAACACGTGTTTTTTTAGTACTGGGGGGCGGAGACTCAAGCATCTAGGTGCGCGCCTTTCAATAAGGATGAGATGATAGAAACGAACACAAACATCCTTGCCCTAACTAGGATTCGAACCCGGGATCCCTATAAGAGAAGCAATGTCGCTACCTCTACGCTACTGAGGCCGGTTAAAATTGCACCTTAAATAGTGACTTATTTTTAAATGACCTCGAATGTATTATCTTAACTTACAATTTGTAGATACATATATAATTATATAAACAATGCTGTATCTCTATTAGATAACATTATCACTAGTTTATTTATTTAAAGTCTTTAATGTTACCGACTTAGTTCTACAACTCATGCTAATAATTCCACATAGTTCTGAGTTATACTGTGTGAATTTTTATAACATCAAAATTATGTGAAGCATGCCTTTCTGTTTACGTAGAGTATATATAGGGTTGGTATGCCTGTATAGATGCACCTTCGATATCGCAATTTCTGCGATGTCTCAGTGTTCTTGATGGCACACATATTTCAGTGTCACAAGAAACATTCCAACCCTAACTTCAAAATCCCTTGGAACGAGGGAGAGACTTTGTCTCAAGTTAAGGGAAATACAAAATTTCACAGCAAAAATCAACCAACAAAATTTGATTACAATGAAAAAGACACGAAGATGATAAAGGGTAAAGACTGTTACTTTTGTATGAGAATTTTGTAAGAATTATGGTGTTTACTACGCCTTTTATCTTCTATTTATACTCTACATTATTTTTTATTCTTATTTTTTTTATGTTTATTCATATTTTGTAAAAACTATGAAAAATTAACATATTTTTAGCATTATCAAGAATCACAAACAAATCCCGATGTTTCCTTGACAGATTTAAATCTGTAACATAATTTTTCCCTCAAGCAAAAAAAAAAAAACTTCGTTTGAAAGTTCGTATCTCATATGTCAACGCAAAAGTCGTTGATTCCATGACAGATACACTATGGTTATCCTCTGGGAAATAATTCAAAGATAAAACTAAAAATAAAAACAACAGAAACCAAGAAAATTTTAATTGGAAAAAGATACTCTTTTGTTGACATAAATAACATCCTTAACTACAACTAATTTCAACAATCTATTTCAAGTTAAAATAGAAGAAACAAGAGTAAAAACAGAGTACTTCTGAATTAATTTATATGCAGAAAAGTAACAAAATTAATATTTTACACCATTGTACCAATAGTAATGAGATTATGTCAATCTTCAAATCTTCCATATAGAGTTGCCTTTTATATTTAGAGATTTGAGATAAAAAACAATTATTTTTCAACAAAAGTGGCTTTATTGTTTTTCAAAATATTCTCCATGAATATCAATACATTTTTGCATGCGTTTGAACCAATTTTCGAAACAATTTTTCCACTCCGATTGAGGCTGTTTCCACTGCGATTGTCAAATTATGTGGGATCCAACGCGAAAAATCTTTTTGACGGCCAAATGTTCATGCAATAGTGAATGGATCCACTAATTCCCAAGGATACCTCAATTTCACGATAAGTCACATGATGATCTTGCAGTATCAGTTCACGCACAGCATCAATGTTTTCCGGAACAACAACCGATTTTGGATGACCTTCACGAAATTCGTCCTTAAGCGAACTACGGCCACGATTGAAGTCGGCAAACCATCGATAAACAGTAGTCCTTGATGGTGCTTCATCGCCAAAAGTCGATGCACTGTTTTTGGGTTAATCCACGTCGAAAGTTGTAAAAAATAATCGCTCGAAAATCTTCACGATTTAATTTCATTTTTAGCCGAGATGAATTTTTTCAAGTTACTGTAAACATAACAAATAGCGCTTGTACGTCAAAACGTTCGGAGTACATATACCGTTAAAAATTTCAAATTTTACGATAGAAGCATCAGTTGCCAGATGGCAGCACTAGTTTAGCTCAATCCCGAAATATGGACACAAATACTTAAACAGTAACTGTCAAAAATGACAGATATTGTTGTTTGATTATCTCGAACATGCTGTATATTGTTGTCTTTCTCTTCCAAAGCTTACTCTGAGAATTCTTTTCTGATAGTAATTGTCAATGTCAGACAGCTGTCAATGTCAAATTATATCCATATCTACGTTTATGATTAAATGCGTCATGTACATCTAAGGATAATAATTACACGACAACGCACTAAATTTAAAGGCATATTAATCATTAATGAACGCTCTGTATATACAGCTTAATTTGGGTGTCTAAATAAGTGTTTAAGAAAACCGTTTTACTAATGATGTCATGGGTAAAAAAAACAAATAGGTTTATAGTAGTTTATTTTTTTCTTTTATAATTCGAATAGATTACATTTTCATCAGTTGAAAGAAAGATGACTTCCGTAAAGATATTTTTCATCTATAAGAGAATATTAAAAATGGCTGTTTCCAAAACAAAATAAATCAAAACAGCATTAAAAATAAATAAGAATGTGAAAGAAAAAAGAAAATATGTTTTTATATGATATGCAGAAAGGATACGTTATCCTGAAAAAATAATCACACAATAAAAATTCTGAGGGAAAACTGTTTAAATCTAAAAACAAATACAGGAGAAAAATTCGAATGGAAAAACCATCCAAACACCTACAAATTTATAATCCAATTATGATTTGCCCATTATAAAGTGCTTAAAACAATATGCGAACGAGTTTAACAAAAAAAAAAAAAAAATGAAAAATTTCACTTAGTTAAGCGTGAAATTTTTGCAAATGTATCAGCATATGACAGTCGTCTGTATAACAGCAATATGCACTGAATTGTGAATGAATCCTACCCGAAAAAAAAAACCATTGAAAAAGCAACAATAATTTGAACCTAATTTCACGAACAAATCCACAACAAATTTACCAAAACACAAGAGCTTTTTACTAAATATTGATTTTTAAAGTCGGTTATGTTTGATAGCTTTTATATTAGCATCATCAGATTGCACTATTGTCACAGTTTTTTTCATTATTATCCACGAAAACCAACTTTTTATATAATACAATGATAGCAAACACGTGACCTGCGGGTCAATCAGTGATGATTTCAAGCGACACGCACAAAAAACATGGGTCTAAAGATTTTTAAGTTTAACATACTATCCTCACTATACCAAACAACACGGATCGGCCTACCCATCGGCTTTGTTGACAGTCCTGCGATGTCCACACATTGATACTGAGTCGTATGGTGACAAAACGGTACTAAGCTGTGTAAATGTTTGTCAAGGAAAACATTCTAGTTGCCTCAGCAGTTTTGTTAGTAAAGTACCAAGCGTTGAAAAAACATTCGAAATCCCAAAGAGTCGAAATATACATGGAACAAGTGTTGAAGGACCAAGTATTGGTCAAACAATTAAATCTAGATTGCAGATGTGGGGGAGGATGCAGACATTTCTTCGGAATGGCAAGTGCTGAATTTGGAACTATACTAAATACAGAAAAACCATTCCAGCCAATGAATGTCTTGCTATTAAGTTTTTTTCAACACGGGACTCGATTTCGAAGCTAGGATTTCAACAATTATTCCAGAAGTAAGTGTAATGCACTTATAAAATCACAAAATTCTGTAATCTTTATCAACACCAAAAAAGAGAGCGAGTTCCTTGATGGCATCGTGTCGTTTATTACGATTTTTATATTTCATAGTCGACAGTACAGAAAAAGAAGACGGCAACGATATAAATATATAAATTCATCCAGGTTCCACTCCACAACGAGAACACTACTTAATGAACTTAAGACGATCATGCCAATCATCTTCACTATTTAGATCAGCTCGGCATCCTTTGATGGGTAGATGGGCTGTGTTCAACGCAAATAGACATCTTTGAGGTACGCCAAAACTAACTCACTCCTTTGATGGGGACCGATACTGGTCGGTTTCAGTTCGGCATGCTGATAGTACCGACCAGCCTGTTGGAACAGGCCGACAGGCATATCCACATCTATTCCAATACGCCAATCAGCAATACCAATTGGCAGTGCCGAACGGCCCGTTTGGCATACTGTGGACGACACTTTAGATTTTATTTCCTTAAATATTTGACCTGCAATTTGAGCTACATAATTTCAAATTTTATTAAGCCTGTGGAAATTTTTCAACATTCTGGATTAGTGTTTGTCAAATCTATATTTCTCCTCAGAAGCCTAAGACATTCTACGAGGGATGTTTCCTAAATTCTGGGAATTGTGCTATAATTAAATTACGCAGAACTTATAGGCAATGTTATTGGTGCCAGACAAGTCTTGACATGTTTATGCAACTATCTAGTGCAATATTGTTCAGTCTGATTTAGGTGTTCGACTGATATAGACGCGTTTTCATAGCACTGTTTTTGTAACCATGGAAGACGCAGCAAAATCTCAAAGAGCAATAATTTTCTTTTTGTGGAAAGAAGGTGTGAAAACATCAGAAATTATTCAGCGTCTGCAAGGAGTATTTGGTGAGTCTGCATAATTCAAAAGTACTGTTTATCGGTGGATTGATCGTTTTAAAACCGGTAGAACATCACTAGAAGACGATCCACGCAGTGGGCACACAAGCACTTCGGTAAATGAAAGAAACATTACTGCCGTCGAAGACCTACTAAAAGAGGACAGGCGAATGACTATTCGTCAAATTAGTGTGCGCCTAGGGATAGGTACACGACAAGTTCATGACATCTTGAATGATTGTTTGGGCGTTAGCAAGGTTGCGCCGCGCTGGGTGCCAAGGCTGTTGGGACCAGAACAGAAACTCAATAGGAAAGTTCTTTGAGGACGGCTTAAAAAAAATAGTTTATCGTTGGGATAAATGTATTCAGTTAAATGGAGATTATGTTGAAAAACTACATTGTAATATTGACGAAAATTAACAAAATAATAAAAATTATAGCTGAATTCCCAGAACTTTGGAAACATCCCTCGTATATCACTTGAAATTTTGCTTCTGACTTATCACTCTGATTATATGCTTACTCTATTCCTATTAATTGATTTGAATTTAGAGTATCCTGGATTGTTTATAGACATTACTCTATTTCTATTGGCTTATTTGAATTTAAACTAATATGATTAGTTTAATACCTAAATCGATTCCTATTGGTAGATTTAAATTTGTAGCATTCTGATTAGTTACAGTCTTACTCAATTCCTATTGGTTAATTTGAATTTAGAGCCGTCTTATTGGTTATAAGCAAACTTTATTTCCATTGGTTTTAAAGCATTCTTATTCGTTGAAAGAAAAATTGCCTTTCCATGTTTTTCTAGGACTTAAAGTTACAAATATTTATACAGAATTTTTAAAACTCATATTTTTCTTTCCGTTTCCACCTTATAAATAATTTAGAATTTCGCGACATTTTCCCTATTAAATAATTCACTAAGCACCTTCTCAGTTTTAACATTTTCAGATTTTCATTGGTCGGGTCAGAAGAGCAACAGTGTTTTTTTTGTCGTGTTCTGTATCACGTTTTGTTGTTTAAATAATACATTTTGTCATCAACTCGGAACGAAACTGAAACAGCATTGCAGAATACGTGTTTCGTCATAGGGTCGAAATACCTTTATATTTTCCTACGTGGAAGAATAGAATTTTCTTCCTTAGGATATCTAGTGACATCTGAGTTACTAATGTGTAACTAAAATGTATTAAAAACCCCTAACCTAACATAACCTAAATTAAATTCGGTTAGTTTGTGAACAGAATTTGTAATGTTTACTTAAAAATGTCCATTTAGGTTTCCTTCACCTGTTAATTATATCAGGTAAATTAAATTTGCAACTTTAAATTCATTCATTAATACTATAATTAATTTAATTTAACTTAACACCACAACTGTTTTAGAACCAATTAAAAAATAGTAATTTATATTGGCACATGAGTTGCAGTGGTTCTGTAGTAATACAACA
Source organism: Liopterus haemorrhoidalis (assembly GCA_963971575.1). Taxonomy (NCBI): domain Eukaryota; kingdom Metazoa; phylum Arthropoda; class Insecta; order Coleoptera; family Dytiscidae; genus Liopterus; species Liopterus haemorrhoidalis. The sequence continues at coordinate 4,564,198 of OZ020618.1, forward strand.
TTACTTGGGTAGGCAATATACCCAAGTAATGTTGTAATAGTTTTTACTATAACTGGAAATTCTAAGAATACCTCAACTAATATAGCAGCACCAAATAACAAGTATAACGTGCGAATTTAAATAATTCGCGCCAATTTTAAATCAGTAAATCAGAGATTTTTTACAACTTTCGATGCGGATTAGCCAACAACAGTGCATCGATGAACTTAATTCGACTTTTGGCGATGAAGCACCATCAAGAACTACTGTTTATCGATGGTTTGCCAATTTCAATCGTGGCCGTAGTTCGCTTAAGAACAAATTTAGTAAAGGTCGTCCAAAATCGGTTGTTGTTCCGGAAAACATTGATGCTGTGCGTGAACTAATACTGCAAGATCGTCATGTGACTAACCATGAGATTGAGGTATCCTTGGGCATTAGTGGGACCAGCAGACATTCACTATTGAATCCCATATAATTTGACAATCGCAGTGGAAAATTCCTCAATCGGAGTGGAAAAAGAGCTTCGAAAATTAGTTCAAACGCATGCAAAAGTATATTGATCTTCATGGAGAATATTTTGAAAAACAATAAAACCACTTTTGTTGATAAATAATTGTTTTTGATCTCAAATCCCGAAATATAAAATGCAACCTTTGTACAAGTGTCCGCCAGTGCTACATGTTACGGCTAGCGTCGGTACCAGCGCTGGCGAACGTTGGCACAATGTTTTTAGGCGCCTTTATCCACATTCTTCATTTGAACAAAACTTCTAGAAATTATTTTGTTAAAAACGAATACTTTCATATTTTTTATTGAGTAAAAGCTAAGTTGCGTTTAATAATAAAACTGCAAGATGTCTCTGCTGTGAAATATATATGGTAATTATCCAAATTTCCATCGTTGAAATTACAATGGCGGTATTAATGTAAAAATTATGATAAGTACTACACTGTCTCGCCAAGTATAAAGCATTTTTCACTAGAATTCCACTGTCTGTTTCTGCAATATAGCGGCCGTTGGAATGTTTGTGATGTTTCGCATTATGACCAAGATATTTGTGGAATATTTTGTATATTTTTCTTTCAAAATTTTAGTATGTAAAATATTTAGGGCTTTCTGGATACATGAATTTAAAAACATGTTTTTTCCATGTACGGAAAACGATTTCTAAACCTGTTTCAAGATGAATTCAATCGGTTTTTAATGATTATGTTATGCAAAAAGGAGGATTTATAGCAAGAGAAAACTACACAGATTTCAGATTAAACTTCATACACCAGATTAAACTATATAATTTTTGGATTAGCTGAGATTAATTTCAAAATAAAGATGTTTATAAGTTTTAGGTTAATACTAAGAAACATAATCCCAGGATCCCGACTGTTTTTTGGTCAAAATGTCGGGATTTGAAACCAAATTATAAAGAATAATTCTATAAATATTAATTAATAATAATAGAATGGAGTTATCTGGTATATTGAATTATCAAAGTCCTTAATGAAGTGGCAAAAAGACAGAATTTACTGGGAATCTATTTCTAGTCCACCTATGATCAGAAAAGAGTTAAAGGGATTAATTCGAAGGATAAATAATAGGAAAAGTAAAAATGACGGAGAAATTGACGAAAAGGACAGAAATTAATCTGCTGAAATACAGCCGTTTAACCAATAAACTTTAAAAGAAAAATTAGAAGAGGAAATAGATATAGAGGCAATACAAATACAGGAAATAGATATAGAGGAAATAGGAATAGAGAAAATGGAAATAGAGTATAAACTGAATAGAATCCGATTTACTGACAAGCATAAACCAGTGGCGTAGGGAGACCTCCGCTAGACTTAACCTCCCATAAAAAAATAATAATACAAAAAAAATAGACATTTTTTTTTTAAATTTAAAAGAAGATTTAGGTAAATCTTCAAAAATACATCAAATTATGTCCTATACAAATTTTTGTCCAAAGCTTGGTTTACTAGTTACGAATTTTTTTAAATTTTAAAATTTAATAACTTCCGTTTCCGGTTTCGGATTTTAATAAAAAACAATAGGGTTCTTCCCAATTATTAGGAGAATTTTTTAGTACCAGAACGAACACTTTAATTTAAACCGTTTTTGAGTTATCGTGTATACACACAGTAACACACACAGACACACACACATTCGGACGGCACTTCGAAAATAGGTTTTTTGGATTCCCTGGACCATGAAACGTGGTCATCAGTCAAAATCTCGACATCGAAAATTTTCGCGATTACAATACTTGCCCCTTATATATTAAGGTCGGGCAAGTAAAAAGGATTGAATCTATTTGGGAATGGGGGAGATCGAGAACAAGGGCGGCTTTTATGTGAGGGCAAATAAGCAATCCCCCCCCCAGAAAAAAGTATTTTTTTAATATTTTTAAATCTTAATATTTTTAAATTTTATTTAATAATAATAACCTATTTGTTATAATTCCAAACAAACAAAAATATTAAGATTCTTATTTCATTTTTAATACCATGAGTTCAAAAAGAAATTACATAAGGGTTGGCCATGGTAAAATAAAATAATGTCTACTGTAAGCTTTATATAACAATAAATAACTTATGACAACAACAACTGTGATGACAGTTAATTAATTCTAAAGCTTGCAGTAGACATTTTATTTTTCCATAGCCAACCCTCATGTAATTTCTTTTGGAACTCATGGTACAAATCTTTTATATATTTAAATCCTAGCAGCTTGTTTATTTTTACACGCCAGTGATGGGCGTTTACACGTAAACTTTAATTGTTTACGTTTACGTGTAAACTTATGTAAACAATTGGTAAACTTGTCAACAATGTAAACAATGTAAACTGTCAAATAATGAGGTTAGTTTTAGTTATTTAATACGAATAATATAGAGTTAATGAACAAATATATTCAGTTCAAAACAATAAGTTTATTAAAAAAATGGTGGGAAGAAACCGAAGGAATAGTTCTGAAGAACTAGGTTTTGTTTTAATTAAAGAAAATGAAAGAAAATATAGGGCGGTATGCAAAATTTGCAATGAATCTTTTCGTTGTTAAAAATTATAGGCTGATTTTCTTAAAGGTAAAATTTAATGTAATTTGTTATTAAAAAAATTAGACTGAATTTTTTAAAGAAAACAGTTTTTTATTTTTCATATTCATATTTACTAACTTTTATATAACACCTGTATAATGATGCAAATTCGATTTTTATTAATATGTGTATAGGCATATTGTATGTGTAATTTTATATACTTACTTTTTCATTTAAAATCGTTTAATTAATATTTTATTATTTATAAAAATTTATTGATAATGATGTTCTGTAATTCAAAACAAGTGCGCATGTCTAAATCATTGTTTACATTGTTTACGTTGTTTACATTGTTTACAAGAGTTTTTGCGTTTACTTTACATCAATTGTTTACGCGTCAACAATGAGGTAACTTACATCATGTAACTTACACGACCATCACTGTTACACGCTACGTTCAATATAATCTTGCGTGATTGTTCAGACAGCAGCTTTTCCATTTTTCGGACTGCCTATATCTATATGTAAACTCCCCTTGCGTTGCACCATAACGGATACCTTAGTTCTATATTCTTCGTAAGAATACATTGAGACATTGCCCAAAGTTGTGAAATTAGCCACACTATTACAAGTGTAGTATCTTGTAGAGCAAGCATGTCAAACTCAAAGGTTAACATGGGCCAAATTAAAAAGGTTTAAGTTTAGGTGGGCCGCAAAAAAAAAATATATTCAATGTTCATAGAAACGGAGGTTTATTTCGAATAGTAAAGTATAAAAAAAAATAACAAGAAAAACTTAATGTTTACTTCCTGACACTTGGCTTCTCTTCTCTGCTACTATCTTTCCTATCTCGGGAGAAATCCTGTTCGCAGTTATTACTTTCAAAACTGACCCAAGGTGAGCATCGTTAATTCTGGATCTGAGAGGAGACTTATTTCCTTTCATAAGTGTAAATAACTGCTCGCACCGATAAGTACTTCCGAACATGGATATAATTTTATATGCGAATTTTCGAGTATTTTGAAACCTGGCTGGTAAATATTTGTAAAATTCAGGCACACCAGTTTCAATGAATTTTGCCTTCAAATTTGAATCGCATTGCATCTCGATCACCTCCATTTGCATATGACTAGGTACTGAATCTATATTTATTGATAAAATCGAAGAAAACAAAGAAAAATTGCTTTCCAAACAATTAAAATCTGCAAATCTTGTTTCAAATTCAGTTCTAAGACTTAAAACCTTTTCTGAATATCTCAGATACGATACATTTGTATCTAAACTTGATTTGTTCATGTTGCACGTCGGAAAGTGTGCTAGATCTCCATCTTTCAGTTGCTTTTCCCAAAGAACTAGCTTACATTTGAATGTTTTACATTTGTCACACATGTTCGTAATGATCTGATCTTTTCCTTGCAGCGCTAAATTTATATCGGTTAAGTGTTGTGTTAAGTGTGTGTTGAACCATGAAAGATAAATCCTGCAACCATATTGGATCAGAAAACAAACTTACGTCTTGATTTTTAGTTATTAAAAACTGACATATTTCTTCTTTCAAATCCCAGGATTGTTTGAGAATCTTGCAGCAGGATAACCAACGTACCTCGGTATAGTAGGACAAACCCGAATATTCGCATTGTAATTCACTTAAGAAAACAGAAAATTGTCGCTGATTTAAGCCTCGAGATCTTATAAAATTAATAACTTTTTTTATATATGATAACACATTTTCCATTTTTATTACCTTCGTGCATAATACTTCTTGGTGTATAATACAATGCGTATGATGAATGTTGGAACCATCATGAATTTCACTTAATTGTTTTCATAGTAATGCCACGAAGCCGTTGTTTTTTCCGGTCATCGATGGAGCGCCATCAGTAGCTACAGAAGTTAATTTTGACAGAGGTAGATTGTATTATTGCAACAGTTCATAAACACGATTAAATATATGTTGTCCTGTAGTAGTACCACGCATCGGTATTAGTTCTAACAATTCTTCAAAAATAAGCGCCTTTTATTGTGGAAATTTTATGACGTGATATGATAATGAGAATTATAAGAGTATGAAACACAAAACGCCCAAAAAAGCTTGCTTTTGAAAACATAGACGCCCAATTCGGCACTATCACAATTTGTCGTAAACGAGGCGCAATTTGCCTTTTTCGGTCGCCCAATTTGCGATAAATCGCCCAGCCTGGCAACGCTGTGCATGACTAATAAACAAATGACGTTGTTAGTATTAGTGGAAGAGATGCGTCTGCCCGTAATTTCAAAACATACATGCCACGCGACTTATATCTAAATCATTAAGATAGGCAACCCTAACGAGGCAACTGTTAATACCTATCCTATTCTTATACTACGTCGGTCGGGCCGCAAAAATACTAGTTTCGGGCCGCATGCGGCCCGTGGGCCGCGAGTTTGACACCCTTGTTGTAGAGTATTCGCCAATTACTGGGATGTGAATCATTACACGGGGGAAAGACTCAGGGCTTGACCCCCCCCCTGGGTGCACGCCTGCCCCCTCATGTATCTTCCAATAGTGCTAAAAAAATCAATTACTCTTGACACAAAATTAGATTTAATTATTATTATACAATTTGCTACATTAGTACATTTTTACTTTTTTTTTTCAAAATTCGAATTTAAATAATTTATTCATAATGCAGTGCGGTTTAACATACATCAAAATTGCGTGAACAGGTTCATAAAATCTAATAACATGGAAGCTAATTGCATTGTTTGCAGAATCGCTCGATAGAAAATTGAATATTTTAATTAAAATACTTTAATAAAACAAAATGTAAAAGCACAAAATTCATCATAGTTAATTATTGTTAATATCAATTAATACTTTTAAATAAATATAAATTAACCATTTGATCATGACATCGATTTTAAATGAATTTTAAAATTGAATTAACTCACAATTACAAAATTAACTAATTAATTTATTAAAACAAGATACACGGCACAGGTAATGTGACTAAAAAAATTTTTCACGCATGTCTTATTGGTCTGTTGGGTTCAATATTATTTTAATTAAATAGGTAAATCTTGTGTATACAGTTATATGAAATTGTATAATATGTAGAGTAGTTACATGTATATAATTGAAAGGTAATCATAAGAAATACAAGAATCTCACGATAAAACGTCTCGTTTTACCACGTTAATACCCAAGACAGGCCGTTAAAAAAACAATAAAATAAATGAGTACTGTGAGAAAACAGTAAAATGTGCTACAGCATTCATTTGCATAAAATAACTGCTGTTAAACCGCTACATCTCAAGAACTATACAGGTATTCTAGTACGCTACTAGAAGAAAAAAGAAAAATGTGTTGACAACAAATCATTTTCAGAATAAGTTATCAAATTTAAGATGTCGTTATAGCAGGATTATCATCTGTGGTAAGATGTTAAATGGGCACGCTAAGACTCCATGGCATGTACGGTATAATGCAGTTAATAAAACACAATATACATTTTTTTTTAAGTTATCAAAAGATTTTTAAATCTGTGTCTTCAAAAAAATCTGAAAAATTATGTGTAGTGTGCATTTTCACACATTTCAGGGTTCGCAGGTATTTAGTAAGTAAATGATGATTATTTGGAATGCCAAAACAAATTTTATGTTAAAATATTTTTTTATTAATTTTAATTCGAATGCATAATACCATTATTTGGGTTTCTAAATATATGCAGTATTTTTTTTTATATAGCAAGGTTCATTAATATTTTGAAAATTGCGCCTACGGCTTCCATTGGTTGTTTAAGTCATAAACTCCGCCCCTCTGATTGCATATACATTCAAACATAGAATTAAATTATAATTTCAACACTTCCCACTGGTTACTAAATTTACGCTTTTAAATGCAACATTTGCCAAAATATAACTAGAATTTTGACAAAATAATTTAAACAAAATAAAAAAGCAAAAAAAAAACAGAAAAAATAAAAATTGACGGGATTCGAACAGTAGTTTCAACTCACGAAGCGACAACGTTACCAGTGTAATACGCAGGTTCACTCATTTATAATGTTAAATAGCGGATTAAAAAATATATTTTAGTTAAAAACACAAAAAATGCGTTATTTTCCGAAAACATAATCTGATCAAAAATTCCTGTTGTAGTATTCCGGTTCACACCAATGTACATTACTTAGATTTTTCAGATTTTTAGTTTAAACCATCTGGGCTACAGGGTGTGGGACAAAAAAATTTTTGCACAATTTTGGCAAAAATCGCTTCAAAATAATTTAATTTGCAAAAATAAAAATTTGATCGTTAATCCACGTACCAATGGCTTTCATTTGATACCCTACTCAGAATTATAAAAAAATATTTTTTTTTTTCGATGAGCACATATTTGTTTATATTTTTAGAGGGATATGTTTTTTAGATGTTTTAGTATTTTTCCTATGTGCGGGTCAAAGAGTTGTATAAGCATGCCAAATTTCAACTCTCTAGGTTTAGCCGTTTGGCTACAATTTTTACCGCTACTTTTTACGGCTACATTTTTTTTTTAACAGACAGACAGACAGACAGACAGACAGACAGACAGACAGACAGACAGACAGACAGACAGATAGACAGACAGACGACAAAATGACGGTATAAGGGTTATTGGGTCATATCTACAAAACCCTAAATACAGTTAAATTTATTGGCTGTGTAGAACATCCTAAAATTCTAGCAGTATTGTTACAAATACGGTCATGAAAAGTACGGAGTTAACCGTTTGGGTACGGGTAACGACCTTGAACCATATTAGAGACCACGATTGACTCCGAGAAAGGTCTAAAAAGAATTAAGCGATTATTTAAAACGCCCGCTATCTATGTTCAGGATCATAAAGTCGTTTAGTTCGTGCGATCAAATGTCGTGTGTTCAATTGACTTATGTTCATCTGTCGCTATGATAATATGTCACAGTGTTCATTTGTCGTGCGTTAAAAGGTGTCTATGTTCATCTGTCGCATGTTAATCTGTCGTATGTTCAAATGTCATGAAACCACCGAGAAGCGTCAACTGTGGTATAAATGTAGCAACAGTCTTATTGATTGTATAAGTGAACTTATAGTACGTTAATTAATATATCCAATATTTAAGTATTTTAACCACGTGACAGTATTGTTTTCTGTTATATTTCCCAGTGTAATTTCCCTAATATTTGGTGATTTTATGTACAGTCTGTTATCGTGGAAATAATGTGCAAACAGCGAAATCAGTACATGACGTCCAACAGGCAGTCTGTGTGCATTGATAACTTGCTAACAACAGTGACCGGTTCACGGTAACCGGTCAGGAGAGGGATTACATTAAATCTGTCCCCAGTATAGTATAGGATGACCGACATTCTACCTGTACGTCGGTCAAGTTCGTAACACTCTCACGAATGCATCGATTTTTGATATAGTAAATATTTATATACGAACTAGATGCATTGTGAACTACAACTATAAAGAACACAATTAAGAACAGTTACCTGAAAGATGTGATATAAAAAAACTACAAACAATTATATACTAAGTTTACAAAAAACTAATTAAGAAATACCTGAGCAGTAAATTAAATCTTGTTCGTTGTGAATGGGTGTAGATTATTTTTTGTAATCGCTTCTTGTATTCATGTTATTGGTTAAAGCTATTGTAGTGTTTTGACAAACGATCAAGGCCGGATCATGGCATAGACAAATGAGACAAATGTCTAGTGCCCGGTTTTTTGAGGGGCCCGGTCAAACCGTGCACTTTGAAACAAAAATGTAAAAAAAAATAAAAGTTTCTTTTATTTCACAAAATGCGGAAAATAATAAACATTTTACAGTAAAAAAATTATGTACTACTAGATGGTCTTGTAGAGCTGATGCAGTTAAGGCAATTCACTCTGGATTCAACCAAATAAAAAATGCTCTACTTGATCTATGTATATCTAGATGAATCTCAAAAATGTTCCGTAAAAGTGGAATCACGAGAAATAGCAAACAAAATTAATAATTTAGAATTCATTTTATTAACAGTTATTTGGGATAAAATTCTTTCCAGAATAAATGCAAGCAGTACATCCTTACAAGATCCTACTATGCCAATCTCGTTTGCGGCAAATATTTTTGACAATTTATTTAATTACATTAATAGTTTAAGAAGTTTATTTCCCGAAATAGAAGCGAGGCATTAAACGCGTCAGAAATAAAAACTTACTCCGATTCAAAAAAAAGATCCCGAAAAAGGAAAGGATTTTTTGATGAAGTTCTTCATGATGAGGAAGACGTAAGTTCTTGTAGTCATGGTCAAGAAGCCTTTAAACGAAATTGTTTTTATGTGATTTGTGACAAAATATCTATTGAACTAAAACTACGTAGCAAAAGTTACAAAGACATTGACGAGATTTTTAAAATATTTCATACAGACTTAGATGACGACGTATCAATTAGATCTGAACATACCGCATTGCTAAAAGAATGGTACAATGAAGACATTGATACTGAAGAATTGGACGAGGAACTGTTGCAATTTATGTTAATTTGTAAAAGCCAAAATTTAAAGTTGCCATCTGATATGCTACAATTTATAAAGACCACAAAAATTTTATCCACATTTCCAAATATAGAAATCTTATAGCGCATATATTTAACTTTGCCTGTATCAAATGCATCTGGTAGAATGGTCGTTTTCAGTATTAAAACGTGTAAAAAATTATTTACGAAACTCACTGAGCCAATCAAACTTTTTTAACTATACTATATATCGAACAAAATGCTTTGGACAATATCAATTATAATGAAATAATTGATAATTTTGTAGAATTAAAAGGTAGAAAATATGATTTTTGTATTGTCGTTTTTCCCTGTTGATTCTATAGGAATAAAAACTAAAATTTATTTATCTTGTTTTGTATTGAAAATTCTTTTTTTAATAAAAAATTAACATATGCATTAACTACCCCAGGAACATTATATATTTATTTATTTATATTATTTTCATTTGTTTTCTAATTTTTTGAAGAGAATTTTTTTTTTGAAAAGTGTTTTTTTTTTTTGAAAAAATGTCTAGGTCCCCAAATTTTGTTACCGACCATTAGGTCGAGTTCTGACACACCAAGCTCAAAAGGTTCGCCATAACTGATGTAGGATAACAAGAAGTTCAATAAATCGGAAACCTTGTTTCAAGTGTTGATTTTACAAATGTTATCATCCGTAATGATTTTAATTAATTTTATTTATCATTTATATTTCTATTTTATCATTTCCTGTACACGTGTTTCTATTATAATTGTTAGTTTGTATTTCCGAATGCGACGGTAATTCTAATTGTCTATGTAGGACAGTGTTTGCTTACCTTAGACAGTCTTCAATGTTTAGATAAATTAATTGCATTAGTTTTACTTCGGATGTGTATTATAACTTACCTGGAAATGTACCCCGACATGGTTCTATGATTTATTGGCTTAGGTGAAATACTTAGATACAAATTAAGTTTCAAGTATTCAATTCAATAACAAAACAAGTTGCACCTAGACCAAACAGGTACTAGATTCAATAGCCTGACATATAGAAGGAGTTTTTAATGGATCTGGTCCTTCGAGCATCCGGTTCGGTCTTTCGTGCACATAAAAATAAAAATTCCTCGCGTATGAATCCGGCAAAAATTTCGCTCGTGTATGGCTGACTATTGAGCTTATCTATCAGGTGATTGCACAAATTCGTGCCCGTGTAATAATGACTGTATCCGTGATTTGGTGAATAGTAATCCACGGATTTCGACTGAAGAGATTGCTGAAAAATTAAATGTTGACAAATCGACAGTATTTCGCCATTTAAAAAAACTTGGCTATACTTTGAAACTCGATATATGGGTTCCGCACATTTTGACAGAACGGAACAAACTGAAACGTGTTTCCACTGCCGTTTCTCTCCTTGCTCGTCAACAAAATGAACCTTTCTTGGATCGAGTAAGAACTGTAGATGAAAAATGGATTGTGTATCGCAACATTAAAAGAAAAATAAGCTGGAAGCATGGGAGTGAACGAGCAGAATCTTTGGCAAAAGCTGAATTGCATCCAATGAAAGTGTTGTTATGTGTCTGGTGGGATTGCAGAGGAATATTTTATTTCGAGCTTCTTCCACGTGGCAAAACAATAACTGCGGAGAAGTACTGTGAGCAACTCACCCAACTCAATCTGTCCCAAGCAAAATGTCCAAGTTTGGTTAATCGTAAATACATCATCTTTCACCACGACAACGCAAGACCACATGTCGCCCAACAGACACTGCAAATACTTAGGGAGTTAAAATGGGAAATCCTCCAGCACTCGCCGTATTCCCCTGACCTTGCCCCTTCAGATTTTCATCTGTTTCGTTCTCTTCAAAATAATTTGAATGGCAAAAAAATTGTTTCTGTGGAAGTCAAAAACTACCTTACTACTTTCTTTGAAGATAAACCACCCAGTTTCTACAAAGAAGGAATTCAAAATCTTGTAAAACGTTGGGAGACAGTTATAGAAAATGATGGGGAGTACATTATTGATTAATAAAAATGTTTTTCACGGAAATGTGTTTTATTTATTTTTATTTCAAATCGGGCACGAATTTTTGCAATTACCTGATAGTAAGCACTGGTCTGAATAGTAACTTTGGAACTAATTTCAAAGATTGCAAAACAAAATGAACATATCAGTCATTAAGATAAGTCTAAGACAAAGGCAATTACTTGTGTATTTTTTCTTCTTAAGATAAATATAAAATCATTAATAATATGTCAAAACTGAAATGTATGTTATACTTTATCATAAACTGTATGTTTTTTTTTTTTTTTTTCGTTTTATTATCTATAAGTATTTATCGTTTTTTCTTCGTCTTTTCCAGAATCGCACACTCGTTTACAAAACATTGAACCCTGATAAATGGACGGCAATTCCCATTTTTCTCTGTTTGTAGAACGGAATGTCATTTGATATACCTAAGTATTCGATTCTGGTTCATTTACTTGAATTTTTGATTTGCCTCTTTCTTTCAATCATTTTTCAAATATCTACTTAGGGATTTTCAGGATTTTGCAAAAGAGAAAATATTCTACAGTTTTATTACAAATTTCTTGCTTTATATAACACGTTGCAGAATGCTAAATTGTCTTTTTATAACTTACAAACAAAAGATATCCAAGTAGGAAAAATTGTTCTTATTCGTTTTAGACAATATTTACAAAAATACACCTTAAAGCATAAAATTAATACAATTTTTTAATTTCATGCACCAAAATCTACAAACGCATCATGAAGACTGTGTACATTTTAATCTATGGTTGCGAAACATCCTAGCAAACATTCAACCATCGGCCGAATGCAGGCAAACTGCTTTTTCTGTAGGTACCTGCTGGCACCAAAAGTTTGTGCAACGCCAGTATTAATATACTTCACATTTGTATTTCGCACTCCTCCTATACGAAGTACTTTACCAGCATTTAATGAGATTATTTTGCACTGTACCGCCGCTGGACCGGCATTGATTCGCCAATGGGCCAGCTAACGGTCACGGGGACACCGGGGTACTGGCCCATTACTTTCAATGTGCTTCAAAAGTACTGGCCCGTATAATTTTTTTTGCTGGGATAGAACTACACCAATATTTGTAAACATATGATATTAAGTTAGTTAAAATTTCGGACGCACAGCAACGATGGCTATGTGTGCCACGGATGATAAGAGAATTGCTGGAAGTTGTTGATGGTTAGCTTAAAACAGAGTCTTAAGTGGGAAACAGAATGCAACGAGTTTGACGGCGCGTTGACGCCGTTGGACGGCGCAAACTGTCAGCGCAAAGTTAAAAGCAAGGCTGTACTACGCAAGTGCACAGAATGAACAACGTCCTACGGCGTTCGAACGCCGTTGATACTGAATGTTCGTCAACTTCCAACTTTTGACGCCGTTGAACGTTGACGCAGAACACCTAACCTCAGTTTTTACTGAATGGTAAAGTGTTTGTATGTATAAATAACTTGCATACAACATAAATAACATCACACACAAGTCTTCATCATCCATTATACTTTTAATAAAAGAAAGCGCACGTATAAACACAGATATAGGTTGTCACGTGACACTTGACGGCGTTAAAAATTATTGCATTGTGGGCAGGCGAAAATTCAACGGCGTTCTCAGCAACGCCGTCACAAATGACGGCGCGCTGACGGCGTAGCGCGCTGTGCATTCTGTTCCAGGCTTTAAGAATCGCTGCTTTCTGTCACTTTTTGCATGATGTCATACAGACCACGTGATTATTCAGAAAAGTCACACACCCGGCTTCCACATTGGTTGCTCGAGCCCCGTATAAACTTATTTGTAGTATTAAGGCCTCAATTTAAACTACCTGTTACTGAAAACTAAACGCCAAACTTGTACATTTGACAAATTAGGTTTTCTGTTCCAATAAAATTTGTAGTATCTAAATAGAGCATATGGTTGATTAAATTATACGGAGTTCGCATTGATAGCATGATGCACTTTGGGAGTACGTACTGAATTTTCCTAAATTAATTTCATTAATTCACTGTGCTAATATACTGTACAAGTGATTCGACATGCATTAATAGGCACTCGAGTTCGGTGTTCGATCACAGTTACTCGCTAACTACTAAATGTTCTTAAATCATTTATATAGTGTGTTAGTTTATTATTTAGTAAATTATACGATAGAACTAACTTATGTTAACTATAAACTTATAGTCTATTCATTTTCAGAAGTAAGCGGATGTGGAAAAATACATTCCGGTGTGTGAACACTGGAATTTTCAACAATTCTATCCAATTCTATCTGATTGATGGTTTACTCCTACACCTAGTAATCTCGTTGGGTCAATTCAAGAATTTCCTTCTTTTAATTACAGTAAAAGTAAGTAGCCGTCTTTCCGATAGTTTCATGATTGGCCTTTTTTGGAAATATAACGTTTTATGTTAAATTAAAAAGTGTAAGCTACAGAAACAAAATGCATAGACCAAAACATTTATTAGGAATCAAATTACAGAAAATTATTGAAAAACATACATTATCTACGCCAGTGTTTCCCAACCTTTCGACATCGCGAAGTCACCCCATATAATGTTTTTTAAAGTTGGCGAACCCGTATCGCTAAAACCCCTAGCTCTGATAAAACCATAATTAGGTAATCCTTGCTTATTTCATATAAGTGGTCTGTTTTTGGGATGAAAGTTCTTCCTTCTTCAATTTTTTTTCAAATATTTTGCCTCAAAATAATCTGTGTTTATAATTTCTGCTACGATATATTAACAGTCCCATATTATAAAGCTGGAAGAGCCCCAAGGTACAAACACTTATTTGCCTCAAGGTACAGTTAATAAATAGAGGGAGAGGGAAAAAGAGAGAAAGAGATGTGGAGAGAGAAAGAGGGAGAGAGGGAGAGGGAGGTAGGTAGAGAGGGATGGGGTGAGAGAGAGGAAAGAGATGGAGAGAGGGAGAGTTCCATATTTTAAGCTGGAACAGCCCCAAACACTTATTTGTCTCAAGGAAAGGAGGGAGAAAGGAGAGGGAAAGGAGAGGGAAGGGAGAGGGAAAGGAGAGTGAAAGGAGAGGGAAAGGAGAGGGAAAGGAGAGGGAAAGGAGAGGGAAAGGAGAGGGAAAGGAGAAAGGGGAAAGGAGAGGGAAAGGAGAGAGAGGAAAGGAGATATAAAGGGAGAGGGGAAAAGAGAGAAAGGGAGAGGGGAAAGGAGAGAGGAAGGAAGAGAGGAAGAAAGACGGGAAGGAGAGGGGAAAGGAGAGGCAAAGAAGAGGAAAAAGAGAGGGAAAGGAGAGGGAAAAGAGAGTGAAAGGAGAGGGAAAGGAGTGGGAAAGGAGAGGGAAAAGGGAGGGAAAAGAGAGGGAAAGGAGAGGGAAAGGAGAGGGAAAGGAAAAAGGGGAAAGGAGAAAGGAGAGAGGGGAAAAGAGAAATGGAGAGGGGAAAGGAGAGAAGAAGGAAGACGGGAAGGAGAGGGGAAAGGAGAGGCAAAGAAGAAGTAAAAGAGAGGGAAAGGAGAGGGAAGGGAGAGGGAAAGGAGAGGGAAAGGAGAGGGAAAAGAGAGGGAAAAGAGAGGGAAAAGAGAGGGAAAGGAGAGGGAAAGGAGAGGCAAAGAAGAAGAAAAAGAGAGGGAAAGGAGAGGGAAAGGAGATGGATAGGAGAGGGAAATAAGAGGGAAAGGAGAGGGATAGGAGATGGAAAGGAGAGAGAAAGGAGAGGGAAAGGAGGGAAATGAGAGACGGGAAAGGAGATAGAAAAGGAGAGGGGAAAAGAGAGAAAGGGAGAGGGGAAAGGAGAGAGGAAGGGAAAGAGGAAGGAAGACGGGAAAGCAGAGAGCTCATATACCAACCGCCACTTCTCACAAAACTTATCTTACACCGCTACATGAAATAAAATTCATAATTTAAATAAATCATTTTTAAATAATTTTATACCGTCATAAAAGTCGGTTAAAAAGCAACCTGAATAGAAGATAGTTGAATAATTCAAAGCTTAATTATTTTTATATATAAAGTTGTTCCATAAATGGTTTACATAAACTAAACACGGATATTAAAATCTTAATAAAAACAGTTAATATGACGTTTAAACCGTATAGGGTAAAATTCTCTACTTGAAAATGTATTTTACATTTTATACATTAAAAATAATTGTGGTCTGTACATAGACGCTTGTTTGTGAATGCTTTAAATACCTGTACTCTATTCTACACACAAATAACTGAATGCATTTTTATTTTTTTCAACTTTCACAGCCACAAGGACGTTTAAATTTTATAAAATGTTTTTGTAAAAATATTTACGTTTAGTTTTGTTAATATTACTTTTAATGTTGTTTTAGTTTTTAACACTCCTGGTTTTAGTAAAATAATGTTTTTTACCCTCTTTTGATTTGCATTATTTTGTCGGAAAAAACTACAATGACGAAATATCCCTGAACTTTGTTAATAACACTTAATTTTTTATTACCCTATTACATAATTTTCGTTTATTATAACAGCCTCGAAAAAGTATTTTTGATTTTGTCACAATACTAAAAATAGCAATGATTGCATGACATCCTATGAGTATGTTTGATAAAAAATGACTACAACTTGCATTGTTATCAGACAGTTGTTTTTTATATTATTTAAATAATGATTTGTTTAGACAACAGTAATCTTATAAAACAATGTTAGCTATTATCAATTCATTTTTATATTTGTTTTTCGTTACGAAATTGATGATCTTTAGTTTTGTTTCTTGTGTTTACAGTGTTATAAAAAATAGTATTTGGTACTATCTGAAATTTTATGTAGCAATAGACGTAAGTTTTCTTCATTCAAACATCGTTTTTAAACAATTCTATCCTCCTTGTTTTTACTTTTATTATCTTACGCCTTCTACGAGGGTTACCTTTTATGTTTTTACAAACGACCACTAGATGGCAATATTGAAATGTGTCATTACTATATTCGTAAACATTTGTTATTGTGAAATCAGTGTCAGCTTAAAAATTGACCGAGTATTGTGGACGTTTAAAAAACATCAAGTTTGTGAAAAAATGGATATTACTCGTGAAGGTTTTCGTTGGATGATATTTTACGATTTTAGTAAAGGCCTAACTGAGCAACAATGCATAGATTCGCTTCGTTCAACTTTTGGTAATTACAATTTGCAGAATTTCGTCGTGGTAGTGCGTCCGTCAGTGATGAACCTCGTGAAGGTTGACCAAAATCGGTTGTGATTCAAAAAACATCGATGCTATGCGCAAAATAATTGAAGAAGATCGGCATGTGCCTTACCGTGAGATAGAGGCATCCTTTGGCATATCGCAGACTGCAATACATTTGATTTTGAATGAACATTTAGCTGTGAAAAAGGTCTGTTCCCGATGGATTCCGCCTAATTTGATCGAAGCTCAAAAAAAGGCTCGTGATGATTGGTGTAAGAGAATGCTAAAAAAATTCAACCTAGGCACTGCAAAATCCGTATACATCATTACAGGTGACGAAACTTGGATTTATTCATATGAACCGGAAACTAAGCAACAATCCACTGTTTGGGTTTTCCAAGATGAACCGAAACCCTCAAAAGTTGTTCGTTCACGAAGCACTTCCAAGAAAATAATCACTTGGGTTGGCTTTTCGGTTGTACTGTACATATCGCAATCATTCCTTTAGAGCAGTGGTTCCCAACCTTTTTTACTTGCGGAGCCCTTTTTAGAATCAATTTCTATGCCGGAGCCCGTAGGCTTACCCTATGTCTTACAAATTAAAGGTGTTTAGAAGTAATGTTACAGGGGAGGGGGTAGATTTTTTAGTTAATATAAATTCACTTTTCTCTTTCACAGCTCACATACTGATAGATAGACAGATTTTTATAAAATGACGCAAATAATCAAAATACACGCAGATTATTCAAACAAAAATGCATCTCGCAGATTACATTTCAGCTAGTCATCGAGTCATAAACTGGCTAGAGTCAGAAATCACTCGGATATACATACAACTTGGCCAATTTTGCTTTCAGAATGTAATTTCCAGTTTTATTATTTTGATTGTTTTTTATTTTTTATTCTTTTGTTTTTATTCAATTTTTATTTATTTTATTTCCTGCGGCTGCGGAGCCTCTGAGAAGTACACGCGGAGCATTTAGGGATCCGCGGAGCACAGGTTGGGAACCGCTGCTTTAGAGGATCGGAGAACAGTTAATGCTGAATGGTATACAACAATTTCTTTGCCAGAAGTCATTGACAAAATCAGGAAGAACAACCAAAAACGTCGCATCATTTTTCATCATGACAATGCAAGCTCCCACACAGCACGTCAAACAATTGATTATTTGAAAGAGAAAAACATCGAATTCATTTCTCCTTGCCCGTATTCACCTGATTTATCCCCTAACGACTGTTTTTCTTCCCCAGTGTCAAACAAAAAATGCGTGGACAGCGATCACCTCAAGAAGCTGTTGAAGCCTTCGAAAATCATGTTTTTGAGATACCAACTTCAGAGTGGAAAATATGTTTCGAGAATAGGGGATACGCATAAAATTTGTATTTCCTTAAAACTACATTATTTTGATATGTTAATGTTAGTTATGTCGCCTAACAAAACAAAAATTACATTTTAATTAATATTATAGCCAAATTTTTGAATTAAAATATTGTAAATTTGAAATAAGCCGACCACGGAGTGAAGGTTGCCGAGTAAAAACGACTGAGTATGACTTCAAACGATAGGGGTTTCACGTCACAGATACAGCTACAACATAATCTTTACACGTGTGTATATTGTATTGTTCGAGAGTTTTGTATTTGTTTTTAAACAATTTTTCACGCATTTATTATTAAAATGGCAGATAAAGATTTTATTAGGGCTCAGAGTGATAATTTACCCAACATTGATGCATTTATGCTCATGGAATATATGAAAAATAATTAATGCTACAGTGCTGAAGAAATACGTGGTGTCAAAGCAGACCTGTAACTAATTTTTATTTTATATTCTATAACTTTATGTAAACAAACGCTGCAGCTCTGTAAAATGTAAATATTTATGTAATTTAGATGTCAGAATTTTACTACATTGTTTACATGAAGTTACAAAACGTTAGAGGCATAATTGAAATACTGCAATATAAGTTATCTATTTTAATATAAAATTTAATTCGGTAAACATGTATAAATTGTTTTTATAGAATTAAACTTTATTTTAATTAAAATCACTCTAACTTTACATAACCTATAAAAGTTATAGAAACAAATAAGTTCACAACAGACTATGTACGCCGGTAAGCTAGTAGTGTCATGTGTCAGTTAGAAGGGTATGACGTCACACGTCGTTTTCGCGCGCTACATACATTTATGATTTTTTTAAGCCTTCAAATTACAAAAAAAAATAAATAAAAACTGTTTTTTATGTTTATATGCAACAAGAGGAATATAATAAAAAAAATTAAAAAAATCATGCTTATCCCTTATTGGTTTGAACGCATGCAAAAGTGTATAAATCTTAAAGACGAATATTTTGAAAAGCAGTAAAACAGTTTGTTCCAATTTTTTTTTTTCCTTTCTTAGTTTAAATGTTAATAAAAGACATGCATATTTATTTTATAATCAACTTAATTGGACTTATACCGTGCGTATGACGGGTATTCTACTAGAACACAATACTTGTCCAAAACCAGATCGTTTCTATGCTATAAAACCCATAATTTGGTGTTTACCAATGAATATATGCAATTTTATATCAGATTTCACGACTCATAAAATATATTTTATGATTTTATACAGTCACATTTTAATCTCCCCCAAAATCTACAATAAAAAATTTAAATTTAATTTTTAAGAATTCTGCGTGCTACAAATACAAATATGACATCATAGCAAAATGCTAATTAAAAAATTTAAAAGTATATTTAGTATAAATTATTCAGTACGCAATGAAAATTACAGAAAAATTATGTCATTTTCATGAATACTCAAAACTCTCTTAGTATCTTGTCAAAATGTTTGCAACTTGAATTTTTTTGTTAAGGAAAATTTTTCATTTTTGCAATTTTAGCTTTTCGTGCTTTCCTGAGCTTTGTGTTTTAAATTTTTCGAAGCCGTGCAAGCACGTGACTGAGCGATAATCTTCCTACTTTATGTTTTACATGTATAATGCTTTTAAAACATACGTACCCCCCCCCCCCTCCGTTCATAGAAATTCGGAAATTTCATCAAATTTAATAATATGATTTGCAGGCTTCATTATACCGAAGAAAACTATTACTCTCTCCGACCGAAAATATGGTACAGTCTGTTCCAATTGATTAGGCGGAACTAACCGGGATTTTCATTTTTGTAAGTTGTCATTAGCTATTTTTTTATATATTGAAGTTGGCTTCTCCTGAACAAAATGATTAAAAGCTTCAATCAATCGATAAAAGTAACTAAAATTGAAAATCTAGTTCCGCCTAAACCAAAAGAACATACTTTATATGTTACTTTTAAAAAATGTGAGGTTAACGAAATTATAACCAGTTCACTTTTGTAAGAACAAACTAGATCTGGTTATTTTTGTGATTTTTATAGTGTATTCCTGCCTTTTAGAAACTTTGTTCTATTGTAAAAAAGTCTTTACAGTTTTGGGTTATGTTTGCATTATTTTAGGTTAGTATTATATTTACAAAATATTTAAGATGTCACTATTCAAAATGAAATAAATGATATTTTTTTAAATGACATTTATAATCTGACTTTTCAAATTATTTTTCTGAATACCAACACGACATACAGTTTCAAAGGTGCAAACTGTTGAAAACAAAATTTCCTCTTAGTTTGTTCTTACAAAAGTGTACTGCTTATAATATTATCTTGAACTTTTTTTGTTTTTATTTCAAAATAAGTGGTTGCTAGGCAACTAATAAACAAATGACGCACAAATAGTTTTGCATATGTCAAGAGTAATTCACAGAAAAAAAAAAATAAAACGCGTATTTTAGACAAATTAAAGTGACATCCGCTGTTCTAACAAAATGGCGAATTTTGATCAAAATTGTGTTGGATTGTAAGGAAGAATCTCCAAACTTAAATCACAACCGCCAAGTAGTCCAGATTTTATTGTATTGGATCTTGGCTTTTTCAGTTCTATACAATCCTTACAACATACAGCTTCACCGAATGCAATCGACGAACTGATTAAATGCGTACAAAATGTATTTAATGAATTAAACATACAAACCGTTGATAATGTTTTTCTAACATTGCAAACTTGTCTAGAAGCAACCATGTTAGCAAAAGGAGGGAATTCCTATAAGATTCCGCACATTAATAAGGCAAAACTTCATCATAAGGGACGATTACAAACAACATAATCATGTTCCATACAAGCTGTGGAGACAGCCACGTCCTTGTTAAATAAAACTTTTCATATTATTCTTTGTTTAACTAGAAATTTGTAACTATTTCATAAATAAAATCATTCAAATTAATTAAAATTGTAAATGTATCGTATTTTCGGACAAGAAAAAAATCAAAATGTATACCATATTTTCGAACGAAGAAAGTATAATTATTTTAAGATTTTTATAAAGATTATAACTAGACAACGGACGTAATAGAACAGAGTTTCCCAAACTGTACTCCGAGTAGCGCCATGTGCTCCGCGATCTACTAGTGTTGCTATATACATATAGCAACGATAGTGCTCCGCGACGAATTTTTCTCGTAAAGTGCTCCGCGGCTCAAAAAGTTTGGGAAACTCTGTAATAGACGATATCCAAAGTGACGTCAACAACACTTGCGCCAGTGTACTTTTGTCGAACTAATTTTACAAATATCTCATTTGTACTTTAATTCATTGCCGAGTATAACGAATAATTTTATTTTCAACGACGCATCGGGTGCGAAATTAAAATATGTTAAAATAGAAGATCATTCTATTCAAAAATTAAAAAGGTGGTGTCGAATTCTACAAAAAACTGGGAAGTTTTAATAGAAAGATTAGGTTTAAGTGCTCATCGAATTTGTATAAAAATAATAGTAAATTATCCATGTAATTTCAAAAGCAATTCTACGGGGGGGCTAAAGGGAATTCTAAGAGGGGTCGAAGGAAATTCTACGGGCAGATGGATGTAGTCACACCACTCCATAGAGCACTCTCTCACTTGGCGCACCATAAAGATTTTTGTCATAATGTACGCTACTGTATTCAAAAATCAATTTTGTATACTCTATACCTAATGCTAAGAATTTATAGTGTTTATCATTTACTCATTCTAATGGAATGTTGTTACAAAATCGCTCCGAGCGTTTCATAAAATGATATCATTCGGATTTATTTACAAATATTCTCTGTAATAAAACGTTTATAATTCATAAAAACTACGATTTTAACACAGTTTTTTGTTTCATTGACCAGAATACGATCAGCTGAAAAGGTTGAAAACCTCTGCGTAACGGTAGGGTAAATACCATATAGTTTAGGCGGAACTAAATTTTGGAATCTATGCTCTATGTCACCTTAGAAAAATGTGTGTAAGAAGATAGAAGCTGTTTGTCCTTGCTTCGGATTGGTTTAAAATGTCATCCCTATTACACTGTTAAAATACTGTTTTTAGTCCAAGTTGACAGATGTTCAGTATCGTACATTGGAAATATATATTATTTAAATTATTTTATTTTTTTCGTATATTTTGTTATTATTTACATATTTAGTCTTTTATTTATATACTGGGCGTAGAATTTATGGAGAAATTTCTCCATGTAATTTGTTTTTAGTTATATATTTTTTAGGTTATTTGACATATAAATATTTTTGACACTTGACAATTAACAGATAGAGGACTAATGTGAGGCCAAAAGCCAGCCCAGTTGATAGTGCCCAAAGAAGTTATTGATATAATTTTTAGACCTTCATATATACATATATTTTTAATTTTTATTTACAATAAATATTTAAATACGAAACTTTATCTCTGAAGATATATTGTTTGTTTTATTGCTTTATTTAAACTCTTTTAGCCAAATCTCTTTTTTTATATATACTAAATAATTTTTAAAAATTAATAATTTTTTAACTTTTTCAATCAAAAATAAAATAAATAACCATCGTTAAATCTTACAACATATTTTATTTATTTAATATGATCTTTTTTATGATAAAAAAAATTGTTATAGTAATTTTATCGCTGAATAACTTTTTAGTATCTATGTTTTCATAATTTTCTTTAACTTTGAGCAATTTGATTTTGTGAAATTATAATTTTCTAAAGATACCTTCTTTTATAAATTGCAAAGTTCGTGGCTTTACTTTTAATTCGGGAAAATCAAAGTTTACGCCATGAAACTTTCAAAATTAAACTTTTCTTTAAGTTGTTTACAAAGTTATTTAGTTTATGTTTTGTTTATAACTCATAAACACCAAAATAAAATCTAATAAATAAATAAAATGGCAAAACAAAACTTATTAAATAATTAATATATTAAGTAATAAATATTATTAAAATATATATATCTACTCTTTGTGTTTCAAAATCAACACTTTTGCAAGTTTATTATCTACGTTATTTAGACATCAATTTATAGTTAGATTATATTTTTATTATTTTATTCACTACCAATAAACTGCAATATTTATATTTTTGAATGAATATAAATAAAAAACCATAAGAGGTAAAGAGTCAGTGTGATTTTTGCGCTTCCTCGTTGTATTATGAGCCCAAGAAAAAATTATAGTCTGGAAAAACACAGCTGCGAGGTTTATGTGAGTACTGCACTTGACGATCACTTTATCTGCTAGTTCTCACAGCTGTCCCATTGCGCGCCATACGTATTTTTCCAAACTTGTGCTATTTCAAGGGATGTAAGCAATAACGGCTCACATGCTACGTACTGCACACTGTGCCAGTTGGCAAAGCTCAAATGTTGTACGTCTACATAGTCTTCAACCGTCTCTCCACGATGAGCTGTTACGGAGAAGTAGTACTCACCGTAAATCGAGACCAAATGAACGAAATGTACATACCTGAAACAAATAAAGATTATTAACATACTGCCAACTTTGACAAAGCGCTAATAGCTAAAAATGCTGAAACATTTTCAAAATAACTAATCACACATACTGAAATCGTCCAATCAATATACTTTAATGACAAAATTAATGGCAAAAAAATAACTAAATCGATTTTTTTTTTTTTCATTTGAATTATAGACTAATATTGCTCTTCACTCTTTTATTTTATTTTGTAATAATAATAATAATAATAATAATAATAAAATTTTCAGCGAATTTTTATCTACCTAAAAGGATATTTTTAATTGTCAAAAGAACTGTCATGTAATTGTAAATAAACAACTTGCGTTATAAACACCATCTTGTAAACCATTCGACGCATATTTGTGTACCATGCGGCAAATTGTAGCTAAAGCTTCATTCTACAAATATGTTTGGAGATAATTTGTTCTATTGTGAAAATTACTTATAGTTATTATACTTGTAATCTACTTTTGCCGCCACCTCGAATTTGCCGCGGTTCTCAATATAGGTGCGGCGGATAAAAATGTTTCATTTTATGTAAAGAATACTTGTACCAAGTGGCATTTCATTATCATCAAGTATAATATTTTTCGACGAAGAGTCTAAACTATAAACAATCATGTCGAAAAAAATGTGAACGTATTATTTGAACATTTCTACACAAAACTATATCAATATAAAAATTATTTGAAACCCACAAATATATTTAAAAATTTACAGCACGTTGTTGTGTACTACCTATTATTAAGTTATTTAGCAATAACATTTTTACAATCAGAAATATCCTATTAGATAGAAAAAATTCTGTGCAAATGTATAGATTGTCACTAATTTTATTTCAGATTGTCAGTTTTGTATAAGAAACTAATAATCTCTGGGGGTTGTACGTAGTGTTAACTTAGAGAATTCGTTCTGGTTCTAAAAAATTCTCCTAATAATTGGGAAGTTTATAAAGATCCTATTGTTTTTTATAAAGATCCTAAACCGGAAACGGAAATTATTAAACTTTAAAATTTTTGAAAATTCATAACTAGTAAACCAAGCCTTTAAAGTGACGTAATTGTATTGACAGTAGTCGGCCAATCGGCCTATATCAAAAACTCACCAATAAAATTTTAACCTGCTTCCAATCCTATTTTTCTTTAAAATAAAGCTACAGACAAGAGTGTATGAGGCATAGAAAAATTATTCTTGAACAAATAGTCTATTTCTTAGTAATTTCCTATTTAGGGGAATAGAAATTTATCAAAAAATATACTAGGAAATTTTATTACAAGAGGTAATTTAATGAAAAAACATCATTTTTCTTTTTCAAAATATCATTTATCTTTCTAAAATATAGAAAAATAGACATACCTATAATTTATATCAATTGAGTTCTATATGACAAAGAAGTTTCTTTAGGGGCGGAGAGAGAGGAAGGGGGAGGGGGGGTTGTAGGGCTATATATGAGCAACCACTAACTTCATTACAGAGGGGGTGAAGTTTATAGCACCTGGTCTCGGGGCTGATAA
Source organism: Liopterus haemorrhoidalis (assembly GCA_963971575.1). Taxonomy (NCBI): domain Eukaryota; kingdom Metazoa; phylum Arthropoda; class Insecta; order Coleoptera; family Dytiscidae; genus Liopterus; species Liopterus haemorrhoidalis. The sequence continues at coordinate 4,589,236 of OZ020618.1, forward strand.
CATCAAATTTAATAACACAGCGTGTCGGGGAGTTTTGGCTCGTGTACTGGTTACCCTCACGACCTACGGTTCAAATATCACCAGTCCGATGGTATTAAATTTAAAAACAAAGCAAATTTTCAACAGGGAGGAACATTAAAAACATTCAAGATGAATGAACAGAAAAATGAAAATGCAGAACAATAATTTTAGAATAAATATTAAATTGTGTTATTAAATTGATTGCTATATCTATTTTTTTTTGCCTCATATTTGGTTTCTACATGTTTCAGATATTTATAAGACAATATCCGCATTTTTTTTTTCTGTCTGTCTGTAGGATATTCACGGAAAAACAGCTGGACATATTTTCACGTAATTTGGTATAATGATAAGGGCAGAACCAGGATTCGAAAAGTCTATTATGAATTTTAAAAAAAAATCTAGGAATGTATTTCGAGGTTAAAACTGTTTATTAAAACTGTTAAAACATTTAAAACATCTCCCTTATTATTGACTATTTTGTTCAATACAGTTTTTCACTAGGGTGAAAAATTGGGGGGTTAGGGGGCCCACCCTAAAACTAAACTTTTGAAATATCTTCCTTATTATTGACTTAACAGAAAATGCAAATGACAAAAATTGTTCATAATAAAAAAAAATCTTTTTTGCTCTATGCAATTTTTTTATTCAATTTTGATAAATTTATATTCAAGGAGTATAGACGTGGCAAATTTGTTATGGAGTATTTTACGATTCAACAGCGCGTTGTTATTATTAAAATAAATTAATTAAATTATAATGAACGACGAAACCAGTTTCGACCTCAGCAATTATGTTCACAAATAAAATAGCCACTATTTTAGTTGAAAATCCACAAATGGTTCATCAGCGACCATTACACCAACGCAGAGTGACAGTGTAGTATGGAATTTGCTCAAGAGATGTAACCAGGCGAGAACAGTAAATACATATTAGAGAGAATGATGATAATGATAGTAAAAACGAGGTTGTGACTCAGTTATTATTTGTTATTAATGTCAAACAAAAAGCCGCTAGCTCCGGTAGAGATAATGAGATTGCAGGAGGGTTGAATTCTGTAAAATTTTACGGAATACTTATAAGTTCATGGAACACTAGTGTTCCGCGGAACAGCAATTAAAAACCACGGAAAAGGCACGGACGGGTGTTTAGGATATGCACAGCACACGGCTCATCAAAGTGGATGCATTTTGAGTCGATATAATTCTACTAGTAAAGAGTGATCATATGAAAGTTTGAACACCTACGGCATTTGGGTTATATTCTAGTAATGGACGGTCTTATAAATGTTTGCACACGGGCGGCAGACACCCACATGACGGCCCTGATCTTTGTCCTAAGCACGCAAAGAATAGTTAATCACTCTAAAATAATACAGACACTTGTAGGCAAGAAAAAATGAATATCCATGATTTTTTTATGGCCTTTGCTGCTTCGGCTATTAGCCAGGACAATTCTTATTTTTGAAAATTCCATGCCTGAACGGGATTTGAACCTGAGACCTTGACAACGCAGAGCACATATGTTAGAACTACGTTACGCCGGTCGGCAATATCCATGTTTAATACCTACATTTCGTGTTATGTCCTGTATACAGAAAATATGGAAGAATGAGAAAAAAAGGAAGTAGAAAGAATAAAAAAAAAAAATTATCCCATTTGGAATTGTGGTAAAAGTGAGCTTTGAAAGCAGCATTTCAACACCCTTGTGCCAAATATTATTCCGACCCAAATTTAATACATATATTTTACATATCGTTAATTTTATTTTACATATCGTTATAGATATCGTTAAAATCATATACAGAGGGTTCGTGAAGAAATATCCCTCGAGATCCTGCTTCCTATGAATATAAGAGTTGAGAGGGGAAATACCAACTCCCTGAGTTGTTAGTTTAGGCCACGGTACACTACGTGTTAGCTAACAACCTAAATTTGTTTTTCATCAAAACCTTTTCACTCGTTTTTCACATTTTCAACTGAGAGAAATGAAAAATAATATTATAAACTCCCTCTCTTTGGACACTGTTGGTCGGGATTTTTGGCCTCATCACAAATACAACATAATCGACAAATGAAAGCGTCTAGATCAGTTTTACTCAACCGGTGGCCCGCGAAAGGCTTATAAGTAGTATTATTTTTGAGATTTTTTGTTAATTTTTTTATCATATTTTGTTCATTTTCTGTGTATTTTGTTCATTTTACAGTGATTTTTAGGGTTTTGTAGGTATGACCAAAAAACCCTTATACCGTCATTTTGTCGTCTGTCTGTCTGTCTGTCTGTCTGTCTGTCTGTCTGTCTGTCTATCTGTCTATTCGGTAAAAATTGTAGCCAAACGGCTAAACCTAGAGAGTTGAAATTTGGCATGCTTATACAACTCTTTGACCCGCACATAGGAAAAATACTAAAACATCTAAAAAACATACCCCCCTAAAAATATAAACAAATATGTGCTCATCGAAAACAAAATTTTTTTTTTTTAATTCTGAGTAGGGTATCAAATGAAAGCCCTTAGTACGTGGATTAACGATCAAATTTTTATTTTTGCAAAATAAATTATTTTGATGCGATTTTTGCCAAAATTGTGCAAAAAAATTTTTGTCCCACACCCTGTAGCCCAGATGGTTTAAACTAAAAATCTAAAAAAAATCCAAGTAATGTATATTGGTGTGAACCGAAATAGTACAACAGGAATTTTTGATCAGATTATGTTTTCGGCAAATAACGCATTTTTTGTGGTTTTTGGTTCACAAAGTACAAAAGTTATACCAATGTAAGACACTCATTTACAAAGCGTCCGATGGCGCAACGGGTTAGCGCGCTGATGTCGGATGCTAAAATTCTCTGGAAAACGAAGGGTTTCGAGTTCGAGTACGGACGGAGTGAGTTTTATTTTTTCTGTTTTTTTTTTGCATTTTTATTATGTTGAAATTATTTTGTCAAAATTCTAGTTATATTTTGACAAATGTTGTATTTAATTTTTAAGAGCGTAAATTTAATAACCAGTCTTATTATATGATTAACAGACGATAAATTATTTTAAAAATATCGTTCATTTTGCCGTGATTACTATAAAGTAAAATTTGTCCTACACACTCAGCATACCGCCTTCACTTATTATATACCTGCGAAACCCTGAAATGTGTGAATATTCACACTTCACATTAATTTTTTATTACTAAGATATATATAGAGTTTACATATACAGTTTGTTTAGTAGTACATTTATTTTTAGGGGTCCGCAGTGCAAAATTAAATATTTTGCTGGTCCGTGGTAGAAAATTAAATATTTGACTGATCCGCGGTACGTTTTCAGTTGAGAAACACTGGTCTAGATAACCATGGAATTAATTTATTTTTAAATTAGAACACAATTGTCCATTTAACATTTTAAAAAAATTAATGTGAAGTGTGAATTTTCACACATTGCAGGGTTTCGCAGGTATATAATAAGTGAAGGCGGCATGCTGAGTGTGTAGGACAAATTTTGCTTTGCAGTAATCACGGCAAATTGAACGATATTTTTAAAATAATTTATCGTCTGTTCTGAGCTTTAAAAACAAGTTTTATGTTAAAATATTTTTCGTTAATTTTAATTCGAATACCTAATTCCATTTCTAAATATGTGCAGTATTTTTTTTTTATATAGCAAGGTTCATTAAGATTTTGAAAATTGCGCCTATGGCTTCCATTGGTTGTTTTAAGTCATACGCTCCGCCCCTCTGGTTTCGTATACATGACACATAGAATGAAAATATAATACCAACTAGTTATTAAATTTACGCTCTTAAAAATTAAATTTGCCAAAATATAACTAGAATTTTGTCATAATAATTTAAACAAAATAAAAATTGAAAATAAAACAAAAAATAAAATTGTTTCCTTTGCCCGGTAGCGGACCCTAGTTTGCTGTGTAGCAAGCGAGCAAGCTAACCATTAGACCTTCTAGTATAGTGTGTTACCTAACTATAACTTTTGTACATCGTCAACCAATAAAAATTCCTATTGTACTATTCTGGTTCACACCAATGTACATTACTTTTTTCAGATTTTTAGTTTAAACCATCTGGGCTACAGGGTGTGGGACAAATTTTTTTTGCACAAATCTGGCAAAAATCGCATTAGAATTTAATTATTTTGCAAAAATAAAATTTGATAGTTAATCCACGTACTAAGGGCTTTCATTTGATACCCTACTCAGAATTTTAAAAAGTTTTTTAGATGTTCTAGTATTTTTCCTATGTGCGAGTCAAAGAGTTGTATAAGCATGCCAAATTTCAACTCTCTAGGTCTAGCCGTTTGGCTACAATTTTTACCAAACAGACAGACAGACAGACGACATAATGACGGTATAAGGGTTTTTTAGTCATATCTACAAAACCCTAAAAATTAAATTCAAGGCCTTCTAGACGCCTTTTTATCCAGATTTGCCCCTTGAGTTTCTTTCTAATTATGAAGAAATGGCTCGTTGAAAAAAGATTTGCATCGAATTACGAGATCATCGCTAAAACACACATTTATTTTACAGAGCTCGAGAAATCGTACTTTTTGGAAGGCTTAAAGAAGTTGGAATATCGTTGAGCAAAATTTATTGAGCTAAAAGGAGACTATGTTGAAAAATAAATTGCATTTTAGTATTTGGAGTGCCCCAGGGAAGTGTATTAGGACCTGTACTATTTAATATTTATATCAACGATATACTGAAAACACAACATGTCAATTTAAGTCTCTATGCTGAAGATGCATCATTTTTTACTTGATAATATAAATTAGATACCATTACCAACTCACTAACTTATCAAACTCCCATTCCAGAAATAATTACAAAGTCCAAATAAAGCTTCTACATAAAAGTATTTTTGTTTTTAATTTATTATAGGAATTATTTGAAATTAAAGTAAATTATGGCTAAAATGTATTTTCTTTTATGCTCAATTTTTAATGTATTTTATAATTATATTAATAATATAGTGAATAATTTCTTAGTGGTACTGTTACAAGTACATAAAATTAATGTGTTTATTCTAGAAATATCATGTTTCTTGAATGGGCTCAGCTGTAATGAATTAAGACAGTACATTATAAGTGCATGGCAAGTTACTAGTTCACTTTAATCACTATATGTACCTACACTGTCGTAATTTATCAGAAATAATACGTATAGGAATGCTTCGTAAACCAGAGAATATGTAGAATAATGGAGAAAATAAAAGAATAATGATAGATGTACAAGCATTTGCTAAATGGTAGTTGCAAAATGGATACCGTAGAAGGTAGTTATTATAGAAAATATACAATATTACAAATTAGTTTTATGAACAAAAATTAAAATAAGCAGTTCTGCACAATAAAAAATAAATTGAATTTGAAAACGGTATCAATATTCTTTTTAGGGTTTTGTAGGTATGACCAAAAAACCCTTATACCGACATTTTGTCGTCTGTCTGTCTGTCTGTCTGTCTGTCTGTCTGTCTGTTCGGTAAAAATTGTAGCCGAACGGCTAAACCTAGAGAGTTGAAATTTGGCATGCTTATACAACTCGTTGACCCGCACATAGGAAAAATACCAAAACATCTAAAAAACATATCCCCCTAAAAATATAAACAAATATGTGCTCATCGAAAAAAAAAATATTTTTTTTTAATTCTGAGTAGGGTATCAAATGAAAGCCCTTGGTACGTGAATTAACGATCAGATTTTTATTTTTCCAAAATAAATTATTTTGAAGCGATTTTTGCCAATATTGTGCAAAAAAAATTTTGTCCCACACCCTGTAGCCCAGATGGTTTAAACTAAAAATCTGAAAAAATTCTAAGTAATGTACATTGGTGTGAACCGGAATAGTTCAACTGGAATTTTTGATCAGATTATGTTTTTGGAAAAAAAAGCATTTTTTGTGTTTTTTTGCTAATAATGTTGACAACTTATAGTTATATAATACGCTCAACAGTAACGTGTTTCTTGGTGCTGTGGCTAAGATACTTGCGTTCTGTCCAAGAATTCGTAATCGGACTCATGTTCGAGTCCTACGTGAGAAGACAATATTATTTTTTATTTATTTTTTGCATTTTTATATTGTTTAAATTATTTTTTCAAAATTTTAATTATATTTTGGCAATTGTTGCATTTAATTTTTAATAGCGTAAATTTAATAACCAGTGGAAATTGTTGAAATTATAATTTAATTATATATTTGAATGTACACGAAATCAAAGGGGAGGAGCTATGACTAAAAACAACCAATGGAAGCCATAGGCGCAATTTTCAAAATCTTAATGAACCTTGATATATAAAAAAAAAAATACTGCACATCTTTAAAAACTTAAATAATGGTAATAGGCATTCGAATTAAAATTCATAAAAAAATATTTTGTCATAAAATTTGTTTTGGCACCCCAAATAATCATCATTCACTTACTAAATACCTGCAAAACCCTGAAATGTATTAAAATTCACACTTCACATAAATTTTTTGGGTTCTATCAATCGTTTTGACTTTTAGCCTCACTCACATAAGTCATTCATCCTTGATCTGTTAAGTGTCTGGTTCTTCCATGTACACCAGTGCTTTACAACCTTTTTGTTTACGCGACCCATTTGGTAGCTAGGAAAAAATGACACCTCGGGAGAGATAAAATTAAAATTGTATTAAAAAAAGGTATGTGAAGTTTTTGAGGGTTTTTTGGTCATACCTACAAAACCCTAAAAACTAAATTCTAAAATTGCTTTTAATGATTCATTTAAAATTAGTTTTACAAATCAATGGCAGTCCCTATTTTCACATACAGAAACGAATCTTGGACACTAAAAGAAACCAAAATGCAAGCAGAATTCAGGCATCAATAATGGCGTTTTTGAGGATATAGAATTTTTGACCATAATTGCAATGAAAGTAATAAGGGAAGAATTATATTTTCAAAAACTATGAGGTGTCTATTTCGGTTGGTTAAGGGTCATGTTTCGTAGTCATGCATAAGTATAGGTCGTGCTATTATTTGATGAAGCCTGACCTTTGTTTTTCAATATGCTTTCCATATTTTTCCCATTTGCAAATACTGCATTGAAATCTATTAATCAAAGATATTAGACGCAAAATACTTGGGGCGTACAATTTCTCACGTCTGGCAAATATAAGGTACGTAAACCGGCTATTGAACGCACGCTAACATTCATTGCATGCCGTGTTTACCTCGTTGCAACAATAAACAGGGGAAATTCCTCCCCTACATGAATTTATAGAAACAGTAATGAGAAATAATTTGTAGTTACTGCAAAACACATTTCAGACTAAATTAAGTAAAAAAATAAACAGTAGATTTTCTTTTATCGTACTAAAAGCAAGAATGATGAAATGGGTTTATTGCTTATACCAGAGGGTCCCAATCTTTTTCACGAAACGAACCTTTCCAAGAAGAAGCGAAGTCGACCAGCAAAGAGCTGAAAGGTAATGAAGCCAAGAGGTCTGCAAGATGGCGACTGGATGGACCAGGTCGTCTGGCGAAATAGAAGCGAGAAACGGCGCCAGTTTTAAACTACTCGCTATATATAGGGTATTGGTATCGAAAACAAAGTATCGATACTACATCATAGTTTGATTTGGCCCACCACTGTTAAAAATTACCCACCCCTGGCTTAGAAGATCTCGCATTTTTTTTTTTTTTATGGGCTCCTTTCTTTCTGTATTTGATTGGGATCTAATATTCATTAAACCAGCGATGATTTTTCATCCGTTAAATATTTTATTTATTTTTTAATTTACAATCTACTTCATTGTGAGTATTAAGTAAATGAGATGAAAGTAAGGCAGACATCCAGTGACGTTTCTCCTTATATATCACTGTCGTCAGTGTTACGGTAGGTCGTTTGGCCAAAGTCTCTTTAACCTTCTGTTGTCGAGGTCATTTATTAAATTAACCACAAATTTATTTTCATGTCCAATGAGTCGGTCATGGTATTTGTTGGCAACTTTATGAATTTCTTCCGTGATGAAAGGGATTTTGAGGTCTTCATGGATCATTCTATTTGAGACGTACCAAGGTGCATTCACTAAAGCTCGAAGCGTTTTTGATTGGAATCGCTTTATTATTTTTAATCTGGTCGGCTTGGCACATCCCCATAATTGAAGTCCATACAACCATATGGGCTTGAGTATGGTCTTATAAAGCAAAATTTTATATGAAACTGATAATTTTGATTTTGTACCAAGAAGCCAGTACATTTGGCGAAATTTTAGGTCTAACTGCTTACGTTTGGCTTGTATGTGTTTACTCCAGGTCAATCGTTGGTCCAAATGCAATCCAAGGTATTTCACTTCAGTTTTATGGGAACTGGAATGTCGTTGATTGTTACTTGTGGGCAAGTACTGAGTCTGGTTGTAAACGTGACTTGGACAAATTTAGACTGGTTTACTTTAGTTCTCCATTTATTGTACCAATCGTTTATAAGGTTTAAATGTCTTTGAAGATTTGCAGAAGCTTCGTTAGGATCATCGTTTGTTGTATAGCAACGTCATCAGCAAATACAGCTATCATAGTGTCGTCTGTCTCAGGTATATCTGCAGTATAAAGTAGGTAAAGGAATGGCCCAATTACATTACCTTGGGGAACACCAGATGTTATGGGATAGTAAATTGATAGGGCATCATTATATTTAACTGAAAAGTTTCTATCTGTCAAGTAGGACTTAAAAACAAAGAAATAATTGCTAGATAATCCGGTAAATATGAACGTACGATTTCAGTTAGTTAAAATGATGACTATTAGCGCCTACCGTTGACTCATTAAATACTTTTGTGCATCTTGCAAACATTGTACGTGAGATCGACATTAAAATACAGGTGAGGTCACCGTCTTGCGATTTATTAAACATGGCACCGGCTTCAGACAATAGGAAACACAGCCAACGGATATAAGAAGGTGTTTATACGCATAATAATAGAATAGAACTGCTAACACATCTTGATTCTATTTAAATATAAGACACATCGAGCATATTAAATCGATCAGGATTGACGAGTTGAAAACTACTGCCTTAGTAGATAAATATTTTCCATATTCTAGAGTAAATTACTGGTTTAAAGTGTAATAACAGTATGTACGTAGTAATATATGTCCCAAATAATAACTTAACAACATATATGCCTGAGCATGCTTGCAAGGGTAACTTGGAATGAAATATTGCAAAGACAACAGACAGAGGGTTGAATTGGGATATGCGGGTGGGTGAGGAGTACACTGGGGTGTAGTGTAAACACGAAAGCAGCCTGGGATAGAACACTGGACATATGGAGGGAAAACAGTGGTACCTAACAGTTTCTATATCATGCCAAACGAAAAGCAAGCACTACCCAACATATGATAATAAAGTAACAAGGATAAAATAAAATCCAAGAAAGAAGAGATAGAGAAAATGTACAAAACACAATAAAAATCATTGTTTATGGCCGGTTGTGAATCTTTTAAGTCTTTAAAGCTGCGTTCAGAGCTCTTTAAATTAGTTTACTGTTCACTGCGCACTATGGATAAGTTTAGTAAATAGTTTTAACGTTCTAAGCAGCGTTTGCATTTAATTACTACGTTACGAAGAGTGCGATATCTATGTATCTTTAAACCAACTACAGTGCCTTCGTAAAATGTTTATTATCCATTATCGTTTTCCTAATTCTGCTGTCCTAGATTTTTACTAACTAAACCTAACCTAATTACCTAAATTAATCATATTTACTGTTCGTTTTTGTAATTTTGGGCGAGATTTGTGGTAATCAGCGCTATTTGTTAGGTTATGTAAAGGCATCAATGTAAACGTTCTTTACTATGTAGACTGAGATAGCCAATGTTTTTGACCCCCCCCCAGGATTGAAAAACACGTGGTTTTAGTATTTTTAAGGAACAAACTTGACTTTTCACTTGAATTTTAAAACCCATGGGTTTTTTTTTTTAGTCACCACTTGGATTTTAGAAACGAGGACCTTTTTGTAGGTCACAACTTGCATTTTGGAAGTGAGGACCTTTTTTTTAGGTCATCACTTGTATTTTAAAAGGAAGAATCTTTGTTTTTTTTAGTTTATCACTTTTAGAGCCCATGAGCTTTTTTTTTAATCACCACTTGCATTTTGGAAGCGAGGACCTTTTTTTTAGGTCATCGCTTGTATTTTAGAAGAAAGAATCTTTGTTTTTTAGGGTTTTGTAGGTATGACCAAAAAACCCTTATACCGTCATTTTGTGGTCTGTCTGTCTGTCTGTCTGTCTGTTCGGTAAAAATTGTAGCCATACGGCTAAACCTAGAGAGTTGAAATTTGGCATGCTTATACAACTCTTTGACCCGCACATAGGAAAAATACTAAAACATCTAAAAAACATATCCCCCTTAATATATAAAGAAATATGTGCTCATCGAAAACAAAAATATTTTTTTTAAATTCTGAGTAGGGTATCAAATGAAAGCCCTTAGTACGTGGATTAACGATCAAAATTTTATTTTTGCAAAAAAAATTATTTTGATGCGATTTTTGCCAAAATTGTGCAAAAATTTTTTTGTCCCACACCCTGTAGCCTAGATGGTTTAAACTAAAAATCTGAAAAAATTCTAAGTAATGTACATTGGTGTGAACCGGAATAGTACAACAGGAATTTTTGATCAGATTATGTTTTTAGAAAATAACGCATTTTTTGTGTTTTTAACTAAAATATGTTAAATATATAATTCGCTATGTAACACTTCAGATAAGAAACTCTGGTAGCTCAGATGGTTTCGTAACGCACTTTGTAAATTGCAGTGCGAACGTTGCAGAGTTCGAATCCTGATAATTTTATTGTTTTTTTTTTTTTGCATTTCTATTTTGTTTAAATTATTTTGTCAAAATTCGTTATATTTTGGTAAATGTTGCATTTATTTTTTAAAAGCGTAAATTTAATAACCAGTGGGAAGTGTTGAAATTATAATTTAATTCTGTGACGAAATCAGAGGGAGAGACTTATGATATAAGCAACCAATGGAAGCCATAGGCGCAATTTTAAAAATCTTACTGAACCTTGCTGTATAAATAAAATACTGTACATATTTAGAAACTTAAATAATGGTATTAGGAATTCGAATTAAAATTCATAAAAAAATATTTTGACATAAAATTTGTTTTGGCATCCCAAATAATCATCAGTCAGTTACTAAATACCTGCAAAACCCAGAAATGTGTGAAGATTCACACTTCACATAAATTTTTTAGTTTATCACTTTTAGAGCCCATGAGTTTTTTTTTTTTTAATCACCACTTGCATTTTGGAAGCGTGGACCTTTGTTTTTAGTCACCACTTGCATTTTGGAAGCGAGGACCTTTTTTTAGGTCATCACTTGTATTTTAGAAGAAAGAATCTTTGTTTTTTTAGTTAATCACTTTTATTTTAAAAGTTAAGACATTTTTTTGGTCGTCATTTCCGTCCATCCCTACCCCAATAAAACAATCTTATCTCCTAAGACCCCCCCCCCAGAAAAATTAAAGGAGCGCGCCTACTAAAATATATGAAAATTCTCACTTTACATACTTTTTTTTGTATTTAAATTTATTTTGTTCAAAGTGTAGTTAAAATTAATTTTTGTTCCATCTGTACGCCATTATAAAATTCTTCAAGCCTAATTGATTTACAAAACCTAAAATATGAGTTAAAGACGGTTAAAAAGTTTTTGAAACATCGTTAAAAGACAATTGCATTGAAAGTTTAAGAATAGCGGAGAAGGCGACATGCAAATTCCATTTAGAGCGAGCATTTTTGAAAGACCTTTTTATAACATAGATAGTGGTATCTAAATGTAGGCTAGCATAGTTAAGCCACCCCTAATGGGATACTGCAGGGGTTTGATCAAACAGTAGTACTCAAAAGGTTACCTCATTAGGGCATATATTTTATAACTTCAAGACTTTATTTCTTACATTTTAATACAAAAAACTTAGCACTGATATGAAGAGGCTATTGTAATTACACAACTGAGGCCACACACATGCAAGAAAAAAATTGGGGCTTTAATCGTTTAATGGATTTGGAGATTATGACAATTTTTTTAATAGCATTCCTTGCATTATTTGTGAAAATTGTGATTTTAAAAAAATCACAACTCGAAAACGGTAAGAGAAAACGACTTGGGGTTAGAAATTTTGCATTCTACGTAGTTTATTTAGTCTACAAAAAAAAAATGGAGCTTTAATCGTTTAATGGGTTTGGAGATTATGACAAAAAAATGTAATGGCATTACTTGCATTATTTGTGAAAATTGTGATTTAAAAAAGAAACACAATTCAAAAACGGTAAGAGAAAACGACTTGAGGTTAGAAATTTTGGATTCTCCGTAGATTATTTAGTCTACAAAAAAATTGGGGCTTTAATCGTTTAATGGGTTTGGACATTATGACAATTTTTTTAATGGCATTACTTGCATTATTTGAGAAAATTGTGATTTAAAAAAAAAACACAACTCAAAAACGGTTAGAGAAAACGACTTGGGGTTAGAAATTTTGGATTCTCCGTGGTTTATTTAGTCTACAAAAAATTTGGGGCTTTTATCGTTTAACACGTTTTGTAATTACAATAAATTTTAATGGCATAATTTACATTATTTGTGAAAATTGTTAATTAAAAAGAAAAACAACTCAAAAACGGTTAGAGATAGCGACCTGCAGTTGAAATTTTTGGATTCTCCGTATATTGTTCAGTCTAGAAAAAAATTGGGGCTTTAATCGTTTAATGGGTTTGGAGATTATGACAATTTTTTTAATGGCATTACTTGCATTATTTGTGAAAATTGTGATTTAAAAAAAATCATAACTCATAAACGGTAAGAGAAAACGACTTAGGGTTAGAAATTTTGGATTCCTCGTAATTTATTTAGTCCAGAAAAAATTTTAGGCCTTATTTGTTTAGCGTATTTTAAAATTAGGACTAATTTTAACATGGCGTGATTTATAGAAATTTTCATCTTCGCATTGACGTATCTCAAAAACGAAATGCGATAAAGACCTGCGGTTGAAATTTTTGAAATCCTGAGGCCCTAATTAACTTGTAAACATATTTTGAAACAAAATTAATTTTTGAAAATTTTTAATTTTTTTTTTAATTTTTTGAAAATTTTTATAAATCCTAACTAAAAAATGGTTAGGGATAGAAATCTGCGGTTTGAATTTTTAAAATTCTACTACACTGTTTAGTCTAAAAAAAAATTAGGGCCTTAATAAACCAATTATTGAGTTTTGTATGGGCAGTAATCCAAAACCCTTAAAAATGGCCAAAAATCGAGAAAAACGTAAGGGGTACCCCTTACGATTTTTCCGATTTTCGAGCAAAAATATTTTGTCTCCGATTTTATTGATAATTGGCACAAATATATATTTTTGGTCATAGATCAACAATTTTCAGTCCATTTTGAAGTATGGGCAAAAGTTTTGGAATTATAGGCAAAAAACTGAACCAAATCGGCTCTAACTCAAAAAGTAAGAAAGCATATTTTTTTTAAATATTTTTTTCATAATCCTCACCCCAAAATTAGCTTGAATCTATTTTTTAACGAAAATTGGAGTCAAAAAAGTTTTGATCAAAATTTCAAAATTTTAAGGAAAAAATTTTGTTTGAATTTTTTTGCAAATTGATATACTTATACATTTTTAGACTTAAATCAAAAATATATGGTCACTTTTGAGTTACGGTCTAAAATTTTGACATTTGTGGCAAAAAAGTAAAAAAAAAACAGTGCAAAATTTTCATAAAAATATTTTTGTTTTTTATTATAAACAATTTTTGTTATATACGCTTTAAGTCAATAATAAAGAAGATATTTAAAAGTTTTATTCAGACCGCTGCACATTGGTAGCATGCGACATGTCGAACGGTCGCATGCTACCATGATGCCTCGATGTAGACGTGCCATTAGACGGACAGACAGACAGCCAGACATACAGACAGACAGGCAGACATACAGGCAGACATACAGACAGACAGGCAGACATACAGGCAGACATACAGACAGACAGACAGACAGATAGACAGACAGACAGACAGACAGACAGACAGACAGACAGGCAGGCAGGCAGTCAGGCAGGCAGACAGACAGACAAAAATTGATGTTTTTTCGGCTATTGTTCTATAACCACCTGAAACACGTAGAAACCAAATGGCTTCGGTGACATATCTCACACCGAAAATTACTCACACGAAAATTACTCACACTGAAAAATGCTCACACGGAAAATTACCCACTTTTATAAATGGCATACTCACATGGCAAATGCCCACCAAAAATATTTTTGGTATAGTTATTAGATTTAACATGAAGAATATTGTATTTTTTATATTTTCTTGGCCTTGCCGTAAAGCGTTTGATATTCAACGTCTCCCCTTTTCCTGCGCTTATGACTTATCAATTCGCATAACGATAAGATTCAAGTGGTGGAATTATTTATGGGGGTTAACGACGTGCCGTTACATGTTCTCTCTGCTTTCTGATCGTTCTTTGATGTTTGTTTCGTTTGATTTTGTCACCCCCTACACACTACATGGATATATCGATGATATAGTTTATCTATTTATTTATTTATAAGATTCCAACAACCTCTTCACTGGAATATTAAATGATCGACTCTATCAAATAACTTTGATATTAACCTTATATAACATTAACATATATTTTTCACAAGGTTTTTATTAAGTTTTCTACGTGATAAATATGACTACAGAATTATTTTTTTTGAGAAAGAAAATATAATAACTGACACGTGCGAACTTATTAAAATATTGATGTGAACTGTAAATACAGAAAAAACTCAAAACACTCTTAGTTAAAGTTCCACAACATTAATTTATTAAACACCTAATATATATATTTCGGCTTGTTAGGCCACCCATATACAGATGAATGAAATGAAGAACTTTCATTATTCTGAAGATGGCCTAACTGATGAAATTTCGACTTGTTATGTACTAATTTCCAATTAAAAATCTATTTCTACTTAAATCAAAGAAATGAAAAGTCAAAGAAAAATAGTGAAAATTCATAGCTTCACATCAGTTTTTTAGGGTTTTGTAGGTATGACCAAACAACGCTTATACAGTAATACCCCGTTACTCGACTGCCTCTTAGCTCGACGTTTTCGCCATTCGACGTAAATGTCGAGAGTGAGAGTCGACGGAAGCATCGCTATCCGACGCGTGATCGAGTACCGATCACGTGATACATATTTTGGTAAACAAAGCAAAATGAACACATGGCCAGCAGTTCGCGCCTAGATATCTTGACGACAACAAAACTCAGATTTAGTGCAACTTTAAACTTTTTGTTTTTTGCTAAAAATAAGTGATTTATATTTATAATTATGGGTCCAAAGAATAGAAATGCAAGCATAGCTAAAAGGAAAACATATACATATATGTATTTCCTTATATGTATATGTATATATGTACATATGATTCCCTTTATTTCTTATGGAGAAATTCGACTCGCCACTCGACGTAATCGCTACTCGACGCTTTTTCAGAACGAATTAACGTCGAGTGGCGGGGTATTACTGTACCGTCATTTTGTCGTCTGTCTGTCTGTCTGTTCGGTAAAAATTGTAGCCAAACGGCTAAACCTAGAGAGTTGAAATTTGGCATGCTTATACAACTCTTTGACCCGCATATAGGAAAAATACTAAAACATCTAAAAAACATATCCCCCTAAAAATATAAACAAATATGTGCTCATTGAAAAAATAATATATTTTTTTAAATTCTGAGTAGGGTATCAAATGAAAGCCTTTGGTAAGTGGATTATTGATCAAATTTTTATTTTTGCAAAATAAATTATTTTGAAGCGATGTTTGCCAAAATAGTGCAAAAAAAAATTGTCCCACACCCTGTAGCCCAGATGGTTTAAACTAAAAATCTGAAAAAGTAATGTACATTTGTGTGAACCGGGATAGAGCAACAGGTGTTTTTGGTCAGATTATGTTTTTGGAAAAAAACGCATTTTTTGTGTTTTTTGGCTGATAATGTACAAAACTTATATTTATGTAAAACGCTAGACTAGAAGGTGTATCCTGGCGCAATGGTTAAGGCGCTGGCTTCTTACTCAACTAAATCAGTTCGATCCCTGCGGGAGGAGACGATATTATTTTTCTTTTGTTTAAATTATTTTTTTCAAAATTCTAGTTATATTTTGGCAAATATTGCATTTAATTTTTAAAAGCGTAAATTTAATAACCAAATTGTTGAACTTATAATTTAATAGTTTCAATGTACACGAAATCAGAGGGGCGGAGCTTATAACAACCAATGGAAGACATAGGCGCAATTTTCAAAATCTTAATGAACCTTGCTATATAAAAAAAGAATACTACACACATTTAGAAACCTAAATAATGGTATTAGGCATTCGAATTAAAATTAACAAAAAAAATTGTTTAACATAAAATTTGTTTTGGCATTCCAAATAATCATCATTCACTTACTAAATACCTACGAAACCCTGAAATGTGTGAAAATTCACACTTCACATCAATTTTTTGTTATTATCTTCCTGATGATTCCAATTATTCCTGTCTATTTTTTCTTTTTTATTACCAAATAACTAATTATTTAATCGAAGATATCTCGAAATTAAAATCTACACCCCAGGCGAGTTTTCATTAGCAGTATAAATATCTTTTTAAAAAAATTTCTCTCCTCTTATGAGTGCAACCGAGTACAGTAGTATATAAGACTGGAGGCAAGTAGAAGCATTTTACGTAAAATAGCGTACTTCAAAGCCACGGAATGGCATAGTGTTGGTAAATCAGCCCCCGAGTGAGAGGGTGAAGTGAGACGAACACAGCTAGAGAGAGATGGACTGAAACGTGTGCCCCTTGCCCGCCGGGCTACAAGGGGAGAACAGTGCTACTCAATAAGTTCAAAAGAAAGATGTAGAAATAATCTGGATACGAAAGTAATTCATTTATATGAAGCATACGTACGGCGCTGTCTAAATAAACATAACAAGTTTATTCTTGTATCGTTAAATAGATCATTCAAAACATAATAGATACACTGATACAGAGATACAAAAAACAGTAAAGCGCAGGATTACTATGGAATTACTACCGGAATATTAAAACCCGTGATACCCTTTCCACACTAGAACTTTAAGACGAGTGAACTTAAAGTTCACCGAAGTTTAACATCGGTATGCTTTCACACTTGATGTTTATATCTCCGGTGCTGTCATTAGCTACAGTAATTTTGTCCTTAAGTTACCGTCATGAAATTACCAGTTTTGAACTGTCTGCGCAGACGCACATTTTGAATTATTATAATCAAATATGGATATTTCATTTCATTCTACAATAAAGACACTACAATAAAGAATATATTACACCTGTATTAACATGTAAGTCGATACATTTTATCTCAATTATTGTAGCTCTGTATTTTATTAAACACATTATTAAAATAAATAATTTTATTATAACAATAAGTATAAACTTCTTATAACGTCGATATAATACAGTATTCTTGTTTATGATAATATAAAATGTTGACAGCACAAATTCAAAGAGTATTTTTTTATAATAGAAATTATGTTGGCAATGCGGACGATGTTTAAGACGCAGATCTCTGTCTTAAACATCGCTTGTATTTAGACGAGGCCATACGGTTTCACATTAGCGTTTAAAGACACATTCACTTTAACATCCGATCTTAAAGTTCTAGTGTGAAAAGGGTATCAAGGACACAATTATCATACCCTTCACTAAGATAATAAATCGATGTATCCTATCGAACAAATTCCCTGATGCCCTAAAAATTGCAACTGTGTTACCAATACACAAGAAAGGTGATAATAATGATCCGAGAAACTGTCGACCCATATCATTGCTTCCCATATTATCAAAAGTTCTTGAGAAAATACTTTCAAAACAAATAATAACCTTCTTTGAATGTAACCAATTGTTTCATGATATGCAGTTTGGCTTCAGAACCAATAGATCCACATCTGATGCAATTCTGGCTTTTATCGATGAAATATCTACTGGCATCGAGGCTGGAGAGTATTGCTTAACAACAATACTCGATCTTTCGAAAGCCTTTGATTGTGTATCTCACCAGATTCTGTTGGATCACTCTTATGGAATCCTACCTCACAGAATGGTTGCACCAAAAACTGTAATTCAGATTTTCTGACTCTTGATACAGGAGTTCCTCAAGGCTCCATCCTGGGACCTTTACTCTTTCTCATTTTTATAAATGATTTTCTTTTATTGATCAAACCAGTATCTTATACGCTGACGACACAACTTTTGTTGTTAAATATGCATGTCTGAACAACACTTCAATATCCGAATCTTTGTTTAAAAAAGCTAAATACTGGTTTGACACCAATAAACTATCCCTCAACCTTGAAAAGACCCAAAAAATGTTGATTACCTTCCGCAAACTTAATTTTGATAACACGGATAATGTCAAATTTCTTGGTATACATGTGGACTTTAATCTTACATGGAACCACCATGTTAACATCCTTTCTGGCAGATTATGTTCCATAACCTTTCTCTTACGGAACCTCTATAATTCTGTTAGTGGGGATGTTCTTATGGTGGCAACAATGCATTGTTCCACAGCCAGATTTCATATGCCATGGGGATATTCTACAGCAGCTAAAAGAATTTTCTCATTGCAAAGGCGCGCTATCCGAGTTCTTGCATCCATTCCTTATAGATCTGACTGTAGAAACTCATTTAAATCCTTAAAAATTATGACGCTACCATCTATCTACATATATTATACCCTCTTATATATGCATAAAAATAAAACTGGACTTACGACCTTCTCAGAAGTTCACAATTACAACACAAGAAACAAGTAAAATATTTATCCCAATTTCTTGAGACGGACGAAATCAAGAAATGCTGTTAACTACTACTCCATTAAATCTATGCCATTCAGTACGAGTTTGTACTCGCTAGAGTAATGTTGTTTAGCGATTTTTTTCGTGAAACAGTTTTTTCTAGTACGTTCTAAAAATGAGTAACATTCATTTCGAGCAACGGTATACTATCAGGTTTTGCTTCAAACTTGGGCAGAGCGCAACGGAAACTTTTGCAAAACTTCAGCAGGCCTACGGACACAGTGTTTTGTTAAGAACCCAGGTTTTGTGGTTTAAGGCATTTTCAGAAGGAAGAGAGTTGATTGAAGATGAATCACGCAGCGGAAGGCTTTCATCTTCAAGAACCGATGAAAATGTTGACTGAATCCAAAAAGATTCCAAAAATTCACAGCTACGACTGCGTGTATAAAAGACATAGATATGGATCTTAGTTTCATTACTAAGAATAAATGTCTGAGTGTGAGAATCCACCGTTTTAGGTTCTCTTGCGCAATGTACCCCCAGAATAACAGCTTGATAGTACAGGACCTCGTCTTTGATCGTGCTTCTGCCAATTTCACTCTTGTTCGCTTCAGGTGTAGTGTAGACCAGTTCACTACTGTAGTACACTTTTTCACAAATGTATTTAGCGTCGTTCCAAGCCTCCGAGTACATTTAATACACTACATATCGGCTGTTGAATCACCATTTTAACAAGTTTTTCAACAGCTTTGAAGAAATTAAAACATGCGTTAAATGATCGTAAAATAAATCAAGTGAAATGGGTTAATCAATTTAAATCTACCGCCAATATTTAGTTCAACATTTAGATGACAGATGGAATTGAACGGGAATAATTATGATAAACATGAATATCCTGGACCAAAGAGTTTATATTGGACTCAACAATAGCCGATGACGGCGCTGTGATCGCTGCGAAACAGCTGATCGAAATGAGCAACGTGAAAGTTGTCCTTACTTGTTTACATGTTATGAATAATTAACAACTATCCTTACTAAATCATTTTAATTTTTTAAGGCAACACCTTCTTCCAAGTGTCTACTTGAAGGAGGGGAGTTGTTAAACGCTGATCGTGTTATATTATACTGAATTTCGGAAAAAAATGATGAACATGTCGACATATGTTGATTATGTTTACAAACAAGCAATCTAAAATCACCACCTCACAAAGTCACTGAAAATTAATCTACAAGATAACCTGCACCTGTAAACCACAACCTTTGTTAGAAACTCGCTGCTTAAAAAAATTAATCAGAAACGAAAGCAAACACTTCAGAAGTTGTATCAGAATATCTACGTACAATATTGGAGACCGCATGCCCTAATCCTATATTAAAGTTACACGGGTAGATATTTATATATGCTTGAGAAGAATTTTTATAATTGAGTATTTCTTATTTGCAGAGCCGGCGCTGCATATAAGGCACGAGTGCGTCGCTGCGAGGGGGGCGCTGACATGAGATTCAAAAGGACGCCAAATGTCAAATGAAGGTAAAAGTAATTTAGTGAAATGTAACTTTAGAAGTGAGGACCTTTTTTTTATCTTCACTTAAAATTAAAAGTTAGGACATTTTTTCTTTAGGTTTTCACTTGGGATTTAGACGTGAGGACCTTCCTTTTTACCGACCGCCAACATATATAAGGGAGGTATTGTGATCATACCGATTTTGATGTTTCGAGATTTCGATGGATCTCCATGAACTGAGGTCCCTACATAACGTTTTGACTATTTTTAGCATGATGTCTGTCGGTCTGTCTGTCTGTCTGTCTGTCCGTCCGTCCGTCCGTCTGTCTGTCTGTCTGTCCTTCTGTCTGTCCGTCTGTCTGTCTGTCTGTGTACACGTGCAGAGCAAATTCGGCTGAAACGATTTTTATGAAACTTCATATTTAAGCTTATGACATCAATGGCACGAGTTGATCAACTTTTGGTAAAAATCGGTTGACTAAAAATGGGAGTGAACACGTGTCGATTTTAAAATTTTTGCAAATATTTCACAACAGAAAAATATCTTATTTGTTGAATATTTTTTAGTAAATACTAGTTTTTTAAATATTAATAAGTGAACAATATTTAAGAATGTATTGAGTCCTTGCTCGTTGCTTTCTAAACACTTATTTGTAAACGTTGGGGTACTAGCTCTTACCACTAACACTTATTAATATATAAACCCAAATATAAAGAGTCCTATATCACTTATTTGATAACAATATACTGGACTAATATTGTACAGAAATGTTTATATGCACTTGTAAAAAAACACTTCTAACACGAAAAATACTCAAATTTCAGCATACACAATACAGCATAAACTCAATGTTATGGGTGTCTTAAAATGGCGCTTGGATGTTCTACGATGACGTCACATAGCGACAAGGTCATACGAGACTTGTTGTCTCCCTATAAACTCCTTGTTTTGGACTCTTCATACGGTCCAGGAGAACCACCATAGTCCAATGTTAGGTCTTTAACTTTTAATTTCAAAGTTAAAATACCTTGTTTAGAAGAACTGTTTTGCTTGGACTCTATATTTCAAGCGAGTTAAGTTAAGTATTTTCCTAATATTAAATTACCCGCTCTTTTTAAGTTAATAATTTTGTCCCTAGATGGATCTTTCTAATATTCTTGCAATAATTCATTTTGTGAAATAAAATTTATGATTTTTTTTGATATGATTTTACAGGATTGATACTTCTTATCTTTCATAAAAAGTAAAATATTCCCTTTTTATGTAGATTACTTTTTTTAAAAAACATGAGTTTTTTTTAGAAAAAAATTCTAAGCACGCCAGTTTTGATACAAGACATTCCCATCTCGAGCGACATGCTAGGAGCGGAATTGGAAAATATTGGAAAATTTGTTTTTATACATATATTCATTCAATTTTATATTTGAAACAATATTTTTCTACACATGAGCAGAATGACAGATTTTAACATTTGATTCGAATTGTTTCTTAAACAGTATTCGATATAACTCCTCCCTCCCTAGCACCTCTCTTTGGACAAGTGTCGGACAACTTTTTATCATCGAATTTCACAGAAAATAATATTGGGTTGCTACATAAATCCGTTTTTTTTTTTTCACCTTTTATTCAATAAAATTTTTATTATCAAAAACTTTTATTATCAAATGTACTGTGGACATCACTTTGTACAAACGCTCAGGCAATTTCATAATGCCATCTCTCCAGAAGGTTCCGTCTTTGCTCTCGAAAAATCTGTCCAAGTGAATTTTGATATCGTCCACAGATGCGAAATTTTTTTCGTTAAGGGAATTTTGTAAAAAGCAGAACAAATGGTAGTCGTATGGTGCGATGTCTGGACCATATGCTCCGACTACCATTTGTTCCGCTCTCTACAAAATTCTCTCAACGAAAAAAATTTCGCATTTTTGGACGATATCAAATTCACCTCTACAGATTTTTCGAGAGCAAAGACGGAACCTTCTGGAAAGATGGCATTATGAAATTACCTGAGCACTGAAATATCTAGTCTTTTAAGGTATCATTTTTACCTAATACTCGTTAAATGTACAACTGATTCGATATAACTATTCAACTTTTTTTTTTATATTTGAATTCGTAACTTTTAAATTGTAATTAAGTGAAATTTAGTTCGTTTTAAGTTAATTGATCGCTCTATGCAGTTGTCATCCAACGAGAACAAAATGTTTTTAATTAATGTCCAATTGTAAACTTTTAGTTTTTGTTGTAGAGATTTTTGCTTACGTTTTACAAACTTTTTGAAATAAAGAAATTTAAGTTTATTTAATGGTGTTTGCCTAATGTTATCAACTTAAAGTTTTAAAAGTACTTTATTAAATTAAGCATTTTTAAGAGGATCTGTCTGCTGAATGTAGTGATTAAAAAATCTACACTTCCAAAGTTTGAGAGAAAAAGAACTGAACGTTAACGAACTAGAACTATAGGTGTGGATTTATCAACGAGCAGAAACAAATATAAACATGCGAGATGAAAGATAAACGAATATATGTATCTATGGCAAAAATCTACTCTTCCAAAGTTGGAGAGAAAAAGATCTGAACATTAACGAACAAGAACGATAGATGTGGATTTATTAACAAGCAGAAACAAATATAACAAGATGGAAGATACACGAATGTATCTATGGGCAAATCAGGGCAAGTATGGAAATGGATAGAGGATGTCTTAGAGAGAAGAGAAGATTTGAGACGAAGATTCAATAACAATCAGAATACGTATTTGAAAATAAATTAAATTGAACTGTATGTAAATAGATTTTAACCGAAGGGTATAAATAAAATAACTATCTACTAATTTTTGTTTCAACAGTGCGAGTTTTCTATTTTAACAACTACTTTTTTTCTATGTCCTATGTGGAAAATTGAGGAAAACGGGTGGTGAATCCAGTGGTTCATGTAACAGTTTTCCCCGGAACCGGTAGCCAGTAGCCGAACTTTTTTCTCTTTTTATACCACATCCGGAATAACCCGGATTCCACGCAAGATAGATGAATTGTTGGGAATATTGCTAAAATTCGTAGTTTACGTTTATTTAAAAAATTTAATATTGCATTTACTTCAAAAACTTCAAAGTATTTTTTGTTAAAAATGTATATTTTATTGCAAAGGAAAACTAAAAAATAGTATTAAAAATTGCTTTGATATTTGAATTAGAAATACGAATGTTTTCATAAAGTAGAGGAAATCTGAAAAAAACCAATGAGATATAGGAAAATTAGATAGAAAAAGAAATAAATCAGATATTTGAAATTAAAAACTGGATACAAATTCTGTAATTCTTATCACACATGAAATGCGAGGCAACAGACAGTGTAATGATACGTAATGAGTAGAAACCGGTCATATGCAATATGAAAAAGTTAAAATTCACCTGGCAAAACATCCAAAACAATAAATTAAGACACATCAAACCTGATCTATCGCCCTCGGAACCAGAACAGACAAGAAAGAAACAAATACTCATAAACAGACTAAGAATAGGGCACACCAGGGCCACATACAGCTATTTATTTAGAGGAGAAAACAAAGCAACTTGCGACATATGCCAAGTAGCAAAAACAGTTCCCCATCTGCTCCTAGAATGCCAGAAGTATGAAGCCACCAGAAATAAAGTCAAACTCGGGAGAGATCTCACAGAAGTGGAGACAACCCGGAAAATAGGGAAAAGTTACTTAGCTTCTTGATAGAAACAGGGCTATCAAAAGAAATATAATATCCTTAGAAGAATACTTACATATTGCCATACTTGTATAACGTTACAAAAATTATTTAAAATAAGAAAACAAATCTTTTTTAGTCGATACATTTTTTCGATTGGAAGATAATTTGGAGAGTTCTGGGGGGATACCGTAAGATTTAAATCTTGAAATATCTCCCGAATTATTGACTCAGAAGTAAAAACATGTGTAACAAAAATTGTTTAAAGTAAGAAAACAAATCTTTTTAACTCGATACATTTTTTCGATTGGAAGATAATTTGGAGAGTTCTGGGGGATACCGTAAGATTTAAATCTTGAAATATCTCCCGAATTATTGACTTAGAAGTAAAAACATGTGTAACAAAAATTGTTTAAAGTAAGAAAACAAATCTTTTTTACTCGATACATTTTTTCGATTGGAAGATCATTTGGAGAGTTCTGGGGGGATACCGTAAGATTTAAATCTTGAAATATCTCCCGAATTATTGACTTAGAAGTAAAGACATGTGTAACAAAAATTGTTTAAAGAAAACAAATCTTTTTTACTCGATACATTTTTTCGATTGGAAGATCATTTGGAGAGTTCTGGGGGGATACCGTAAGATTTAAATCTTGAAATATCTCCCGAATTATTGACTTAGAAGTAAAAACATGTGTAACAAAAATTGTTTAAAGAAAACAAATCTTTTTTACTCGATACATTTTTTCGATTGGAAGATCATTTGGAGAGTTCTGGGGGGATACCGTAAGATTTAAATCTTGAAATATCTCCCGAATTATTGACTTAGAAGTAAAAACATGTGTAACAAAAATTGTTTAAAGTAAGAAAACAAATCTTTTTTACTCGATACATTTTTTCGATTGGAAGATAATTTGGAGAGTTCTGGGGGGATTCCGTAAGATTTAAATCTTGAAATATCTCCCGAATTATTGACTTAGAAGTAAAAACATGTGTAACAAAAATTGTTTAAAGTAAGAAAACAAATCTTTTTTACTCGATACATTTTTTCGATTGGAAGATAATTTGGAGAGTTCTGGGGGGATACCGTAAGATTTAAATCTTGAAATATCTCCCGAATTATTGACTTAGAAGTAAAAACATGTGTAACAAAAATTGTTTAAAGAAAACAAATCTTTTTTACTCGATACATTTTTTCGATTGGAAGATAATTTGGAGAGTTCTGGGGGATACCGTAAGATTTAAATCTTGAAATATCTCCCGAATTATTGACTTAGAAGTAAAAACATATGTAACAAAAATTGTTTAAAGTAAGAAAACAAATCTTTTTAACTCGTTACATTTATTCGATTGGAAGATAATTTGGAGAGTTCTGGGGGGATACCGTAAGATTTAAATCTTGAAATATCTCCCGAATTATTGACTCAGAAGTAAAAACATGTGTAACAAAAATTGTTTAAAGTAAGAAAACAAATCTTTTTTGTTCAATGCATTTTTTTAATTAGATAAATATTTGGGGACTTACGGGGGGACCCTAAAACTAAAATCTACATATACATGCCTTATTTTTGACAACAGAAAAATCATATATGAGAAAAATAGTTTCTAATAATATATTATTTTTTTTAATAAATGAACAGAGAAGCATGGAAAATGCTACAAACCAACCTATGTGTAGAAAACTTAAGAAGGAAAATCCAGTGAAAAGATTTCGTAAAGATGGATGACAAATATTAAAACATTCTTAATTTTTTCTTATCTTATCAACTCATATGTAGAACTCAAGATAAAAATTTATTATCTATATTGATAAAAGATTATTTGATAATATTACAAGTCTACGAGTATACATTATTGAAATTTTAATAATTTAACTCAAATAAATTTTTAAACAAATAATCCCAAAATATATTACAATATAAAAAACCATATTTTCAAAAAACTATGTAATTATTTAAAAACGCGTCGTTAACACAGATTGGAGTATTTAAATAATAATTTGATTTATTTTATAAAATCTGGTTTATTAAATTTTTTATGATATATTGTAAAACGAACTGCGAGTTAATATAATTACATATAAAATATTTTTCATTTGACAATGAAAATTGTAGATACACCACAATATTATTGTTATTAATGGGGTTTTTCAATGAATTATTGAAATACTGTACATGAATAATAACAACAAAAATACTAAAATTTGTACTATAGCGGCTTCAGAATTATACTTAGTTTGCTATGAAAGACGATGGTTTTTACCAACGTTTCTCAAAGTTTCCTATTCATGTACATTACTTAGATTTTTTTCAGATTCATTAATTTCAGAGAAACCATCTGGGCTACAGAGTGTGGGACAAAAATTTTTTTGCACAATTTTGGAAAATATCGCCTCAAAATAATTTATTTCCAAAAATAATTTTTTTATCGTTAATCCACGCACTAAGGGCTTTCATTTGACACCCTAGTAAGAATTTAATAAAAAAAAAATTTTTTTTCCCTGAGCACATATTTGTTTATATTTTTAGGGGAATGTGTTTTTTAGATGTTTTAGTATTTTTTCTATGTGCGAGTCAAAGAGTTGTATAAGCATGCCAAATTTCAACTCTCTATGTTTAAGGGTTAGAGTGGTAAAATCAGTTTCGTTTTTTGTGTTGTAGGTTGTTTTTTTTTTTTATTATAGGTAGAAAAAAAAGTTGCGCACCAGGCATGAGGGATGCCATAGTAAAACTGCATTTAAATGAAAATATGTCTTATGGAGTAATTGCAAATAAATTAAAATGTTCTAAAACTATGGTTTATAACGCGGTGCAACATTTTAATAAACATCACACCACAGAAAATGTAGCTAGACGTCGACGACCTCGAAAAACTTCAGAAGCGGTGGATCGACGAATAGTTCGACTAGAAAAAACTAATCCTTTTCTTAGCTCCAAAGAAATCCAAAAGGAGATATTTGCTGGAGAACCTAATGCACTACCAGCTCGTTCTATCAGAGAAAGATTGAATGAGAACCAACTATTTGGAAGAGCTGTAAGAAAGAAGCCACTACTTTCATCAAAAAACAGGAAGGTCAGGCTAGCTTTTGCCAAGGAACATAAAGATTGGACTATTTCCCAATGAAAGCATATCCTTGGGAGCGATGAAACGAAGGTTAATCGATTGGAGTCAGATGCAAAAAAATATGTACGGCGCCCTTTTAACCAATCAAAATATATAAATACATGCATATCACAAGATCGTTCTTAATTAGTTCGCCACAACTGTAGATGATTATACATATCCTGATAGATATGCTCAAAAAATCATTATAACATTATCAAAACATTGCTTAAGTAAATGGCTAGAGAGTTAAAACACAACCTATTTCAGAAACTCATAGCGTTATTCTAAAACCAAACTTTCACCATATGGCGATGACATAAAATATCGATACGGATCTGGAAATTGGTTATTGATGTACATAAAATTTACTAGTAAAAGAATATGACAGATATTTTGACTAAAAAGGTCATAACATACTCGTAAATTAATTATTGGATCGTAAATTTTGATTTTTGATGATTTATAACCTTCGGGAACGGAGGTTAATATGCCATATCAGATCATGATATAATCCTTTATCAATATAATTCAGATAAAATAAATTCAACATTTGATTACAAAATAAGAAATTTGTAAGCAGCAAATTTCTCCCTTTTTACGGACATTATCGAAAATATTGTATACAGAGCGGGTTCGGGAAGCAAGCTGTGTTCAGAGTCACTCTGTTTAACTCCATACTTCTCGAGGAAACGCGTTTAGACCTTTTCTCTAATGCTTTGGAGTTAAACAGTGTGCCTCGAAGCACTCCGAACTTTGTTTCCCGAACCCACCTATAGAAAAACCCGGACGAGCCCCAATTTTTATTCGTTTATGCTCATTTTTATTCGTTTGTCTTTGCTTTAGATTAACAGTCGTGTATAACTTCCTTCGTTTGGTGTGTACAAAGGCTTAACAAGTTATTATTGGTTTTTCATGGTAATAATGACGAGCTATTATTATTAAAAATGTATTACTAATATGGAAGACGTATCAAGCGAGTTATTTTCTTAGTCACTCCATATTAAAAGGTTGAATGAATTGCTAATTCCCACATAGTCTCCGGACAATATGGAGACGCAATAATTACAATATTGAGTCAGTACTATAGTACAGGGCAGGCTTCAAACTATTTTGTATGGCAATACATATTTTAAAAAGAGAATACATATTTTTTATACAATAAATATGATATGAAAGTTCTGAAAATTTTACCGCCAGATCGCTATCACTAACCTTTTTCGAGATATGTTTTTAAACCTCAATTTTTCTATTATTACAGGGGGTTTATTCTCTATTTCGACAATCGTTTCTACGGTATCCTGTTGAAAGTTTCGATTTCCAACACCTCGTGTTGGTATTCTGTAACTCTTCGATAATGCACTTTTAATAATGTTGTGTCGCTCTTGAGGAGACCTAGGAACGTGTCTTCTTTGAAAAGTGATATTGTTTTTTGACATTTGTACTTGTTTACATAAGTTTGAATATATTACGTTAGTGTGATTTAAAATGCGTTTTATATATGGAAATATACATTTTTATTGCTTTTTACGTAAAATATTTTAGTTATGGCCCAGGGATATATATTTTATGAATTTTTAGATGTACTTGAAGTGGAGAAGACAAGATAGCTTGGTAATTTAATGAGAAGAATATCATTTATTTTTACCGACCGCCAACATATAAAAGGGAGGTATTGTGATCATACCGATTTTGACATTTCGAGATTTCGATGGATCTCCACGAATTGAGGTCCCTACATAACGTTTTGACTATTTTTAGCATGATGTCTGTCTGTCTGTCTATCTGTCCGTCCGTCTGTCTGTCTGTCTGTCGGTCTGTCCGTCGATCCGTGTACACGTGCATAGCAAATTCGGCTAGAAGGATTTTTATGAAACTTCATATTTAAGCTTTTGACATCAATGACATGAGTTGATCAACTTTTGGTAAAAATCGATTAACTAGAAATGGGAGCTGATTTTTTTTTTTTTGTATCATGCCAGGCTCTGGGGGTCTATTCTGTAACTAAAAATAGTCAAAACGTTATGTAGGGACCTCAATTCGTGGAGATCCATCGAAATCTCGAAATGTCAAAATCGGTATGATCACAATACCTCCCTTATATATATGTTGGCGGTCGGTAAAAAACGCATAAGTCAGGTAAATTGAAAAAGGCCCCAATTTTTTAGGGTTTTTTAGGAATGACCAAAATACCCTTATACCGTCATTTTGTCGTCTGTCTGTCTGTTCGGTAAAAATTGTACCCAAACGGCTAAACCTAGAGAGTTGAAATTTGGCATGCTTATACAACTCTTTGACCCGCACATAGGAAAAATACTAAAATATCTAAAAAACATACCCCCCTAAAAATATAAACAAAAATGTGCTCATCGAAAACAAAAATATTTTTTTTAATTCTGAGTAGGGTATCAAATGAAAGCCCTTAGTACGTGGATTAACGATCAAATTTTTATTTTTGCAAAATAAATTATTTTGATGCGATTTTTGCCAAAATTGTGCAAAAAAAAATTTGTCCCACACCTATAGCCCAGATGGTTTAAACTAAAAATCTAAAAAAATTCTAAGTAATGTATATTGGTGTGAACCGAAATAGTACCACAGGAATTTTTGATCAGATTATGTTTTCGGAAAATAACGCATTTTTTGTGGTTTTTGGTTCACAAAGTACAAAAGTTATACCAATGTAAGACACTCACATGCAAGGCGTGCGATAGCGTAATGGGTTAGAGCACTGGTGTCGTAAGATAAAATGCGCTGGAAACGAAGGGTTTCGAGTTCGAGTACGGAGTGATTTTTTTTTTTTTTATGTTGAAATTATTTTGTCAAAATTCTAGTTATATTTTGACAAATGTTGTATTTAATTTTTAAGAGCGTAATTTAATAACCTTATTATATGATTAACAGACGATAAATTATTTTAAAAATATCGTTCATTTTGCCGTGATTACTACAAAGTAAAATTTGTCCTACACACTCAGCATACCGCCTTCACTTATTATATACCTGCGAAAACCTGAAATGTGTGAATATTCACACTTCACATCAATTTTTTATAGAGTAAACAAAGCATGATAATTTCAAAAATATAATCCCCAGGTCGCTATCACTAACCTTTTTCTAGATATGATTTTTTTAATTCTTAATTTTTCTATTTTTATGGAATTGACATGAAACGAACTATGTTGATAAACTTATAGGTCAGATAAAATAGGGCCAAACAAAGAAGACCCCAAATTTTTTCTAGAGTAAATAAAGTATAATAATTCCAAAAAATCAATCCGCAGGTCGCTATCTGTAACCGTTTTCGAGATATGAATTTTTAAAATATAATTTTTTTGCAATTTTTGTATCATTCCTGCCCTGACGCGAACTATGTCAGACAACTTGTAGGAGGATGAATGCATTAGTGTTTTCCGTTGCTATTTTAAGTGAATGACGAGTTGTAGCCAATTGTGATGATCCTACTAAGAGCTAGTCTATCTGCCAATTGAGAACAAAGCGTATCTCAGGACTAATATACCCGCGTACTCCATTCATGACACCAACAAATTCTAACTCAATTTAATTTAATTTATGTGATATTACAAATAACTAGCGTAGTAAATACATTTAGGCATTATAGTTTCCGGTTACTGTGCTTGGAAAAAAACCTACACTCAATTCCGATTAAACAAAATATTAATCTCAATTAAGATTTACGCTCACGAATGACTTAATCTTGGTTTATAATAGACGCATAACATAAACGTATGGTATAGCTGCATAGCACAAATGTATGGAGCTGGAAAATTAACATTTAACCACTGTCTTACAGAAAGTGGAAATTGTGAGTAGGGTTGTACATCGAAAGCAAAACATCGATGTTTAACATCGATGTTAACATCGGCGCCTTACTATAGATGTTGAAAAAACATCGAAGGAAAAACATCGATGTATCGAAAACATCGATGTTTTATTAATATTAAAAAAGTAATTTATTTATATTATATAGGTTTTATTTAATAATGTAAAGATAAAATATGAAAAAAGTAACATATAATACACAAAAAGCATTTATTAGATTTTGAAATAGAAATATTCCTTTTTAATAGTAATTTATTTCACATTAACATTATCATACCCAACATTCCTATAGTCTATTCCAAACGATTAGGCGGAACTAACCGCAATTTTCATTTTTGTAATTTCTCATTAGATATTTTTTTATATATTGAAGTTGATTTTTCCTGAACAAAATGATCAAAAGCTTCAATCAATCGGTAAAAGTAACTAGAATTGAAAATTTAGTTCCGCCTAAACCAAAGGAACAGACCTTACTATTTTTACATTTCTAAAATGAAATATTGGATTTTATTACAATACTAATATAGTAATCTTAATGTTAATTTTATATTATTTAACATAAAAATAACACTGTCATACACAATTATTTTTATACTTTTTTAAGTTGAAATAAAGTCTGTTCCTTTGGTTTAGGCGGAACTAGATTTTCAATTCTAGTTACTTTTACCGATTAATTGAAGCTTTTGATCATTTTGTTCAGGAAAAGCCATCTTCAATATATAAAAAATAGCTAATGACAACTTACAAAAATCCAGGGATTGGAGGAATAACAACTGGGAAAGTGTCAACAAGACTCAAAACGAAAAAGTGTGTTGGCGTCTTTGGTTGTTCGCATTGTTTGCAAAAATTAGAAGTTTCTTCTTATTTTTTCGTATTCTGCTAACTGCTAAGAAGAATAAGAACTAACACTATTAGTATTGTTATAACACAATAGATGGCGCTTATATTTTATGTACTAATTTTAATAAAAATTAAATTTTTAAGATTCCAGCGCCTCTAGCGGTAGTTTCTGAATTTCAAAGTTTAAACATCGACATCGGTAGTAGACATCGATGTTTTATCGATACTATCGCCAGCTGACCATCGATGGTAAAAACATCGATGTTTTTAAAACAAACATCGATGTTTTCGATACATCGATGTTTTTTCCCATCCCTAATTGTGAGTTCCAACTACAACACCAGAAATAGAACATTAACTACGTTGTTTTTTATAATATTAAAAAATAGAATAATTATAACCTCAAAACTCATTATTCAACTAATAAAGAAACAACTAAAGACACAAAAAATACATTTCAACGTTGTCTATTGTTATTCTGTTCTAATTAAATAACCTACGTATATTCGTTCTCTGTTATGCTATGCTATTCTTTGTTATTAATACTGCAATTTTAGTACAATTATTAAAAAATATGTGTTATTAAAATCTCGTTATAAAGTTGATAGTGTCTGACGCATCAGTTTCACCTTCATGCAGCCTACGCCATCTTGCAAGGACTGTACATAAAACTAATTATGCGAAATTGTATTCAACAACCTCTCAGAAATCAAACGTTTTTATTTGCTTAACCTACGTAATGCTTAAGCTAAAATTTAAATTTCTGTTGTTTAATTTTGCTAGCCAGGTACAGAAAAACTTCGACTGCCAAGATGCTGCAGCAAAAAAGTTCTTTGGTGAATTGTTGGCCTCATATGAAGAGCACTTGTTGATGGTTTCCTATGTCCAACCATGATAAAAACGGCTGAAAGATGATAATAATGATCTTTACATGTACAGTTGTGGCGAACTAATTAAGAACGGCAGGTAAAATTACAGACAATGTTCTCTAGTTTTAACTATAGTTAATAAATCGCCAAATATGTACCAATTTTTATAAGCCTTATACTATACCCCAAAGTAAATATTGCATCATCCAAAAATCTTCGGTCGTAAAATTTGTTTAGTTCAGTTCAAGCGTACATGTGCATGTTTCAATTGGCGATATAATTAGGAACGACATTGCAAAACATTATTTTGTGAAGTTTGAGCTGTGTCAACAAATAAAAAACACTGGTAAGAATTATTAATACAAGGGTTACAGTGTTAAAATCAATTTCGTTTTTTGTGTTGTAGGTTAGGCTTTTTTTTATGGGTAGAAAAAAAAAATTGCGCACCAGGCATGAGGGATGCCATAGTAAAACTGCATTTAAATGAAAATATGTCTTATGGAGTAATTGCAAATAAATTAAAATGTTCTAAAACTATGGTTTATAACGCGGTGCAACATTTTAATAAACATCACACCACAGAAAATGTAGCTAGACGTCGACGACCTCGAAAAACTTCAGAAGCGGTGGATCGACGAATAGTTCGATTAGCAAAAACTAATCCCTTTCTTAGCTCCAAAGAAATCCAAAAGGAGATATTTACTGAAGAACCTAATGCACTATCAGCTCGTTCTATCAGAGAAAGATTGAATGAGAACCAACTATTTGGAAGAGCTGTAAGAAAGAAGCCACTACTTTCATCAAAAAACAGGAAGGACAAGCTAGCTTTTGCCAAGGAACATAAAGATTGGACTATTTCCCAATGGAAGCATATCCTTTGGAGTGATGAAACGAAGGTTAATCGATTGGAGTCAGATGGAAAAAAATATGTACGGCGCCCTTTTAACCAATCAAAATATATGAATACATGCATATCACAAGATCGTTCTTAATTAGTTCGCCACAACTGTATCTTCGAGTTACAATTGGACACAGCATCTCCGAGGACTCTGTTGTTTATATTTACTCATCCATGGTGACACAAAATCGATTGTATATATTTTTTTCCCTTATAAAAGGATTTGTATTTGTAAGTTTTTGTTTTGACATCTGATGCTTCATCAAATTGACACTTCCTGTCAACCGCTCACATTTTAAACTGTTTCCGTGGTCAATATTCAAGAAAAAAAAACATGCGAAGTTATTTCGTTTCATCACTTTCTATCGACAGATAAAAAAGTTGTTTTACATTAATTTAATTTTCTGGTTAAAAGGAGATACATTATTCTACAAATTAGAATTAGTCATAGAGATGACTCGTTAATAACTTAGACATAACACATATTATAAACAAATATTACGTCATAGCAATTAATATATTTTATAACAAAAAAGTTAGATTGATAACTTCCTAGCCTTTGCCGAGTAGAACAATGAAAAGATTCCAGACATCTGGATTGAACCCAAGGAAGTACTTGCTCTGGAACACCATCTACCATATAAGACTTGGAAATAATATGATAAAAACTGATGTTTCCAGGTGCAAAACTAATCTAAAAAATAGGGCATACTTCATCAGAAGAATGAGACTTACGAATGTGGACTAGTACGGGACAATTACCACATGCTCATCTGTCCGAACATGGGTGATCCCTTTTACTATAGAAGATCTAATTTCTGCCAACTGTCGAGCAATAAAAACCGAAACATATTAGCAAAATGTAACTTTCCTGACACGAACAGAACAGCCCGACAGACCTCTCGTGGCCGGGCATAGCTTATGGTGCGCATAGAGAGGACACTATGAAAGATAGTCAGATACAGAGAACAGTTAAAGAAACTAGTTCACATTCTTACACGTGTACATTATATTTATCAGTTATGTACGTCTACAAACACAAGTTCCTCCCATCACAGTCGAACAACAAAACTATAGAAACGTAGCTGCTTTTTTTAATGATTACTGTTCACTTTGTCGACTTGTTTATTGGCCAGAACACCCCCGTCCCGCGTCTTTTTCCAAACTCCAGCAATTTCAAGTAGATTGTAAATAATATAGGCTTACAAAAATCAAGAACATTGCTAATTATTTCTCGACTTTGACTATTAATAGCACGTCCACCTAGTTTGCTTTTTGTCTCCATGATTTTAATATTTAATATATGTTGCGCTTATGCACTTGACTGTAATAGCGTGTGTAGAAAATAATGCAATTCGCCAAAGTTATAATCCCCACTACAAATTTCACGCGCGTGTTTCACGCCCGGCCACGAGAGATCTGTCCGGCTGTAAGTTATTTAACACAGCCATAATTATCAACCTAATGAGATGACGTAGAAATAAAGGACTTGAACAAAATGTTGCCATTCGATATAGTATGTCCATCTTCTAACATCATCATCGTTCAGTCCTTCTTATCCACTGTTGGATATAGGGCTCCCTTAAAAAATTCCAGTTTTCTCCGTCTTCTTGCAGCCAGTTCATTGATATATTCTTTAGGTCATCAGTCCAAATAGACGTTGTTCCTCGGCTACGTTTGCCGATGATCTCTAGAATATGTTTGAACCCTTTATCATTTATTGTTCTAGCTAGATGGCTTACTAATTTCCATTTCATTGTAACTACTTTTACAAGGATGTCAGTTTAATCTCTTGACGAAGTCCAGCAGTTTATCTCTTAACGTTAAACCGAACATGGCATTTTCCATGCCTTGGGTTACTTAGTTTTCTAGCAGAAGCTTTAATGTACCGTAAATACCAGATTTCAACCAAGAATGCGATTTTTAGTTCAGAAAATGTTAAAAAAAAATATATACGGAACGCGGTTACTGAAGATAGATAGACAAACCAAAACAACCAAGATCAAATCGTGGTTTTTCTCGATTTCTTTCCTCTCTCCACTTTTTCTGAGCAGAACTACGCTCTGTACAAATAACCCATGATAAATGCATCATCATCGCTTTCAATCGACGATGAATCAGTTAAAATAATATTGTTGATAAGCAATTCTTTTTAAGGCACATTGAGATATCATTTTAAAAATATTTCGTAGTTTACCAAACGCTGCCCATCCTTTTTATATTCTCCTGATGATTTCACGTTTGATTGTCTGTGTTATTTCGTATTTCATGCTCAAGATTCTTGCAAGCATCAAGCTGTTCGATGTTGGTATCATTGGTATGTTGGATTTTCAGTGCCTCCTTTGTTTTTACCCACGAAACTCTAAAACAGAATAACTACGTCGTATATTCATATAATGGGTTCAAGTTTGCTGGTTGCATTTTTGACTGCTGTAAAATTAGGTCATATAGTACTTAACCTCTGCAACAAGAAATAGTAATAATTTTATTTCTCCATCTCTCGTCTTTATCATGTGGCTTTTAGTATGATATTTCTTTGTAGCCATTTCGACGCCATGCACATAGTATAATGCGAGTTTGTACGTTAAGAAAGTTGGATATAAACTGGGTAAATTTTTATTTTATTATTTCCCTGCGACTTTATTGCTCAGCATTTGCTTTATGTTCGAAATTGTTAGTTATAATGTTGTTCGGAATCTGGTTGGATTTGCTCCAAACTGATTCCTCGTTTAGAATTTGTATTTATAACATAATTAACGTTTATTATTTAATTTTAAGAAAGTTTCCTGTATTTATTATTTAACAGACCAATTATTAGTAGGGTGCTGTTTTCTTGTGTTTTTTGAGTATTTATTTAAATAACTAAATACGTGAATACATTAATTAAAAAATTTGCCCTCGGAAACTTTAATTATTTCCCACTTCTCTGGCAGAAGGTGAATTCCGAGACGAAAGAATGGTCTATATTTTGAGTATTGAGAAGTGACATTACCTATAGAGGCGCTGTTGTTGCTTACAAAATGGCGATTGGAATAGGATTTTTTTGACATTTGCCATTTGATACACAACAATTCACATTGCAGTTAATTTTCTGTTGCGATTTTAAAGACATTTTATTAAAGTTTTTTTCACTTTAACACAAACAATGCAATTAAATGAACCAAGTCCAACAAAATCCTATTTCGTTAAGTTCCAAAATATTCCGCTAGGCGTCACTTCAGTTATTATCAATTCTCAATATCCATTCTGCAACCCAATCTTTAGTTATGAGAATGTGTATCTTCCAAAACGTATCGGAACAAATGGTAATCGCTTCGGGACATGTCCGAATACGCTGGGTCCGGGAGAACCTCAAATACGAGCTCCATAAGTGTTTGTCCGTGTGTGCAGTACATCCTCTCCCCCCCCCTCCTAAACCGATTTTGTTTGTAGTTTTTTCTTTAATTTTACCTTTCGTTGACAAGCAGGAATCTATATAAATTGTATTAAAAAATCAATTTGCAAAACTCAAACGAATCAATCAAAGTCTCAATTTGATAACTGATAAGCCCATGCTAAAATGTATGATAAGACCTTATCACAGGTAGCCATTTTTGTTTCAGATATTGACATTTTTATGGGTCAAATTAATTGCAAACTGAATCAACCACAAAAAATAACTTAAAACTGTTAAAAAGATGTAATTTTTAAGTATTTAAAAAATGTACTAATCTGTCTTTACTAAGTGCAATTCTTATCTTAATTTTAGTTTTAAAAACACCATAAAAGGTCTCAAAAATATTATCAATATTATCTACAGACATTATTTACTTTAAACTATTTATAAATGATTGTCATTGTACCTAAGATACGGAAATTATTGCAAGCGCCAAGCAATAATTGCATGGCAACATGCAATAATTGCATGCAACTCACAATAAATTGCATGCAAATCGTAATAAATTGCATGCAACTCGCAATAAATTGCATGCAAGTTGCAATAAATTGCAGCAACAATTTCATGCAATTTGCAATATATTGCAGCAAAAATTGCATCATTTATAGTGTATTTTATATCAATTTTATCGGCTTTGCGCAATTTAATCTGTTTAAAATTCTGCCTATTACCATACGAGGAGCATTACTTGCCAATAAAAGTTTGTGAGGTAACCGTGTGATTGAACATCTTCACCTGACCCATGGGTTAAACTATTACTTATGAGAGAAGAGATAATGACACTGTGATGAAACGCAAGTAAAGGTACATGGCTCTCAAGGACACGGCATAATTGCTGGAATGCATATAATTATAATGAGTCACTGTAGCAAGAAAAAAATGCAGAGTTAATTATAAAGGACAGTTACAAATGAAGATGGCATTAAATAAAAACAATTGAAATATTAATTGCAAAAGTTGCATAGAAATATATTTAGTAAAGGTTATGACATTACAAAAACAATTGCATTAATTGTTTAACAAGAAGAATCACACAAGAGGTGAGAGGTAAACGGTTAGAATGTATAAGACGTGTTTTAAGACTAAAGCTGCATTCAGAGCTCTTAAATTAGTCCCCCATATACTATGACTTGTGCACTGTTGATTGTCACTAACAAATTCGTCATATCGTCGGCTGAAAATAATAAGATTGTATGTCGAAGTGTAATACATTTGAGAAAACAAGCTTTAAAAATTTTGACATGGAAAACCCCAATATAAGGTTACAATACAAGGAAGAAATTTTTTTAATAACTCTATATTGATATGTTATTGTCATTAAAGCATTATTATGAAAAAAAAAATTTTTTTGAATATACCATTTTTACAATTTGAAAAATGAACATACAACTTTGTGATTAAAAAAAACACGAAACTTAGTACCTTAACGTTACATACAGCTTTGTAGTTCAAAGTAATATCGGGGGGAAATTCAGTTTATAGGTAAAGCTTCAGTTTTTAGGTTTCTGAAAATTGTTAAAAAGGTACCAGAAAAGGTAAAAGAAATGTTAGTCACGTATTAAATTTTTATTTGATTAAATAACACAAATTAAACAATATTCTTGCAAAATAATAACAAATTAAACATTAATCTTAAGATAAATTAAGATAATTTGAACTGAAACTGAAACATTCGAAATAAAAAAAATAAATAAACGAAATAAATTGTATTTTTATTATTTTCTTGAGATTTACTTTCTTGGCAATATTGTTTCATAATAAGATTTATCCATAGTAGGCATCCAATCCAGCATAGATTTTAAAGCGATTACCTTGTTTTCTGGTAACGGATTTTTATTTGTAGAAATCTTAATGTTTTGGTGTGTCCCGAAATTCTGGGAAGAGCTTTATTATGCTGTACTTAAAAAATGGTTGTGGAGCACTGGTTTAAATTTCAAATAAGTAATAAAAATATTTCTTGTTATATTTACATTTGAAATAGGTCATTTTGTATTAATATTTCTATTCTAAAAAGCATTTAAGTTCTAGACAGACAGTGCATCACTTGATTTATGTAAACATTGCTCCTACCTACTTTCTAACAGAATCTGTGCCGTTTTGTTTACATATTTTCTTAAACAAACTGCGTGTGCGTCTCTTGTGCAATAGACATGAGAAAATAACTGTAAACTATTTAATAACACTTAATACACCATCTTGTTCTATTAACTGTCACATCTTTCCAAGCTCATAGAATAATAGCACTTAAAATATATTTTTCTTTGTCTGAAAAAGGAAACATTTATTTAAAATTTTTTACTGTCCAAAATGTGTTATATTATCCGACAAAAGAATTTGAGGAAGCATTTTGGTAGTTATCTACCGCAGAACCGCTTTAACCATTTTGGAAATAACCAAATTAACCGGATGTTGAAATACATTTCCTCTTTACACATAAGTTACCACTATCAGAATATATGTAGCTATGACTGAATTTTTATTAATACATTTGTGGTTAATTCTTGCAATAGAATATATAAGCATCGCAATACAGTAATAGTGCTATTCTGAACAAATAGACAGCTGTTAATTTAACATCGATGTTAATAACGAGCTACGGACCGCCACCAATTCTCCGAAATTTAACCGATCCGATATAGAATAAAAAAGATTTGCTTTTTTATTATAAACAGTTTTTTCATACAGGTTTTTACTGTTCAGTCAATAATAAGGGAGATATTTCAAGATTTAAGTTATAGGGTATACTATTCATCTAATCAAAAAAGTATACTGAACAAAAATATTTGTTTTCTTATTATAAATAATTTTTGTAATACACATTTTTGCTGACAAGTCATATGTGGGAAATTTCATAATTTGGGGCTTTAATCGTTCAATGCGTTTTGAGATTATGACAATTTTTTAAACACGTTATTTGCAAAAATTGTAAATTAAAAAAATCGCAACACAAAAACGGTGTAAGATAGCAATCTGCAGTTAAAATTTTTGGAATCTCCGTACTTTACTTAGCCAACAAAAAATTTTGGGTTTTAATCGTTTAATGCGTTTTGAAATTACGACATTTTTAGGGTTTTGTAGGTATGACCAAAAAACCCTTATACCGTCATTTTGTCGTCTGTCTGTCTGTCTGTCTGTCTGTCTGTTCGGTAAAAATTGTAGCCAAACGGCTAAACCTAGAGAGTTGAAATTTGGCATGCTTATACAACTCTTTGACCCGCACATAGGAAAAATACTAAAACATCTAAAAAACATACCACCCTAAAAATATAAACAAATATGTGCTCATCGAAAACAAAAGTATTTTTTTAAAATTCTGAGTAGGGTATCAAATGAAAGCCCTTAGTACGTGGATTAACGATCAAATTTTTATTTTTGCAAAATCAATTATTTTGACGCGGTTTTTGCCAAAATTGTGCAAAAAAAAATTTGTCCCACACCCTGTAGCCCAAATGGTTTAAACTAAAAATCTAAAAAAAATTCCAAGTAATGTATATTGGTGTGAACCGAAATAGTACAACAGGAATTTTTGATCAGATTATGTTTTTGGAAAATAACGCATTTTTTGTGGTTTTTGGTTCACAAAGTACAAAAGTTATACCAATGTAAGACACTCACATGCGTGCGATAGCGTAATGGTTAGAGCACTGGTGTCGTAAGCTAAAATGCGCTGGAAACGAATGGTTTCGAGTTCGAGTACGGAGTGAATTTTATTTTTAATGTTTTTTTTTTTGCATTTTTATTATTTTGAAATTATTTTGTCAAAATTCTAGTTATATTTTGACAAATATTGCATTTAATTTTTAAGAGCGTAAATTTAATAACCAGTCTTATTATATGATTAACAGACGATAAATTATTTTAAAAATATCGTTCATTTTGCCGTGATTACTACAAAGTAAAATTTGTCCTACACACTCAGCATGCCGCCTTCACTTATTATATACCTGCGAAACCCTGAAATGTGTGAATATTCACACTTCACATCATTTTTTTTTATTTTTTATACACATTTTTTTTGTAAATAATTTATATTTTATTTATTTTCTGTAAACTTTCTGTGATTTTCTACAAATAAAATAAATGTAATTAGTAGCACATTAAATATATTTGTTTTCTTGCAAAAAATGAACCAACAATTATTATTAGTGGTCCGCGTTAGAAAATTATATATTTTACTGGTCCGCGGTGCGTTTTTGGTTGAGAAACACTGCTATAAATAATAAAATAGTACTCTATCATTTTTCTTACAGTTTACTTGCAATCTAGTCCTCATAATCAATTCAGTCGAGTATTACTAAGTCTTGAAACTTATATTTCTTGTCTCTACATCTTAAGTCAGAACCCTATGTTATTTTACGTAACGTAAAAACCGGTTTTACTGAAATAGGTCAAAAGAGTACACTACAACTCTCGACTTTTAAAAACCTCTGTATAATTATCTTTTCGATTCTTATTCCTAAACAAAATAGAATAGTACAAGAGAGAAACAGATAGATAACCATCATTTTGAGTGACATCTCAATTTGTCAGAGGGAACCCTTGCTGACCTACAGACATACCAGAGGGATGAAGGGACAAGGGAATTCTCTAACCGGAAATACTAGTCTTATCTAGATGATGTTAAGGAAGAATTTCTGTTTCCGGTGGTAAAATATGGATGCTACTCTCGAGATTAATACTCGTGTTTTGTTTATTGAATTATGTTTTCACACAATTAAAAATTGACAAAAGAGAAGACAGAATATAGTAAACATTTTTATATACATGCAAAATACAAGGGATGTACTATAAATAGTACAGTGGTTATCAACCATGGTATATGAAAACGATGGTGTGAAAACAATACGACGTGTGTAAATTAAGTAACCGGACTGATTTAAAAAATATATATATTCGAATAGCATTACAATTCAATATTGTCTCCCTCAAAATAACTTCCTTGGGAAGCCACACAGCGCTGGAGACGGTTCCTCCAATCCTCATAGCAGTGCTGGAACTCGGATACTGGAATAGTTCTCAGCTGATCGGTTACAGACGTTTTAATGTTTTCGAGTGTCCCAAAATGACGTCCCTTGAGGTGATTTTTCAATCTTGGGAAGAGGAAAAGTCACAAGGACGCAAGTAAGGCAAATAAAGAGGCTGAGGAGCCACATAAATATTTTTACTGGCCAAATGATGTACTTTTGGTCCTGTGAAAGGTTTTTTGAAACTATTTTTGCGCAGATTTTCCTCATTCATTGGTCAAAATATGATGAACGGTAGTGTGAGTTAAGTTCAACTCTTCCCCGATCATTCTGACTGTCAACCGACGATCTGAACGCACAAGATCCCGGATTCTGTCACAAGGACTCAATTCAGACGAATAAGGAGGCTGAGGAGCCAAAGGAAT
Source organism: Liopterus haemorrhoidalis (assembly GCA_963971575.1). NCBI lineage: Eukaryota > Metazoa > Arthropoda > Insecta > Coleoptera > Dytiscidae > Liopterus > Liopterus haemorrhoidalis. Next base: position 4,631,672 of record OZ020618.1, read on the forward strand.
GTTTTTACTGGCAAAAACTCGTTTATTGAAATTGCTATGAGACCAGGCGCATTGTCATCCCCAATTCATTGGTCAAAATCTGATGAACGGTAGTGTGAGTCAAATTCAACTCTTCCCCGATCATTCTGACTGTCAACCCACGATCTGAACGCACAAGATCTCGGATTCTGTCGACATTTTCATCGGTTCTTAAAGATGAAGGCCTTCCGCTGCGTGATTTATCTTCAATCAACTCTCTTCCTTCTGAAAATGCCTCCAAAAAAACACCAAAAAACCTGGGTCCTTTACAAAACACCGTCTCCCTAGACCTGCTGAAGTTTTGCAAAAGTTTCCGTTGCACTGTGCCCATGTCTGAAGCAAAACCTGATAGCACACCGTTGCTCGAAATGAATGTCACTCATTATTAGAAAGCACTAGAAAAAACTGTTTCACGAAAAAAATCGTTTCTAAAATACAAGTGATGACCAGGTTTTCACTTCTAAAATGCGAAAAGGGTCCAAAAAAAGGTCCTTGCTTCTAAAATACAAGTGACTAAAAAAAGTTCTCACTTACTAAAATGCGACAGAGGACCTAATTTCTAAATTGTATTTTTGGAATCTATTCGATTGGATATATCTAATTATTTGTGTATTTTAATTTGAATATAAATTCAAATTTCAATTTGGAAATATGTACAGTCAAATAACTGAACTGCATACATACACCACGAAAACAATTAATAGACTGGTCATAAAATTCGCTGAATTGAATTTAGATTTTAATTCCAGAAATCAATACATTGCACTCACGGATTTTAATTTTGAGTTTATAAAATTATTGAATCTCTTCATTATATAGCAAACAATACATTAAATCAGGTTTAGTTTGGTTAAAATATGGGTATAATTTTTAATATTTTATATATTTCCCATTTCCTTTTATAAATTTTCTTCTCCGCCTCTGTAAATAATATGATTACAGATTTTTTCATATAACTGGTGACAAAAACATAGTAACAAAGAAAAACTGTGATAAATTAAAATAAAATGGCATAACAAATAAATCTAATGGCATTTCTTATAGATTCCGGAACGAACGGTGTGAACACAATTTTCGATGATAAATAAGAATGGGAGAATAATGATATATGTGCTAGAGTATGTTTTGAACACGAGAAAAAGAATTACTAGTATTTGGCGACAGAAAAGAGAACACGAGAAGACATAAATATGAGATAGAGAGATTGAGGAAATAAAGAAGGCAGAGGAAAGGAAGTTATTCTCAACAAAATATGTTAACAATAAAGGCGCGCACCTAGAAGAGGCTCACGAGTTTGAGCTATAAAGACACTGTAAAACTTCGTCAGAATATACCGTTTTTAGGGTTTTGTAGGTATGACCAAAAAACCCTTATACCGTCATTTTGTCGTCTGTCTGTCTGTTAAACGGCTAAACCTAGAGAGTTGAAATTTGGCATGATTATACAACTTTTTGACCCGCACGTAGGCAAAATACTAAAACATCTAAAAAACATATCCCCCTAAAAATATAAACAAATATGTGCTCATCGAAAAAAAAAAATATTTTTTTATAATTCTGAGTAGGGTATCAAATGAAAGCCCTTAGTACGTGGATTAACGATAAAAAAAATATTTTTGCTAAATAAATTATTTTGACGCGATTTTTGCAAAAATTGTGCAAAAAAATTTTTGTCCCACACTCTGTAGCCCAGATAGTTTAAACTAAAAATAATGTACATTGGTATGAACCGGAATAGTACAACAGGAATTTTTGATCAGATGTTTTCAGACTTTACGCATTTTTTGTGTTTTTAACTAAAATATATTAAATATTTAATTCGCTATGTAACACAGTAGATTAGTTAGCCTTCTTAGCGTAATGCGTTTTGTCGTTGCTTTGTAATTTGCAAACTAGAGTTCGATTCCTGTCAATTTTAATTTTTCTGTTTTTTTTTCTATCTTTATTTTGTTTAAATTATTTTGTCAAAATTCTAGTTATATTTTGGTAAATGTTGCATTTAATTTTTAAAAGCGTAAATTTAACAAGCAGTGGGAAGTGTTGAAATTATAATTTAATTCTATGTTTGAATGTATACTAAATCAGAGGGCGGAATTTATGATTTAAACAACCAACGGAAGCCATAGGCGCAATTTTTAAAATCTTAATGAACCTTGGTATATAAAAAAAATACTGCACATATTTAGAAATTTAAACAATGGTATTAGGCATTCGAATTAAAATTCATAAAAAAATATTTTTACATAAAATTTGTTTTGGTATCATCATTCAGTTACTAAATACCTGCGAAACCCTGAAATGTGTGAAAATTCACACTTCACATCAATTTTTTAAAATGTGGTCAGATTTGCTAAAATTTAGAACATTGCAGCTCTGTTAAAGTGAATAAGTCTATTCAGAATAACCCAATTAGTTGTTACTTGATACTGTAAAATTTACTAAAACATGGTTTGCCATTTTTTGACAATATCAGATATCAAAACCTTACAAGTAAAAGATAATATTTCAACTATTTCCTTTTTTAGCAGGAAATGATTAAGCAATTAAGCATTTAAAATTTAACTTTGTCTACCGGTAGTCGACAGCTGTCTAGTTTTGTAATCTTTTGTCTAGAGTTAATAGAATTTAACCTAATCCAATCAAGCATAGACACAGAGGTCGGGCAACGGCTCTAGAGCCGTATGTGGCTCTAATCTGTAAATATTGCTATAAGGCTATTCCAAGCCTTTAGGTGGAACTAAATGTGAATTTCGTTCTTTTTAGGTCCGGTTTCTGAGAGCTTAGCCGAGTTTAACCATTTTAACCAGTTATAGTTAACTAAGCTTTCAGAAACTGACCCTAAGTTGTCACGAGAAGGGACCTTGCTTGGGTTATTTCATATTTTAAGTTGGTATGTGAAAATTTAACATTCCAACAGTGAAGCCATGAAAACGAATGACATTAGTTATAAATTTTGATTATTTTTTTACATATTTTAAAAACAAAAAAAATAAATAAATGGGATTTTTTTATTAAGAATGACACTTAATTAAAATGCAATGAAAATGACATTTTATAATGACAATCTAGAATTTGCAATGTGAGTATGATTAACAAAGCTTAAACAGATTGACCAAAAGACCGAATTAATAGATAAAAATTACTAGATTTCAAAATCTAGTTGCGCCTAAACGTTTGGAATAGCCTATATAACTCGTGTCTTTGGTTTAAGCGGAACTAGATTTTCAAATCTAGTAAATTTTACCGACTAATTGAAATTTTTGTTTAGAAAATCATTTTATTTAGAAAAAGCCCACTAGTTGATCAACTTTTGGTAAAAATCGGTTAACTAGAAATGGGAGTTTACTCGTGTCGGTTTTAAGATTTTTGCAAATATTTCATAATATTTCGAAAAATATAACGAAAGTTGCTATAAAAGCAACAACTAACAACTTTTATTTGAGACATTTTTTGATAAAGCAGCATAAATTAAACAAGTACTTTGTGATGGCAGTCGGTCCTGTGGTGGCCACAGCAGATTTTTTTCTTTAAGATTTCGGGGCACTCTTGGAAAATTTTGCGGCACACCCTTTGGGAAACACTGGGATAGATAGATATAGAATTCGATTCTAACATTAAAAAAATTCTTATTTTTTTTCTTAGCGATGTCTAACATCCGGAATAGGAAAAAATAAACTCTGAATGCCAGCGATAAATATTGTGTAGGAATGAGAATCGAATGCTCCCTTAGTACGGTGAAATTCAGGGTTACGCTTTCCTCGTAGGCGCGGGACCACATGTGTCGCATGCTATTTGAATACATATTTGATTTTGTATGCGTGGAAGCCGGGATATTTTAACGGTATGCAATGACTAAATAACCTCACTTTTATGCACATTTTACCATCAGAATTTCCAACGGAATTAATTTATTTTTGTATACGGTATATTAGGTTAGGTTAGGCCAGGGGTTGGAAATCTTTCTAAAAACAAAGAACTATCCTGACAAAAACCTTACAAAAATTAAATTTAAGGCGTCGCAACTTTAAAACAAGTTATGTGTTGTCTAGAAAATTTTCAAAAAGTTGAAACTTAAACAATTTAAAATTATTTCAGTATTAACAGCTACCAATTCTACACTATTAACGATATCTTCTATTCCAAATATAGATATAGGATATTCCAAACGTTAAAACGGAACTAAATGGAAATTAAATATTCTTAAGTTGTCACTAGCTTCCTTTTTACCGACCGCCAACATGTATAAGGGAGGTATTGTGATCATACAGATTGTGACATTTCGAGATTTCGATGGATCTCCACGAATTGAGGTCCCTACATAACGTTTTGACTATTTTTAGCATGATGTCTGTCGGTCTGTCTGTATGTCTGTCCGTCCGTCCGTCCGTCCTTTCGTCCGTCTGTCTGTGTATACGTGCAGAGCAAATTCGGCTAAAAGGATTTTTATGAAACTTTATATTTAAGCTTTTGACATCAATGGCACGAGTTGATGAACTTTTGGTAAAAATCGGTTAACTAGAAATGGGAGTTTACTCGTGTCGGTTTTAAAATTTTTGCGAATATATCACAACAGAGAAATATTTAGAAAAAAATTATTTAACAAAAGTTTATATAAAACCAATAATTAACCACTTTTATTTTAGACATTTTTTGATAAAGCTGCATTATTAGTACTTTGGCCGGTCCTGTGGTCCTGAGAATTATTTTGTCATATGCAAAACTATTTTCGCACCATTTGTTTATTAGTTGCCTATAAACTACTTATTTAGAAATTAAAACAAAAAAAGTTCAAGATATTATTACTTTCGTTTATCCCACATTTTTTTAAGTAATAATATACCATAATATACCTTTGAGTACTACTGGAGAAGAATACTAAGAATACCGTATACTGCACGATGCGCAAGCGTATCCGTGCTAAATGAGATACAGCTCCACAATACACTAATACTGTCACACAAATGCGAGCTCTTTCAAAAGCATTTCGCATAAAAAATACTCAAGTTTCAGTCGATATTACTACTCGAATATTGTTTTTTAAATTTTTCTATCGACACTCTCTTATTGGCATAGATATGTCCTTTACGATAATCCACAGAAACAAGTCTGGAGCAGTTAAATCAGGAGATCTAGACAGCTAGTCGATCTCGCTTCTGCAAATTAATCAGTCTGAAAACTTTTATCAAAATTTCGATTGTGGCTCGTGTTATGTGACACGCAATCGACAGATGTGGGGCAATATGTTTTTTTTTTATTGTTTAAATGAGTGCTATAAAAGGAATTGGCGTATTTCTATGAGAGAGTTAACATTACACGGTTTCCAATAATTGTTATTCCACTGGGGTTTATTCAAATCAATAATTAACTGTGAATTTTCTGAGGTACTCTAAGTTTACAGTTATTAGGAAGACGGACAGTACTCGACTAGCACTTTGCATTTAAAGTTAATTGACTAGTGACTACAGACCAGGCTCCTAAGTGCATTTCACAATATCAAATTACTTGAAACAAATTACTTGAAAGGGAAGGAATATTCAGCTTAGCAAACTGTAACTTTACAACGAAAAATAAATTCTTCTTCTTTTAACAATAATCACTCTGATCTTCCCATTGGACACTTCTTAAATGTTTAATGCGTCAACCTAATATATCTGTGAAGTTGGTATCACCTTTTTTTTGTGGTTTTCTACGTCACTGATAAATGTGCTCCTACTAAAGGGTGAGAAGAAGTTTGAAAATTATGCACAAGCATTTCCCTGGATTCGAAACTTTCTGCATTTGTCTAGATAAACGTGTTGATTACAGATTCAGCTAGACGAAACACGATATTCAAAAGTTGTATAGATGTCGAAAATCAACATAAATTTTACACTTTTTTGCATTGTGTTTGCAAACTTATAACATAAATTTAAAAATATTCAATATCAGATTTTTTGCAAGTAAATTATTTATCGTCTGTTGACCTTATTTTTTTATTTTAAGTTAGGGACATATGGTTTTAATAACATCTGTCGTTTGCTGTCATGGTGAAGGCATTCACAGTGTAGACCAGTAATGACAAAACTATGACACGCGTGCCACGGGTGTTCTGGTTCCCATCAATATACATTATTGAGAATGTTGCCCAGTTCTCAAGTCAGTCAGATAATTACTGTAAGCACCAAGTTATAAAAAATTCGAATAAGTTTATTTTATTCTGATAAATTTATTATGTAGATTTGAGCGTTTTGAATTTATTTGCAATTTAAAATGCAACGCAGCTGAAGTAATATTTTTGTTTTGAATCTTGAAGAAAAGCGAGATGAAATAAAGTTTAATTACAAGTTAAGTTAAAGTAGTATGATTTAAACAAAACTGCGTCCCAAGTACTTGGTTATATAGTTTAAATTAGATTGGGAAAATGTACCCTTGTTATTCTTGAATTAAAATAAATATCTCAATAAGTTAACACAACAACATGATAATGTTAATTTTAATTTAAAGTAAACCAACTCGAAATTACGTTGTTCATATACAATTAAAATTTTAATATAAACCTAATGAAAAAGAATGTCGGAAGAAAAAATTTGGAAAAAAAAATGTGTGGGTTTAGGACCACATGGGAGCAGCGAAACGTATGTTCAAAAATCATTTTCTTACATTAAAAACGATTTTTAGGGTGAATTTACCTTGAAATTAACAAATTTATGTGAAGTGTGAATTTTCACACTTCACGCAGGTATTTAGTAAGTGAACGATGATTATTTGGGATGCGAAACCAAATTTATGTTAAAATATTTTTTTATTAATTTTAATTCGAATGCCTATTACCATTATTTGGGTTTCTAAACATTTGCAGTATTTTTTTATATAGCAAGGTTCATTCATATTTTGAAAATTGTGCCTACGGCTTTCATTGGTTGTTTAAGTCATAATCTCCGCCCCTCTGATTTCGTATACATTCAAACATAGAATTAAATTATAATTCCAACACACCCCACTGGTTTTTAAATTTACGCTTTTAAAAATTAAATGCAACATTTGCCAAAATATAACTAGAATTTTGACAAAATAATTTAAACAAAATATAAATGCAAAAAAAAAAACAGAAAAAATAAAAATTGACGGGTATCGAACCACTGGACTACGGACGTTCACTCGTTTACTGTGTTAAATAACGGATTCAATATTTTACATATTTTAGTTTTACAAAAAATGCGTTATTTTTCGAAAATATAATCTGATCAAAAATTCCTGTTGTACTATTTCGGTTCACACCAATGTACATTACTTAGAATTTTTTCAGATTTTTAGTTTAAACCTTCTGGGCTACAGGGTGTGGGACAAATTTTTTTTGCACAATTTTGGTAAAAATCGCGTCAAAATAATTTATTTTGCAAAAATAAAATTTTGATCGTTAATCCACGTACAAAGGGCTTTCAGTTGATACCCTACTCAGAATTTAAAAAAATTATGTTTGTTTTCGATGAGCACATATTTGTTTATATTTTTAGGGGGGTATGTTTTTTAGATATTTTAGTATTTTTCCTATGTGCGGGTCAAAGAGTTGTATAAGCATGCCAAATTTCAACTCTCTAGGTTTAGCCGTTTGGCTACAATTTTTACCGAACAGACAGACAGACAGTCAGACAACAAAATAACGGTATAAGGGTATTTTGGTCATACCTACAAAACCCTTAAAAAAAACTCAATGCAAATAATCATTTACTTTAAATATGATCTATTACAAGGGTTGTCTGTTATATTGCGCTAAATTTAATACTGCCATCTGGCAACTGACGGTTCTATCGTAAAGTTTTTACATTTTTTACGGTATACGTACTTAGAACGTTTTGACGTACGAGCGCTATTTATGTTGTTTACAGTAACTTGAAAAAAATCATCTCGGCTAAAAATGGAATTAAATCATAAACATTTTCGAACGATTATTTTTTACAACTTTCGAAGTGGATTAACCCAACAAAAGTGCATCGATGAACTTAATTCGACTTTTGGCGATGAAGCACCATCAAGGACTACTGTTTATCGATGGTTTGCCAACTTCAATCGTGGCCGTAATTCGTTTAAGGACGAATTTCGTGAAGGTTATCCAAAATCGGTTGTTGTTCCGGAAAATATTGATGCTGTGCGTGAACTGATACTGCAAGTCATGTGATTTATCGATTGAGGTATCCTTGGGCATTTGTGGGACCAGCATACATTCACTATTGCATGAACATTTGGCCGTCAAAAAAATGTGCGATGGTTCCCACATAATTTGACAATCGCAAAGGAAAAAGCCTCAATCGGAGTGGAAAAATTGTTTCGAAAATTGGTTCAAACGCATGCAAAAGTAATTGATCTTCATGAAGAATATTTTGAAAAACAATAAAGTCACTTTTGTTGAAAATTGTTTTGATCAAATCCCGTAATAAAAGGCAACCCTCGATAACAAACAAACAAAAATGGATTTCTAACCATTCCAAACCTATGGTATTTTTCTGCGGCCCGTGGTTACTTTTTTAAACTTCCTGTGATACTTTTTCGCCAAGTTTGCTGACCACTGATCTTGTTTTATTTACATCTAATAAGCATAAAAATGAAGTATGAAGTCGCAAAAAGTACAAGATAACGCTCCAAATTTATATGGAACAAATTAAATAACAGAACAAATATACGAATATAAGAAGTAATTTTTCAGGAAAAAGCCACATAAATTAACATTCTAAACATATTAGTTGGCGTTCTTCTTCTCCCCCACGCGAAAATTTTCTTCATATTTCCTCGTCATATACTTTATTTAATTTCACAAATATAATTATATTTTAATATAAGAATACTTATTCTTTTTCTTGAATTCTTTTCTCGTTTCTTATTACGCGTTATTTATTATTAGCAAATATTTACATAAAAACTCGCATTTTATCTTAGGACATGATTTTAATAATTATTAATTAAAAAGTTTTTGTTGGCACAAGAAAAATTAATATCTGTGTAAACAGACATTTTCTGTTTGTTGGACAGATGGTATTTGATCTAGAAACTTTTTAAAAGGATACATATGAAATCACTTTGAAAAACATTCGAGAAAAAATAATTGCATAATTTTTGTGTGAAAGTCGTTAAGTCGATGACTTGATTGATAAATTCACTGTTATATGCACAATAGGCGCGCACCCAGGAAGGGGGGGGGGTCGCTGGTCTGAGTATTCTATCACAGAAGTAATTTTTTTCTCATATTTTCCCCTTAAAAAATTCTGTTGACCGATATTTCTCCCCTATTTTTTTCATCATTACGCGTATATGTTTTACACGTATTCTATCTTCATTAAAAGATACCGTTTATAGAATTAATGAGAGTGTATACATCGGCGTATCTTTCATTATTTTTAATAAACACAAATCTAAAACCAAGACCCATAAAAAACAGTATAAATTCGAAACAGTCGTTTTCATCTGTTTCGTTTATATGTTCCCATTGATTGTTTCTTGACCTCTAGCACTGTATGAGAGCCACGTGCATAAGATACAGTGCTCCTCGACCTTTTCTAATCCGTGGCACTCCAAAACTCTTCCCATAATTCCGTAGTGCCTATTAGTGTTAAATAAGTCTTCATAACCGCGAGATGTTTGCAAAAAGCCGCGTGGATTAACCGAGCCATAATAGGGGATACGCATAAAATTTATATTTCCTTAAAACTACATTTGTTGATATGTTAATTTTTTAATTAAAATATTGTAAATTTGAAATAAGACCACAGCGCGAAGGTTGCCGAGAAAATACGACTGAGCATGACGTCAAACCCCAGACAGCCCAGACTACAACATAATCTTTACGTGTGTATATTGTATTGTTCGAGATTTTTGTATTAGTTTTTAAACAATTTTTCAGGCATTTATTATTAAAATGGCAGATAAAGATTTTATTTGGGCTCAGAGTGATAATTTACCCAACATTGATGCTTTTATGCTCATGGAATATATGAAAAATAATTAATGCTACAGTGCTGAAGAAATACGTGGTGTCAAAACAGACTTGTAAGTAAACCATTTATGTATTCTATAACTTTATGTAAACAATAAACGCTGCAACTCTGTAAAATGTAAATATTTATGTAATTTAGATGTCAGAATTTTACTACATTGTTTACATGAAGTTACAAAACCATAGAGGCATGATTGAAATACTGCAATATAGGTTATATATTTTAATATAAAATTTAATTCGGTAAACATGTATAAATTGTTTTTATAGAATTAAACTTTATTTTAATTAAAATCACTCTAACTTTACACAATCTATAAAAATTATGCAAGCAAATAAGTTCACGACAGACTGTGTAGCTGTACGCTGTACACTGGGTAGGCTGTACACTGGGTAGGCTGTACGCAGTACACTTATATAGGGTATGACGTCACACGCGGTTTTCGCGCGCTACATACTTTTATGATTTTTTTGAGCCTTCAAATTAAAAAAAAATGGAAAACTGTTTTTTATGTTAAATGCAACAAGAGGAATATAATAAAAAAAAATCATGCCTATCCCCTTATTTATAGTAGAGTATTTTTAGAAATTTCTAGAAGTTTTGGATTATTCTAGAATCAATGAAACAGTTATAAAACCAAGCTTACGCGGTAGATTTGTGTACTGCAACGTTAATCTTTGTGTCATAATGTTAAATAGTTAAATTCATGAAACAAATTGCTATTACAAATGTTTATAAAACACTCTCGTCTTGGCTTCGTACAATGGCGGTCTTTACATAAGCAGTGAAGATGTCTGTGTTGCTATAGAAACCAGTGACGTCAGTAAATGAATAATTTGACAAGTGAATTAATGAAATTTTTAAAAGAATACACATGGACGTACATATTACAAGACGCCAACTTAAAAACAAGAAATATCTACAGACATTGTACTATTAATAAAGTATGGTAATCGAAATTACGTCTAGTTTTTAATAAACTTTATTGAAGGAAAGACTAAGTTTCTCGTGTTTAAAATAGTTCTTCATGTATCTAGGGAGTAAGGTGATGGTTTAGTCCCGAAAATGTAAGTAATTCCCGAAACAACCGAAGGGAGACGAAGGTATTTTCATTTGAGGGATTAATAAACTTTACTCCCGAGATACAAACAAAATTTTCTCACGACGATCAGTTACAATTTATTTAATCAATTTGAAATTTGATTTCATCTGATTTGAGACAGCTTGTTTATAATATCTGTGAAATTATTTTGCAATGGTCCAATATTAATGCGGACACCGTTATTTTGGACGTTTGCCATTGCTGATAGTACTAGGCTAGAATAGTACAATATAATGAGTATTAGTGTCAAGATATAATACTTCATGAGTATATAAAATAAATAAATTCGGACGTTTCGGAAACTGCTCAACAATCTGTTTCCGTCTTCAGCGATCACGAGAAGTGATAAACATTTCAGTTTTCTTCGAGTTTTTATACCGAGTATTGTAAGAGTGGGAGCAGGTTATAGGTGCGTTGCTATTGGTTGGGTGGTTGGGATCAGGTATAGGTATGGACGGGACTACCTGCGGATTAAAACTACCTGAGGATTAACGACCGGATTAAGGTTGTTTGTTACATTGTTGTATGGTCATGAGTTGTTTGTTACCGGATTAGTGACTTGAGGATTAAAAGGATTGTTTTGAATAATGGAAAACCAGAGTTGAGGAAATTTTATGCTGGCTTGGCTGACAGCATCTCCAGAGTTTTCGATCAAAGCAGACTCTTTCAATTTTCTCTTGAACTTGTTTTCCTCATACATTAAGGGTTTAGCATCTTTCCATTGGAAATGGTGTTCATTTTCCCAAGCATGTTCAGCCAGTTTGGAACTGTAAATTTCGCCCTGCTGAACTTTTTTCTTATGCTCGTTTACCGTAACATGTAGAGGTCTGCAAGTCTCGCCAATATATTGTTTCCCGCACTGGCAGGGAATAGAGTAGACACAGTTTTTGTTTAGGACAGATTTGGGTTTCGTACATGATAGGATAAATCTTAAAGTCGAACTCGATTTGAAAGCTACTTGGATATTATGCTTCTTAAGTATCTTACCAATTTTCTCAGATACTCCTTTATAATAGGGCATAGAGACATATCTCACTTGGTCAGTTCTAGGTGCGTCATTTTTCTTATGATTGATAGTATCAGTAATAATTTTATGACTGTAGCCATTATCCTGTAAGATGGAACGGATGTGCTTTAATTCAACTTGTTTTTATTATCGCTTTTTTTTACTGAGAAATGAAAGGGTCCTCGCAAAGCTAATTTCGCCGAAGTCCACGATTGGTCTAGCGCCGCCGCTGTTAGTATTACAATAAATAATAAATAATTATTTAATTTGTCTTTTTTACATCTGTCACTTTATTGAGGGAATAAAGTTCAAGAATTTCCCTAGGGAATAAAGTGACAATTTATGTCAAAAACGAGGTACATAAAGTCGGTTTTACACCCGGTCGTGAAGAAAAGAAAATTGTTTGCCGCATGTAGTTCTAAAGCAAGTCTATAGTGAAACTATGGCCGATTTGGTCTTGATCAACTGCCGGAGAGGAATGGTTAGATGTGTTGACAATGAGTGTAGCCTTGTCAGTTGTAGTTACAAGTAATTTAGTCATGATAATTCAAGCAATTGCAACCAACAATAAGATTCCCATATGAATATGAAATCCTTCACATCCTCTTCCGCTTACATATGATTCTTGCTAGGAAAAAATACAAATAAAGTCATTATATAATAAATCTGACAAACAAAATAAACTTCAAGCGTCTAATTTATGAAAAACTGCATTCGGACTCTAGAAATTGTTTTTTTTGGGTGACCATATCAAAAACAGTTCATTTTTATCATCTAGTACAGTGTTTCTCAACCTTTTCTGGCCTGGAACCCCCCGAAATTATGTAAATATTGTCTGCGGCCCCCCTATACTATGGTGTATCAAAATAATGGGAACACGATTTTTTTCGAAAAAGCGACGTGTGAGCAAGTTGGGAAAAATTTTGAACTAAAATTTATCCACAAAATTGAATGGTAGTATTGAAATTTTCCGGAAAAAAACCGGAAGTACAGGATCTCCAGGACAATTTCGAATTTTTAAATGGGAACGTATGTCATATTGGCTAGAGCTTTTCAACAACTTTTACTTAAACATTTTTTTAATATCTTTGACGGTTGACAAAAAACTGTGATATTTTTAAATGACGATTATATTCCCTATAACGACTTGAAAGTAAAGTACTTTTATTTACAAGTGTTCAAAGTGCCTTCCATTTTAATTTAAACACATTCGTATATTCATTGAGTTATCTATAGCTGGGAGAGCAATTAAAAAATATATAATAAAAAATATTGCACTTTCAAGTCGTACCTACTTCAAAGTACAACTTGAAAATACTTGAAGTACCTCCAACGCGAACCATTGTCAGAGAATCCCATCAACCGACACATACAATTTATTTTACCTTGATATAGTCTACTTATAGTCTGTTTATTTGGTTAAAGCGGAACTATATTTTCAAATCTAGTAATTTTTATCAATTGAATGAAACTTTTGATCATTTTGTTTAGTAAAAGCCCATTTACTTATTATAAAGTTAGCTAGTGACAACTTAAACGTTTGAAATAGCCTGTAGTTTAAATTAGTTGTCAAAATAAGTAAATTATGTATAAAAATAAATAGAATATTTATTTTATTTATGTTATGAAAGGTATATTTTTATGAATTTAAATGTAAGATATTTATAAATATGGATAAAATTTATATCTTGCAAGATTGAGTGCATTTTTATTATATTTTCATGTTTCGATCTTGTATGACTTCGCGGCCCCCCGGTTGAGAAACGCTGATCTAGTACTAGCCAAAAAGTAAATATTTTTTTCAGTCTCAAACTTTTTAAGGAAATGGGTTTAAAATGGTCCCGTATTAAAACATAAATGAATTTGGGACCACTTCACTCACGAAAAATGAAAGGCTAAAATTACGTAATTTTAATTCCGTGTTTTATAAATTCAGATTTAATATTTACATTTTTTTTTTTTCAAACAAACAAGTTTTGCGAATATTTGCACTCTTAAATACGTTACGTAATTTATCTCTAAACAAACAATAGTAACATTTTGTCGTATGTGATAAGAAATTATCGTTAACTTCATAGGTGTTTTCAAAACTTTATTAATAGAAATGATTTCATTTGTCATTAGTAATGTAATGTTAAAATGGATTTTTTCTCAGAAATTTTATCAACTGTGGTTTGAAAATTTTTCTTTGGTTTTTGTTTCCTGAATGATAAAACACGAACTAAAGATTGGTTGAAAAAACATTTAACTAAACGTTTTTGAAGTGAAATACTTCTTTGGGCACGTTTGTCGATTGGAGAGAAACGGAAGTGCTTTATCGAAACGTACCCCTCTCGCTCCTCATATACCATCACCATCTAATTTTACGCGAAGACTTCACACCCTGTCGCTACATATATGTTGAACTGGACAGGCATACATACTAGAGATGGATCGTACACGAAAGAACCGCCTCACTGAGCCGGCTCGGTACACTGACCGAAGTGACACGGTTCACCAAATTGAAATGAGCCGGCTCACTGCATAGTTTCAAGTTTCAAGGATACGATTGATCGGGCGATTGTGAGCATTGACCGGAGTGATCCGGATCTGGATCGAAATCATGTTGAACTTCGCAAAAACTCGGCTTGTAATCTATTACCATAAAGTGTATTTTGTTATCAATTTGTAGGGCAATCTATTTGAAACTAATAATCTTAAGCCGCATTCAGAGCTCTTTAAAATAACAGGTTGTAGACTGTTCTTTGTTAGCTGTAAGTTATGTTTCTATGCATTCTTTTTAACGTTGTACGTACAGTTCATAGCAAGTTTGAAATTAATACTTTACGAATAATCCGACATTTATGTTTCTTGAAACCAACTACTCTGCTTCGTAAAATGTTTTATATGTATTATCGTTCTTATAATTCTGTTGTCTTAGATTTTAACTACCTAATTACCTAAATTGATCATATTGACTGTCCGTCTTTGTAATTTTGAGCAAGATTTGTTAATGATGACATTATGTTAGGTTATCTAAAGGCATACGATAACTACGGTGTCACTGATAGAATGCGATAGCCAATGTGTTTATATGTTTGTCTCATTAAAACATTAGCTATAAGTTTAGAAAATTATCCATAATACACAACGAACAACGTATTGAATTTAGAGGTCTGAATGATTTCACGTCTTATCATATGACAAACTTGCTGGTTACAGTGAACAGTCCATAAGATACAGTGCATAAGCTATTGATTTAAGAGCTCTGAATACGGCTTTAATCCGCAAAATAACCATTCATTTGGACTATGATCGTTTTTCTCGTGAATTCTTCATATGTATCGTATTGTGTTTGTTGCTTTTATTTTCTCTGAACGTTCCCGAAACATATTAATGGTAATTTTTGATGCCAGGCGTCCTCTGTTCTAATTATAAACGGGATATCCTTGACATCGCGAACCCATAGGCACACATGCACGCAATGTGTCTGAGCGAAACTCCTCTGGATTCCTGGACGTACGCAATAAATTCTTTGTTAAACTAATTACGATTCAAGGAATGTGATTTTGTCTTCTGTTAATTTATTTCCTATTATATCTTCTAATTACTGTTTATGAGAAAAACATAAATAAGACTGTTGTATTACTTAAGATCTCTTTAACACGTGACTGAATGCTTAGAAAATACTTAACAACTTTCTGCTTAGTCTTAGAGGCTTGTTTGGTTACAGTTAAGACGATCTGTTTTAAATCAGTGTTTCTCAACTGAAAACGTACCGTGGACCAGTAAAATATTTCATTTTCTACCGCGGACCAATTAATTATTTAATTTTCTACCGCGGACCCTAAAAATAAATATACTACTAAACAAATTGTATATGTAAACTCTACATATATCTTGGTAATAAAAAATCACTGAAAAATGAACAAAATACACGAAAAATGAACAAAATATCATAAAAAAAATTAACAAAAATTCTGAAAAATAATAATGTATGTCTTTCGCTGACCACTAAAATCTTGCTAAGCAGTGATGGGCGTTTACACGTAAACTTTAATTGTTTACGTTTACGTGTAAACTTATGTAAACAATTGGTTAACTTGTCAACAATGTAAACAAATAAACTTTGTAAACTGTCAAATAATGAGGTTAGTTTTAGTTATTTAAAACGAATAATAGAGAGTTAATGAACAAGTATATTCAGTTCAAAACAATAAATTTATTAAAAAAATGGTGGGAAGAAACCGAAGGAATAGTTCTGAAGAACTAAGTTTTGTTTTAATTAAATAAAATGAAATAAAATATAGGGCGTTATGCAAAATTTGCAATGAATCTTTTCGTTGTTAAAAAATACAGGCTGATTTTCTTAAAGGTGAAATTTAATGTATTTTGTTATTAAAAAAATTAGACTGAATTTTTTAAAGAAAAAAGTTTTTTATTTTTCATATTTACTAATTTGTATGTAACACCTGTATAATGATGCAAATTCGATTTTTATTAATATGTATATTGGTTCGTCCTAATTTTAGATACTTACTTTTTCATTTAAAATCGTTTCATTAAAATTTTATTATTTATAAAAAATGTATTGATAATGAGGTTCTGTAATTCAAAACAAGTGCGCATGTCTAAACCATTGTTTACATTGTTTACGTTGTTTACATTGTTTACAAGAGTTTTTGTGTATACTTTACATCAATTGTTTACGCGTCAACAATGAGGTAACTTACATCATGTAACTTACACGCCCATCACTTTTGCTAAGGAGCACCGGTTGAGAAACACTGTTTTAAATAACAACCTGTTATTATTTTCATCTGTTATGATGTCAAATTTTATGCAACACAATGCTTACAATATTTTTCTGGCTGATTTTTTTTCCCAATGAAGTCTAAATTGAGTCTCTTGGTACTCAAATTAACGAATAAAAGTGACAAAAAATTGTCGATTTTGTTGTGATTATAGAAGAAATATTGTCCTAGCATTCTGTTGGCCTCTTTCACTTATTAAATACCTGCCAAAATTCACACCATTTTTTTTTTGCCCTCAGAACATTTAGTTTTCCTTTTTTGCTCATCTGATTTTTTGAATTTTTATTGTCCCTTTTTAGGGTTTAGTAGGCATGACAACCACAAAACCCTTATAACATCACTCATGTGTCTGTCTGTTTGTCTGGATGGTAGAAATTGTAGCCAGACGGCTTAACACAGAAAGCTGAAATTTGGCATGCTTATACAACTCTTTGGCCCACATATAGGAAAAATACTAAGAGTTAAAAAAACATATCCCGAGATATATATAAACAAATATGTAGATATTTAATAAAAAAATATATATTTATTTTAAATTTTGTGTGGCATATCAAATGAAACCCCTTGCGTGGATCAATTTTTTTTTTTGAAAAATCTTTTTTTATCGAATTTTCGACAAAAATATGTAAAAAAAACAATTGTCCCTCCGCCTATCTCTTAGAGGGGTTGTTCTACAAATCTAAAAAAAATCCCCATAATGAACATTAATGGGAACCGGAATAGTTCAAAAGAAATTTTTGTTCAGATTTTCGAAAAATTTCGGTTTTTTGTGGTATCAAAAGAAGCATTTACAACGTAGATTAAGGAAAATAGACGAAAAAAAGACTTGGATATGAAATAAATGCAGAAAAAATCACTAAGATTTTTGAATTTACATTTTCTTATGACGTAATATTCGCAAATTATTTAAATTTAGTCTAAACAAATTAAATGAAAGATCTTAGTACTCAAATATCGGATAAAAAACAACTGAAATCTGTTGATTTTAATGTGACTATAGAAAGAAAAAAAAATGTTTTAGACATCCAGCATTCTATTGACTTCTTATTAAATACCTACAAAACCCTGAAATGTGTGAAAATTCACACTTCACAACAATTTTATTTTTTGCTCTTCAGATCTTTTAAATTTCCTTTTTTTGTTCATCTGATTTTTTTGAACGTCCCTTTTTAGGGTTTTGTAGGTATGACCAAAAACCCTTATACCGTCATTTTGTCGTCTGTCTGTCTGTCTGTCTGTTCGGTAAAAATTGTAGCCAAACGGTTAAACCTAGAGAGTTGAAATTTGGCATGCTTATACAACTCTTTGACCCGCACATAGGAAAAATACTAAAACATCTAAAAAACATATCCCCCTAAAAATATAAACAAAAATGTGCTCATCGAAAACAAAAATATTTTTTTTTAATTCTGAGTAGGGTATCAAATGAAAGCCCTTAGTACGTGGATGAACGATCAAATTTTTATTTTTGCAAAATAAATTATTTTGATTCGATTTTTGCCAAAATTGTGCAAAAAAAATTTTGTCCCACACCCTGTAGCCCAGATGGTTTAAACTAAAAATCTAAAAAAAATCTAAGTAATGTATATTGGTGTGAACCGAAATAGTACAATAATATCAGATTATGTTTTCGGAAAATAACGCATTTTTTGTGGTTTTTGGTTCACAAAGTACAAAAGTTATACCAATGTAAGACACCCACATGCAAGACGTACGATAGCGTAGTGGTTAGAGCACTGCTGTCGTAAGCTAAAACTCGCTGGAAACGAAGGGTTTCGAGTACGGAGTGAATTTTATTTTTTCTGTTTTTTTTTTTGCATTTTTATTATGTTGAAATTATTTTGTCAAAATTCTAGTTATATTTTGACAAATGTTGTATTTAATTTTTAAGAGCGTAAATTTAATATCCAGTCTTATTATATGATTAACAGACGATAAATTATTTTAAAAATATCATTTGCCGTGATTACTACAAAGTAAAATTTCTCCTACACACTCAGCATGCCGCCTTCACTTATTATATACCTGCGAAACCCTGCAATGTGTGAATATTCACACTTCACATCAATTTTTTGTTTATCCAGTAGCCCCGACGGCTTCTGACAAAAAAAAAATACAGTCCGCGTTATTAAAAGTTTGGTTATGCCTGGTTTATATGTTTGGGGTACGCTCAAACTAAAATGGAGCAACATACGTGTTAAAATTTGAATTTTGTAACGAATAACGACCGCAGTTCCATCCAGTAACTGGCTATGAATATATAATAAGATCATATGCTATTTAGAGCTATTGCATTTGCAATAGTGTACTCGGGAAACAACTGATATCACGTCAGTTTTTATTGCGGCAGCCAATCATTCGGAAAACAGTGATTACGTCTACTCGCACCGATATTTCGGATACTTGCAAATCAAATTAGCTGTTGAAAAATAGGCGATAACGTCCGTGTCCATCCATAACAGAATTATAACACGTCTGAAACGACACAATAAATGACTGGCTGGTTTGTCACGTGACATGAAATATGAATGGTTGACTGAATGTTGAAATATATAAAAAGGAACTCTATCTGTATTACCCTTTTCACACTAGAACTTTAAGACGAGTGAACTTAAAGTTCACCGATGTTTAACATCGGTATGCTTTCACACTTGATGTTTAAATCTCCGGTGCTGTCATCAGCTACAGTAATTTTGTCCTTAAATTACCGTCATGAAATTACCAGTTTTGAACTGTCTGCGCAGACGCACATTTTGAATTATTATAAACAAATATGGATATTTCATTTCATTCTACAATAAAGACACGACAATAAATAATATATTACACCTGTATTAAAATGTAAGTCGATACATTTTATCTCAATTATTGTAGCTCTGTATTTAACACATTATTAAAATAAATAATTTTATTATAACAATAAGTATAAACTTCTTATAACGTCGATATAATACAGTATTCTTGTTTATGATAATATAAAATGTTGACAGCACAAATTCAAAGAGTATATTTTTATATTAGAAATTAAGTTGGTAATGCGGACGATGTTTAAGACGCAGATCTCTGTCTTAAACATCGCTTGTATTTAGACGAGGCCATACGGTTTCACATTAGCGTTTAAAGACACATTCACTTTAACATCCGGTCTTAAAGTTCTAGTGTGAAAAGGGTATGACTGAATGTTGAAATATATAAAAAGGAACTCTGTCTGTATGACTTTCTGTATAGGATATCATTCCTAACCTTTAAGCGGAACTAGTTTTTGCAATCTAGTAACTTTTATAATTTAATTCGGACTTTTAAATTGCATTGTAAAATGTCATTTTCATCATATTTTGATTTTTTGTGTCATTCTTAATTCAAATTTCCTATTTTGTTTATTTTTTTGTCTTTAAAATATGTAAAAATGTGGTATATTAAACAAAAGTCGTTCGTTTCCATGGTTTTAATGTTGCAATTTTAAATTTTCACATACAAACGTGGGACATAAAATAACCCAAGAGAGATGAGGTTGCCACGAGAAGGGACCTTTTCCCATGATAACCTAAAAGAACAAAAATCCCTATAAATACCTTTATCTATTTTTTTTTTTTTATGGGAGGGCAAGTCTAGCGGAATTCTCTCTTCGCCACTGGTTTATTTTTGAAAAATCAATTTTTCTTTATCGAATTCTCGCCAACTTTCAAACTTAAGCCAAAAAACGTCTGAACCGATTTTGTTGAGGTTTTCGCCAATATATTAGAAATTTATCTGAAAATCAAGGCCTACGTTATAATGCGACACAAGGGTTTTTTTAACACATTTTTGTCAAAAATCGTATTGCAGTAAAGCCGCATTCAGACCTCTTTAAATTCACAAATTATAGACTGTGCGTTGTGTCGCTCTGAGTTATGCTTTAATGCATTCTTTTAACGTTCCATGTACCGTTCACATCTGTTATAAATTAGTACGTTACGAATACCATCTGTGAATTTTGAAACCAACTATTTAGCTTCGTAAAATATTTTATATGTATTATCGTTCTTATAATTCTGTTGTCTTAGATTTTAACTACCTAATTACCTAAATTGATCATATTTACTGTCCGTCTTTGTAATTTTGAGCAAGATTTGTTAATGATCACATTATTTTAGGTTATGTAAAGGCATTCGATAACTACGGTGTCACTGATAGAATGCGATAAACAATGTGTTTATATGTCTGTCTCATTAAAACATCTCACTAGCTATAAGTTTAGAAAATTATGCACAATCCACAACAAACAGCGTATTAAATTTGGAGGTCTGAACGGTTTCACGTCTTATCATATGACAAACTTGCTGGTGACAGTGAACAGTCCATAAGCTATTGATTTAAGAGCTCTGAATGCGGTTTTAAGACATTTCAAAAAACTACTTTTCGTTCCTCAATCTACGTTTTAAGATTTTTATTTTAATACCACACAATAAATTTTAAATAAATAATTATTTTTTTCAACCCTGGTCTATAGGAGAAGTATTTTAAGATCGCAGCGCTATTGTGGCATACTTGGAACCTTCAATAAAGACATTCGTTACATATAAACAACGTGAATTTTAACGTTTACTGGTGGTTTTTGTAATTTTGCTACAATATTAATACTTGTTTTTATGCAATTATATTTTTATGCAAACATTTTTTATAAAAAAAGCGCGATAGAATGTCTATTTCTGTAGTTGCTAAAATCCCACCAGATGTCATATCGCTTAGCAATTTTTCCCTATAGTTGTAGTGATAATTTTGCCGTTGTCTTATTTCAAGTAGTTTTCTAGATGCCCGATTATAAATGGTACAGCCGGTACATTTATAATGTCACACTGAGAGATCAAAACATAGTTATACACCGGATTCCTAAATTCTGACGCATAAATGGACAGTCGTCCTTTCGCGATGAGATCATCACGGTTGCATTGCCAACGACAATTCTCTCTATACTCTACAAATTCCCCACCATCCGCATGATTTAATATTTCCGGTGTACAGCTGATAATCCCAATTTTATACAATTTGATTGTACAGGCATAGATATGACAGAAAAAAAAAGATATATGGGTTGACGGTGGCCAGAAACTGCATTGGCATAACACGCCCCCTGGCAGATGAGGGGGTAGGGTGGTATATACGACCTACAGGGGTTGATTGAATAGGTTTAGGGTCGGCAGCAGGTCGCATTATGAACACACACAGTTCGAGCACACGCACGTACGCAACCCCAGTGAATATTTGCACCTGTAAGCATGCTAGCAAGACACAGGTGAACAATAATACAAGGTCGTAGGACGGCCGGATAATTCTACGTACATGTGGAACAATTACAGGTAGTTCTCGATTTACGAACAAACTTAGAATAAAAATTGAATGTGTAGGTATATTTGTACGTAATACCAGGCGAGAATACAGATTTTTACTTGCCCGACCTTAATATATAAGGGGCAAGTATTGTAATCGCGAAAAGTCGAGATTTTGACTGATGACCACGTTTCATGGTCCAGGGAATCCAAAAAACCTATTTTCGAAGTGCCGTCCGTATGTGTGTGTGTCTGTGTGTGTGTGTCTGTGTGTGTGTGTGTCTGTGTGTGTGTGTGTGTGTGTCTGTGTGTATACACGATAACTCAAAAACGGTTCAACTTAGAGAATTCGTTCTGGTACTAAAAAATTCTCCTATTAATTGGGAAGAACCCTATTGTTTTTTATGAAAATACAAAACCGGGAACGGAAGTTATTAAACTTTAAGTTTTTAAAAAATTCATAACTAGTAAACAAAGCCTTGAACAAAAATTTGTATAATACATAATTAATTGTATGTTTGAAGATTTACCTAAATGTTTTTTTTTTATTTAAAAAAATTTTTTTTTTATTTAATTTTTTTTTTTATTATTATTTTTTTATGAGAGGGCAAGTCTAGCGGAGGTCTCTCTTCGCCACTGGTTTTCTTAAGGGGCCCAGAGGACAACTTTTTATCTTTTTATTCCACCAATAATTATGTCATCTTTGCTTATTTCTTATAAGTATTTTTTTTTTTTGATGAAAGCTGTACTAATAAATAGATGCATTTACAAAATAGTAGTAGTAAATAAAATATAAATTCCCTTAATTATTCGCCTTTAAATTTATGCAATTCGATGCTGTTACTATAAATATTTACTTAGAACTGGTGTTTTTATATTATTGGTATAAATATTACATTTATTTACACTAAATCATATTTTATTATATATTTTGCTCTCTGATAATAAAAAGTTATTAAATTTTAATATTTCTAGAATCAAAGAAGACTTTTAATTTCAAAAGTCTCAAAGTAACTATTGTCTAGGGTGACCATTCGTTACCACCCGCTTTCTGCGGGACTGTCCCGCATTTTGATTGGGTGTCCCGCATTAAGATGCGTCCCGCAAAAGTCCCGAATTTTAACATTTTGTCCCGCATTGTGACTTGTATTTGAGGAAATGAGGACCTTTTTTTTGCTCTTCACTTGGATTTGGGAGGTGAGGACCTTTTTTTTGCTCTTCACTTGGTTTTGGGAGGTGAGGACCTTTTTTTTGCTCTTCAGTTGGTTTTGGGAGGTGAGGACCTTTTTTTTTGCTCTTCACTTGGTTTTGGGAGGTGAGGACCTTTTTTTTTGCTCTTCACTTGGTTTTGGGAGGTGAGGACCTTTTTTTTTGCTCTTCACTTGGATTTGGGAGGTGAGGACCTTTTTTTTTGCTCTTCACTTGGATTTGGGAGGTGAGAACATTTTTTTTGCTCTTCATTTGGTTTTGGGAGGTGAGGAACTTTTTTTTTGCTCTTCACTTGGTTTTGGGAGGTGAGGACCTTTTTTTTGCTCTTCAATTGGATTTGGGAGGTGAGGACCTTTTTTTTTGCTCTTCACTTATATTTGGGAAGTGACTACCTTTTTTGCTCCGTCCCGCATTGCCTTCTTAAGAAAATGGTCACCCTACTATTGTCCCAATGTACACCATTCTCCCTTACATATTATTATATGATTTTTCTAACTGTTTATGCCTTTACTTCTCTTTTCCGTACCGGAACCCTCTTGATCCGAAAGGGGAACATTACAGACCCTAAAAATATTTGCTAATAAATGAAATTTTCTTAATATGAGGATTAATACGTATTAATACGTATTGTGGATGAGGATTAATACAATATGATAGAGAAAAAATCGTCTAGATAGCCATGGAATTAATTTATTTATAAATTAATTCGAAAATTTATTGTTTGGATTGTTACATTGCTTCATATTAAGCACTGCTAAATAAATAATATTCATTAATACGATACTATACGATTTGATACGATAATATCTTTGGGTATTTTTTGAACCCTTTTCGGAACGGCAGGATTTAAATTAACTAGTAAAATACTTTGTTTTTCTCAATATTTTTGTTCAATTTTATCGTATATAAAAAGAAATTACGTATTAGTTATAATAAAACATATTCTATATTTAATTCATGCTTTGCATACTTCAAAATAACCACTACGATGTACGTATATACTAAAAAATGCATCCTTATATGTTTAGCAAACAAAAGCGGAACAAAACCAAGAGCGGAAATTGTTAGGTCAGCCGAAATAAGTACTACATAGGCTGCAAATTATTGATATTGGCCGGCTTTATTGCACTTATTCCTGCTCACCTAACAATTCTCGTTTTCTTCTGATGGTAAAACAAGCTTAAAAGCAACAACCGGCGACCGGCTTTTTTGCCGGACCGGTTAAAGAACCGGTGGAGATAATTTTGTGCCGACGACCGAAAGAATACCTAATCTTGTAAACGTCAACAGTCAAAAATAGTTAACAATTTTGAACAAAATGCAGTAATTTATGCTCTACTGATTTGTGCATTTTTGCATTTTAACATATAGATGGACTGTGTTAAGACGCCGTTCTAGCGCCTTCTACGCAAAGTATTTATGATTGAAAAAGCTAAATAATTGAGTGGTAAAAAAAAACAAAAATTACGTAGTAATAATTTTTAATTACTCTTAATTGAACATAACTTATTATTAAAAAATTATTAATATTTATCACTACCGTTAAATTAAAAAAAAAACCTTTGTTATTTTTAATTAGTTGCCTATTCGCCATTTTCCGAAGCTGCGTTTTTTGTACTGTATGTACCATGAGTTCAAAAAGAAATTACATAAGGGTTGGCTATGGAAAAATAAAATAATGTCTACTGCAAGCTTTATATAACAATATAAACTTATGACAACAACAACAGTGATGACAGTCATAGTCTATCTCAGAAAGAGCGATAGTAATAAATCTTTTTGTCAGGCAGTTACCAGTGGCACATTTTAAACACGTTTAAATTGGTTTTGTGTATTTCTATATTACTATTTATCATTTTATTAAACGCACGCCTGTGACCATATTTATCATATCATAAAACGCATGCCTGTGACCATATTTTTCTTCAAAATTTTAGGGTAAAATTTTTATGATCTATTGTGTTTAACCCTAGTTCGTATTCCCATATAAGATGTGCGGCACACTCGGTTGTTTCTTAACAATATTTCGTTTCGAACTATTCATATTTTGTGTGCCGCTTCTGTGTGAAAAAACAATAACTTTTACAAATAATAAATTTTATTACTATCGCTCTTTCTGAGATAGACTATAATTAATTCTATAGTTTGCTGTTGACATTACTTTTATTTTCCATAGCCAACACTTATGTAATTTCTTTTTAACTCATGATATATTCGGCACTTAGTAAGTTTTACCAAATATCCGGGAGAAAATGACAAACTGGCCGGGACTCCGGGACCATACCTTCAAACCGGGACAGTCCCAGTCAAACCGGGACGTATGGTAAACCTACTTAAGGGTTAACTGCAAATACTCTGATGATACTAATTTGTCCTGAGAATGAATTCATTAATTGCTGCTCAATTGTATTATATCACTGTATACCCAGGAATATATTTTTAATTTTTTGTATTACAATGATTTTTTCAATATAACAATAGTCCTTCATTCCTAAATAATAGTAAATCAAATTCTAGCTTAACACTACAAGGCTAGTGAGGAGGGAGTATAGTTCTAATAAAAAACGGAGATTCTGCCGGTCATGTGGGCGCCTGTATCTGTTTACATTGGTTTAATTTCATCAAGCGGCAACCGGCAACTAAAATAAAGCACTTTTTGGCCGCACCAGCAAAACAATCGTTGGTAAATATTGTAGACAATTCTATTTAATGCGGCTAAAAAATCATAACCGCATCTCGGATAAAAGCCGGTGTTTGGAGGTAGTTATAAAGCGCGCATTTCCCGCAATCCGATCATGACGGACGCTTGGACCTTCATCACTGGAAGCGAGACCGGTGCCCGACGCCCCGACGACATGCGGAATGAGACGCTCCGACAGTGCACAGACACAAACATGCTTCCCCTCATTACCTGTTGCCAATTCTCCTCAAGCGTTGGTTGTGCCGAAAAGCAGCCGGTGTCGAAGATGTCCTGGAGTTCTCTGAAGATGGTTCCGCTCGGTAATATATCCATATTGAATAGTGGGGTCACAAGACACGATAACAACACAAAGTTAAATGACACTCATTCATAAAAACAGTTAAAAACAGCGCGTACGCGAACGTATACCCACAGTAGATGGGACAGAGAGCGGGATGGTTATATTGTTGTAGTTTAGGAGGACACGCACAACAAACGTGGACGTTCAATGCACAACACAACACTGTATATAGCCAGAACACTCGGCTAGCAGTAGTTACAGAATCAGACTTGTGTCTACAGAACCTACAGCACGAAGATTGTTTGAAAACAGATAATGTCACGTTGTCGGTTCTCAGCACACAATGTACTCATTCTCCACTATCTATCGATCGCGAACCACACTGAAAATCTAAGCGATTGTTGAGAACAAATGCGTAAACACACACTGAAGTTGTGGCAATATAGTAAAGCCGGGCGAACTGCGACAGAACAGAGAAATAAATTCACTGACAGACCCGATACGAGCAACACTACACTCGACTCAAACGGTTCTGTATTGTCATCAATACACACATCAACAATGACACAACAATACAGTGCCGTATCTTAGATATTTGAAATTAAATATGTCGCTGGGGTGAAGAGCGTGTAGCCTATGTTTAT
Organism: Liopterus haemorrhoidalis; assembly: GCA_963971575.1. Lineage (NCBI taxonomy): Eukaryota > Metazoa > Arthropoda > Insecta > Coleoptera > Dytiscidae > Liopterus > Liopterus haemorrhoidalis. Next base: position 4,658,695 of record OZ020618.1, read on the forward strand.
GCAAGGCCGGACGCGGCGCGACTAAAGCTACGTCCCGCGCTGAGCGCTCAGCAAGGCAATAACGGCACGGAGACACAGTCACGGCGCGGATACTCAGTGCTCAGCACACAACCAGCATAGTTCCAATGCAAACCGCGTGTGCGCCCCGGACGCTAAAGTTCGATCCGCTGCGCTATACCTACCACGCAACCCGAGATTCTACAGCCCTGCTAAATAACTCAACTGTTCAACAATACCCACTACGTAACTGAATCACTACTGTTTACATTACGATAGGGGGGCTATCAATTAATTAACCATACATTATAACACCTTAACCCTTTTTTTTTAAAGATACATGCCGCACAAAACATGACCTAAAAAATTATGCCATACGGCAGAATCTGGATGGCGAGGATTTAAACCCACGTATGTTCTCTCTACATTGTAAATACTGGAGCCATGCCGTCATCATCGGTCGAGATAACCAAATTATCGAACTACAAAGACGAAATGGTATAGGATAAGAAGCGATTAGGACCCATTTTAAAAAGTCAAGTGTAAAACAACATATAACTCAGTCGCTGAAACAGCGCAGTTCGTCATTTTGCGTCATGACTTCAATGACAAACTTAGTGTCGAAAAAATATCTAAATCAATTTTTTTGCATGTGAATTATAGACTAATATTGCTTGTTACTCTTTTATTTTACTAAAACATACCTTTTGAAGTCATATTTAGTTTGTGTTCGATAGTCCCATAACCCAAAAGTGTTTATTTAATATTGAGAACAACTGAATAACTGACAATAACTGAAGTGACGCCTAGCTTAATATTTTGGAACTTAACGGAATAGGATTTTGTTGGATGTGGCTCATTTAATTGCATTGTTTGTATGTGTTAAAGTGAAGAAAACTTTAATAAAATGTCTTTAAAATCGCAACAGAAAATTAACTGCAATATGAATTCTTGTGTATCAAATGGCAAATGTCAAAAAATCCTATTCCAATCGCCATTTTGTAAGCGACAACAGCGCCTCTATAGGTAATGTTTATTCTCAATAGGGACATGTGTATTGGTATCCCTGAATAAAACGATGTTTACATTTGTCATTTAATAATACGTCTGTTGTCTTTTAATACTGACTTGTGTTGAAATATTTAACTTGTAGTAATTTCTAAAAACCTTTTTTATTTAGTTTGTTGTTTATTTATCAGTTTTGTGTTTAGTTATATATTTTCTTACAGATTTTCTTATTTGATTTTGTGTGTACTGCATAGTTTTTAGATTATATTCAACTTATTTTTATTTTCTTTTCTTTGATCATATTTTTGGATCACATCAGTCCTTTGTATGGCTATTTTGCCTATTAGAATAGTTTATTAGTTTCTATTCTGTTCTTATTTTTATATTTTCATTTCATTTCGATACAAGTGACAGCGTACAAATATTACATTCGTTAAATAGATGAATGTAAACGTACTAAACCTGATGTCACATTTTTTTGTGACGTTTCAAGTGACACAACTGCACTGTTTCGCCGATTTCCCTATTGAGAAGTGACATTACCTATAGAGGCGCTGTTATCGCTTACAAAATGGCGATTGGAATAGGATATTTTTGACATATGCCATTTGATACACAACAATTCACATTGCAGTAAATTTTCTGTTGCGATTTTAAAGACATTTTATTAAAGTTTTCTTCACTTTAACATAGGGTGACCATTTTCTTAAGAAGGCAATGCAGGACAAAGCAAAAAAAGGTCGTCACTTTCCAAATATAAGTGAAGAGCAAAAAAAAGGTCCTCACCTCCCAAATCCAAGTGAAGAGCAAAAAAAAAGGTCATCATCTCCTCAAATACAAGTCAAGAAATCAAAAATTAGAATGCGGGACTTTTGCGGAACGTGTCTTAAAGCGGGACACACAATCAAAATGCGGGACGAATGGTCACCCTACTTTAACACATACAAACAATGTAATTAAATGAGCCACATCCAACAAAATCCTGTTCGGTTAAGTTCCAAAATATTTCGCTAGGCGTCACTTCAGTTATTGTCAGTTCTCAATAGTATATGATCACTGCATTACAAATGCTTGAGGAATGTCATTCCCATCAGGCGAAATAACCAAATTATGGAACTACAAAAATGAAAATGTCTAAAGCGTGTTCTACATTATACTTTATTCATCAATTTTCTTAACTTTTTTCTTTGAACTAGAAGTTGTCAAAGTTTTAATACAATTTATTTTTCAACTTTTTGGTAGAGAATGAAATTCTTACACGTGTTTCAGTTCATTTAAAGTACCAACATAAAAATATAATTCATATCTTGTCAAATGTTTATAACCTAGCTATTAGATTTGTAAAATTACTGATTTACGTACAAAACACAATTTATATATTCGCTTATTCAAACCAATGATCAACAAAACACTATTAAACACGTGGTAATACAAAATATTTACAAGCGTAATTTTAATGTTGGTACTATTGTTAAAACTGTCTACTGCGCATGCACCGAGTTCCAAGTTGGATGTGTTTTCAAGAATAGTTGGATCAAATCTAGTTTTGAATAAAGTTGACCTTGACTACATACCGTGTTCTACACTGTACAATTTCACTGATTTATTTCTAGTACAAGTTCTAGTCAAAGAAATAAGTATGAAAATTTGATGAGAATTGTATAATGTAGAACACGCTTAAGATGGGCAACGATTAGGACAAATTTTCAAAAGCAAACTGCCCATTTGTGTAAGACAATTCTGTGTAAAAATCAAACCTCTTCATCCCTTCTTCATTTACGTTTCCCTACTCATGTTACCCTAGATACTGAACCGATAACGTAACGTAGATAGTGTAACAATAGTTGAGTGATGTGTAACGGTAGGCAGTAAAGACGGGCGCCTATGGTTCTAAGGCAATTAATCAGCCCTGCGGATCCCTAGATGCGGATCGCCAACCCGACATCTCAACTCAATATACTACGCAACACATAACAGTAAATTATGGCCGTCTTGCAGTGTTTTACAGCTAAAATAAAAACACTACCTACATCCTTACATACATACATCATATTTACTCCTATATACGCTTCTGGCTGGAGTACAGCTTCTGGTTGCCTACTGAGTTCTGGAATTGCACAACTACTAAATAATACTACAAAACATTTTTCTTGAAAATGTTAAAATCTATCAACTTAAAGTAGAGTTTATCAGTTTTTAGGATTTTGTAGGTATGACCAAAAATCCATAATAACGTCACTCATGTGTCTGTCTGTCTGTCTATATACGAGGTGTTTAAATTAAGTAACCGGAATGTTTTTTAAAATTTTTTATTCAAATAGAATTACAATTCAATTCGCGACTGCAAATAACAGTGAGACATCTGGTGGTGACTGGCTAAATTAAACAGAAGCGTATATTTGGATAATATTTGTAGCGTGTTGTGCTGCATTTTATGTGAATTAAGAAGTATTTTAAAATATAGTGACTTAAATACAGTGCTTTTTTGCCGAAATATTGTTTGAACAGATAAATATTAAGAAAAAACTTCTGATATATACACTTCTCGTCCGCCATCAGCTGTTGTACGCAGCGCCGCCAACGTTAGTTTCAGTCGCGAATATTGTTAGGATAGTTTACCTTATATAAAATATAATTTAGGTTGTTAGAAGTTTTCTCCACCGGAGGTGAAGAAAATTTATAAATTTACTGGACTTTTATTATTTAATATACTACAAAAGACCTAGAACAGGGGTCGGCAACCTGCGGCTCCGGAGACGCATGCGGCTCTTTTAGAAAATTTTGTGGCTCGAAAATTGGCAGGTTTTTATTTTAATATAATCTATTTTTTAATTTTCAACTTTCTGCCTGTACTATACAGGTTTTGTATTTTTCAGAATGTTTTACGGTGCAATTCACACCCGGTAATTCCGCGAGTTACTGCATATTCCCTTTTAGAAGAAGTTATTTGTTTCGAAAAAAAGTTATCTGTATTTGTGAATGATCTACGTGCAAAAAAATTTTTACATTTTATTAATTTACAAAAACATGTTATTAATGTATTTTTTTGCACAAACTATTGTTAACATGCAAGAAGCTTTTCGAGATAGATTTAAAGAGTTTAGAAAATATAAAGCTACACTAGCTTTTTTGACAAAACCAATTGAAGTAGATATGTAGCAATTACATTTATCACCTTCAATTAGTGGATTTGAAATCCAAAGGTTTATGGAATTATATATTCTTAAAACTTAATTCTGAACTGGAAAATTTAGAAAGAAAAAAGTGAATTTTATCTTCCCAGCATAAGTGGACCGAAATTCGCAATCTTCAAAATGTAGATAAAGTTCTTTTCGAAGCTTGGAACCGTCTTCCAGAATCGTTCAATCTTAAAAAATTATGCTTTTGGGCTACTGACAATTTTCGGATCCACATATTACTGTAAGCAAATCTTTTCACATATGAAATTAATAAAGAGTCAGTTAAGAAGTAATCTTACTGACGTGAAACTTGAGTGCTGCCTTAAGTTAAAGATTACTGAATATTCACCAAATATTACAGTCTTATAGGACACTATACAGGATCAATCGTCCCATTAAAAAAATTATTATATTGTAATATACTGGCAACTACAATAGGTATATCAAACTAAATGTATAAGTAAATATTATTTTATTGTAATACTTGATTATTTTAAAACAAATAAACAATTTTTACGTTTTTTTTTTTCTTAAATATAGCGGCTCTTCCATGTTATTGTGTTTTTTTTTTTCAATATAGATTGGGCTCTTTGTCACTGAAAGGTTACCGATCCCTGACCTAGAACGCTGTTATTTTCTACCCAAGCCATGTAATTAAGGTCATACCGACCAATTTAGAATATTTTGTTATTTTTTAAACAACCCCCTCCCCCACCCCCCGCTCCAGCTGTAATCCTGGCTACGTCCCTAGCTAGATTAGTACATAAATTTGAAGGTACTGAGCCTTTTATGCTTCTATAGTTTAAATTGCTACTTGTTCAGTTGCTAGATCTATTTTGTCAGTACTGCACTTTAGCTATACAGAAAAACAGTGTTAAATAAAAATAATATTCCCAATAAACACAGCTGTTCATTATTTTATTTTTTTATACAGTTAAATCATTATTTTTTTGTTATTCTAAAATTTTATTATAAAAACCGCATACCAAACCGAAGGGTTCAAATCTTACCTGTTACAACAGGTGTATAGTGTATACAAAACCTGTCTTTTTTATGATAAATAAGGGCTACAATCACAAAAACTTGCTTTTGGTACTGAGTATAAATTGTTATCTCCCTGCAAAGAAAAGTCAAACCGGATGACATAGTTAAACTTACAAAGAAACACAATCGGATTAGAGGTTTTTTTTATGATTAAACGAGGGATTATTAAATTTATGAATAAAATTTATTGTAATTTTAAAAGGGTATGTAAGAAATAGGTCAAAGTCAAAATATTTCAAAAGAAAAACATTAATTTAAAGGAGGGTACAACCGTATAGTTTATAATACAAAATATCAATAATTTAATATTAAAAACTTAATAGAAAATTAATTAAAATTATGATTTGTTATCACACTAGATCTTTAAGATCGGATGTTAAAGTGAATGTGTCTTTAAACGCTAATGTGAAACCGTACGGCCTCGTCTAAATACAAGCGATGTTTAAGACAGAGATCTGCGTCTTAAACATCGTCCGCATTGCCAACTTAATTTCTATTATAAAAAAATACTCCTTGAATTTGTGCTGTCAACATTTTATGTTATCATAAACAAGAATACTGTATTATATTGACGTTATAAGAAATTTATACTTATTGTTATAATAAAATTATTTATTTTAATAATGTGTTTAATAAAATACAGAGCTACAATAATTGAGATAAAATGTATCGACTTACATATTAATACAGGTGTAATAAATTCTTTATTGTAGTGTCTTTATTGTAGAATGAAATGAAATATCCTTATTTGTTTATAATAATTCAAAATGTGCGTCTGCGCAGACAGTTCAAAACTGGTAATTTCATGACGGTAACTTAAGGACAAAATTACTGTAGCTGATGACAGCACCAGAGATTTAAACATCAAGTGTGAAAGCATACCGATCTTAAACATCGGTGAACTTTAAGTTCACTCGTCTTAAAGATCTAGTGTGAAAAGGGTATTAGAGCTGTAAACGCAACTTTACAGAAAACATATCTTTTTGTGTCATGCGGTTTTTCTTCTTACGCATACTTCTGATTAATTTGTTTCCTGTTGTATTCCTGAGAAAAAATTCTATAAAAATATTTATTACTAATAAATATTGGGTGTCAATTGACATAATCTAAATTGACATTGCCAATGTTGACAATTTGATAAGCAGAAGATAATGATGTATTTACTTAAATATAGACTTATTGAAAAGTGGAAGAAAAATCGAGATAATACTAAGTTTATTAACTATTTACCTTCCAAACTTGTTTACCTGAGTCATATGTTATATTTGTTTGTAGCAGACATTTTTAAATATGTACACAAATATTTTTGCACAATATATACATATATATACAAGGGGAGTATACATTTGACTTGGACTTTTGATAGAGCAACAACAGTATCAACACAGTTAATTAAACAGTTTTATTTTTGAAAATAATGTCTTTGCTTGCAAAACTTGCGAAAACCGGCAAAGAAAAAGAGTTTTGGTTGTTTGAAAGCTAGAAAGCAATAGATATTTGTACAAGGGATGTTTCCTAAATTCTGGGAATTGTGCTATAATTAAATTACGCAGAACTTATAGGCAATATTATTGGTGCCAGACAAGTCTTGACATGTTTATGTAACTATCTAGTGCAATATTGTTCAGTCTGATTTAGGTGTTCGACTGATATAGAGCGTTTTCATAGCACTGTTTTTGTAACCATGGAAGACGCAGCAAAATCTCAAAGAACAATAATTTTCTTTTTGTGGAAAGAAGGTGTGAAAACATCAGAAATTATTCAGCGTCTGCAAGGAGTATTTGGTGAGTCTGCAGAATCCAAAAGTACTGTTTATCAGTGGATCAATCGTTTTAAAACCGGTAGAACATCACTAGAAGACGATCCACGCAGTGGGCGCCCAAGCACGTCGGTAAATAAAAGAAACATTACTGCCGTCGAAGACCTACTGAAAGAAGACAGGCGAATGACTATTCGTCAAATTAGTGTGCGCCTAGGGATAGGTACACGACAAGTTCATGACATCTTGCATGATTGTTTGGGTGTTAGCAAGGTTTCACCGCGATCGTTGTCAAGGCTGTTGGAATAGGTGGATTGAGGAGACACCGAAAAAGTTCTTTGAGTACGGCTTAAAAAAATTAGTTTATCGTTGGGATAAATGTATTCAGTTAAATGGAGATTATGTTGAAAAACTACATTGTAATATTGACGAAAATTAACAAAATAATAAAAATTATAGCTAAATTCCCAGAACTTTGGAAACATCCCTCGTAGCTATCAGTAAATTACGGATTATATTTTTATTAAAAATCATATATTTCTGTCCAAAAATTCCACTTAAAGCGTCTAGTCATAATAAAAAATATTGTGATTTTTCTTTCATGAAAAAAAGTTGTTATGACAAAGGCTTTTATGTAATATAATACAATGATATTTTGATATAAGTTTATATTGAGTATAAATCAGGCGTATTTGTAGGTTTGTAAAGCTTTGCCTAAATTGACCCGCAAAAATGTATATCCTATAATCTGCTTTGGAGTCCAGCGCTAGTAGCTGTGGCTTCTCTCAGTGACAGTTCTCAGAGTCCTTTCATGTGAGAGAGGATTTATGAAGAATATCAACCGAAAACGGATCCGATTTAACGCGATGCATACCACACAATCATACACAAACCAAAGATAACACGGGACTACAGATTTTAACTCGGCTTTTTTATACAGAAACAACAATAACAACGGGACTAAATGGAACAAACTTTATTTTTCATAATAATGCCCTTGCTTTCATACACTTATATTCCAATGTTCCGGCAACTTGCAATTATCGGCAGGGAAACAGTTTTTTGGTTGCTTGCGAAGCCCAGTTTGCACCGCTACCATCACCTCCTCATCTGTTTAAGTATGTCTCTCAAGTTCCAAATTACGAAAGGAAGTACTGACTCACTAACTTTATAATCCCAAATTATCACTCTGCAACTATCATTTTTTTGAATCCCTTAAAGCAGAGGTCCGCAAAGTAGTCGATATCGACCCCCGGGGGTCGATATGACATTGTTAGGGGTCGATTCTGGCTCGGGGGTCGATTGGAGGTCAATAGAAAAAAGTTAAAAACTACTAGTATAATAACTTAAGTTATATAAAAATATAAGTGAAGTTAAATTAGATTTATTTAGATCATCATTGTTACGAAGAGATTTTCAGTATTTTTCGAATTTGCGACAATTGGAAGTAAAAGATGAAGACTTGGAAATATATACAAAGCATCTCCAAAAATTGAGCGTGGATTTTAAATTACGTTTTGAGGGTTTAGAGAAAATGCACATACCAGATTAGATTATCGCGGCCTTTTCTGCAGATGTTGAAAACATCGAAAGTACTATACAAGATGAATTTATTGAATTGTGGGTTGATCTTGAAGCTAAAACGCTTTTTAAAAATGTTACTTTAAGTTACTTTTGGACTAATGTAAATGTTATACAGAAATATCCAAAACTTTCGGAAATGGTAGTTCACTTTTTGCTAGCATTTTCAACTCGTATATGGTTGAGGCTGGTTTTAGCCATGTTAATTCCATCCAGGCAAAACAGAGAAACAAGTTAGATGTAGAATTCCGTGGCGGTTTAAGGCTGAAATTAAATCATTTTGAACGCGACATTGCTAATCTTGCAAAAAGTCACCAACCACACCCATCACATTGACAATGACCGTAAATTTTATTTAATAATATTATTGTATTGCATCTGACTAGATATAATTATATTATATAAATGTAATATAAATAAAACACTGTACAATATTGAATATAAGAAATCACATAAGCGTATTTTTTGCTTATTCTATTATAATAACGTAATTGTAAAATAGAGGGGGTCGATAAGAAGTCGAGAAACTCTTCTGGGGGCGACGGTCAAAAAAGTTTGGGGACCCCTGCCTTAAAAAGTACTTTAATATATATATTTGTTAGAATAGTAAGTTATTGGAAGTTCTTTTGTAATATGTAACGATAACTACATAAAATAATTACATATATAGCAGATTGTAAATTGTCTATGTTTATACATTAATAAATAAAGCGCTAACGTCAGAAGTGGGATCAACCACAATTTTAACTAGTTTATAAAGTCTTAACTTCAATCCTCTTGATATACTTTTATTCCTTAGTAGTCCATTTAGTCCTTGTAAACATCGATTCCCTGCAGGAGGACCACTTATATAAAGGATATACTTTGGCAGACTTTACTATTTTGTAGAGTTCATAATTAATATAAACAAAGCTATATAATTAGTTTTGTTTTTAAAGGATTGCAAATTAAACAAATTTAAAATAAAAAACATTGTAATTAAAAAAATTTGAACAATTATTATTTATTTTTATTTCGATGCGATGGATGACGTTTCTTTTCCACTCAGGCCGAAATATAAGGAACATTATTTGACAGGTTTATTCTAAAATCATGCTCAACATTTAGTCTATTTCGTTGTTTATTTTCTAATACATAGTTTCAAAATTATTGCGCTAGAGATATATAGTTGGCAAATCCATTTTGTTTATTAAACTACTAAAGCAGATTTAAAAACTGTGTTCCACTAACATAAGTTGTAAGTAAAACATATGTTTTCTAATATTTTATCAAAGTGTTTTGTGTTGTAAAGCACCTATTAACTTCCGCAGTCCGTAACTTTGCATTATTAGTATTTATAGACTGAATCGTAACTTATGCATTGAAAATCGGTATTTACAACCCAAGCCAACACTAAATCACGTTTAAAAGAAATTAACGAGAAATACGTATAATATTTTATAGATTTTACGATCATTAACGTGCTTTAACATAAGTCGAGTGATTTCATTTGCAAAATTAATTGAAATTTATTAATTACATTGACTATTCGGTTTTTTAAAGTAATTATAGACACCTGGTGATTGCAATGTATACTAACGAAAACGGTACTTGACTATTTGCACCACTTGTGGCGCTGTGGACGTTTATAAGAAAAATTGTTACGGGCAATTTGGTCAACAGTCGAACTTTTTTATAAAGACAATGATGTCACAAATGATTGCATATTACATTTACATAATATGAATAAACTAGGGGCCTCAGCCCGGCTACTTTACCCCTACGTTTGTAAAACTCGTTTTCTTGTGTTTTAATACAAAAAGGCATGTTGCCGCACTTGTCGATTATAAAATTGTCGCTTCGAGAATCATTTTTTTTTTTTTTTTGGCTTTAATATAATAAGGCACTTTGCCACCCTTGTTGATTATAAAACTCGTTTTCTTGTATTTTAATATACTATTTTTAGGGTTTTGTAGGTATGACCAAAAAACCCTTATACTGTCATTTCATCGTCTGTCTGTCTGTCTGTCTGTTCGGTAAAAATTGTAGCCAAACGGCTAAACCTAGAGAGTTGAAATTTGGCATGCTTATACAACTCTTTGACCCGCACATAGGAAAAATACTAAAACATCTAAAAAACATATCCCCCTAAAGATATAAACAAATATGTGCTCATCGAATTTTTTTTTTTTAATTCTGAGTAGGGTATCATATGAAAGCCCTTGGTACGTGGATTAACGATCAAATTTTTAATTTTGCAAAATAAATTATGTTGAGGCGATTTTTGCCAAAATTGTGCAAAAAAAATTTGTCCCACACTCTGTAGCCCAGATAGTTTAAATTAAAAATCGGAAAAAATTCTAAGTAATGTACATTGGTGTGAACCGGAATAGTACAACAGGAATTTTTGATCAGATTATGTTTTTGGAAAAAAAAACATGTTATACTTATGTAACACGCTAGATTAGAAGATGTATCCTGGTGTAATGGTTATGTCGCTGGCATATCACCCAACTTAATCAGTGCGAGAGGAGATAAAATTATTTTTTGTTTTTTTTTTGCATTTTTATTTTGTTTAAATTATTTTTTCAAAATTCTGGTTATATTTTGGCAATTGTTGCATTTAATTTTTAAAAGCGTAAATTTAATAACCAGTGGAAAGTGTTGAAATTATAATTTAATTCTATGTTTGAATGTATACAAAATCAGAGGGCGGGGCTTATGATTTAAGCAACCAATGGAAGCCATAGGCGCAATTTTCAAAATCTTAATGAACTTTGCTATATAAAAAAAATACTGCACATATTTAGAAACTTAAATAATGGTATTAGGCATTCGAATTAAAATTCATAAAAAAAATATTTTGACATAAAATTTGTTTTGGCATCCCAAATAATCATCATTCAGTTACTAAATACCTGCGAAACCCTGAAATGTGTGAAAATTCACACTTCACATAAATTTTTTCACTATAAAGAATACATGGATTCTATATAAAGTAGAGAAAAATTAATAAAATAGTTAAATATTTTTGCATGGGACCCACTATTAATTATTAATTGGAAATTTAGAAAAACTTTTCAGTAACACTGATAGATGTGAAACTTGCATATATTCGTTGTATTTGTATCAGTAATATTTTACGTTATTAAATTTAGTGTGTTGTTTAACTATTTAAAAAATATTTTCAGTTTTTTTGTAAATAATTTCGTCTACAAGTGAATATTTGTGAATTATCTCCTAAATTTGAATTTTTGTCGATAGTTGTTTCGATCTTCGAGAGAGGCGCTGTAAACATGGCGTATGTAGACGTTTTTAATATAACATTTACATTTTTAAGAATTATTTTTTATGATATTTGTCCCTAAATTAGTCTTTTTACTGCAAAAACATTGGTAGACCTTCATGATATCTTGAATAACCACTTTTATCATATAATAATCACTTATATAAAGAAATAATAAATTAAAATTACATTTGTGTATTTAATACTTCAAGATTAAACTCCCAAGAAATTAGATTTTAAAAGTGCGTCCCGACATTTACGTATAGGTTTTTTTTTTGTTGATATTTTATGACGTAAAAGTCTTAAAGATCGTTTACAAAATACATTCTAATGTTATAAAAGAAGTAGTTACATGTTTCTAGTTTATATACAACATACAACACTTGCAAAATATAATAAGAAATAGTTAGTTACATATACTTTCCAGAATTAAAACATGTATAAGAATGCCTCTTATGCTTTGTTAGCGTCCATGTTTTAAATTCATATAAAAGCAATTTAAATATGCTTTCTATAAAATATTTTTAAGTTTCAATGTGTTAAATAAAAAGTTAATTCATCAAAATTTGAGTGATGTATGTTTTGTAACGATTATTTTCTATCGGCAAGGTGATCCATCAACTTCAATAAAGCTACTTTTTCCAAAATACAATAAGAAATAACACAAAAAAATATTAAATATTCAAAAACATTTTTTGATGCACCATTATAAACACCTTTCGTTCAGTGTATTCTTTTTCTTTTCACAGCAAATAAATAATAGTACTACTTTATAGTACGTTTTTTCTAATCAATAGATATAAATTATTTAATGTACCTTTCACAACTTCCATTGATATTCTGTTGGTAATTTTTATGTGTATACACCTGTTGTTCCTTTGACTGACATTAGACTTATAGTTTGAATTATATCCGTTTTGTTCGGTGGCGCTGGTGACAAAGCATATGTGAAAAAATAACCTAAAATGATTTTTAACCTAAAAAAAGACATGTTGCATGCAAATGTGTAAATGTGTTAATAAAATTAAATAAATAATATACACTAGTGAGCAGTGGTGTAACTAAAATACTTGGGGCACCCGGAAAAATATGTGGCCCATCTATTTTGAATCTTGCAAGATTTTTTCATTCTAAGTTAGATAATAGGGGATAGGCATGATTTTTTTAAAATTTTTGTTTATATTCCTCTTGTTGCATATAAACATAAAAAACAGTTTTTAATTTTTTTTTGTAATTTGAAGGCTTAAAAAAATCATAAATGTATGTAGCGCGCGAAAACAACGTGTGACATCATACCCCTTCTAACTGACGCATGACACTACTAGCTTACCGGCGTACATAGTCTGTTGTGAACTTATTTGTTTGTATAACTTTTATAGGTTATGTAAAGTTAGAGTGATTTTACTTAAAATAAAGTTTAATTCTATAAAAACAATTTATACATGTTTACCGAATTAAATTTTATATTAAAATAGATAACTTATATTGCAGTATTTCAATTATGCCTCTAACGTTTTGAAACTTCATGTAAACAATGTAGTAAAATTCTGACATCTAAATTACATAAATATTTACAATTTAGAGAGTTGCAGCGTTTGTTTACATAAAGTTATAGAATATAAAATTACTTACAGGTCTGCTTTGACACCACGTATTTCTTCAGCACTGTAGCATTCATTATTTTTCATATATTCCATGAGCATAAATGCATCAATGTTGGGTAAATTATCACTCTGAGCCTTAACAAAATCTTTATCTGCCATTTTAATAATAAATGCGTGAAAAATTGTTTAAAAACAAATACAAAACTCTCGAACAATACAATATACACACGTGTAAAGATTATGTTGTAGCTGTATCTGTGACGTGAAACCCCTGTCGTTTGACATCTTACTCAGTCGTTTTTACTCGGCAACCTTCGCTCCGTGGTCGGCTTATTTCAAATTTACAATATTTTAATTCAAAAATTTGGCTATAATATTAATTAAAATGTAATTTTTGTTTTGTTAGTTGACATAACTAACATTAACATATCAAAATAATGTAGTTTTAAGGAAATACAAATTTTATGCGTATCCCCTATTCACTTCTTTAGAATCTTCGTATTTATTTATCGTCTTTAAAGCAAGGCAGAGAGAAACGCAGTTTGTCAATAAATTACGTCTTGGATAATAAAATGCAAATAAAGCCAGTATGGGATGTAACACGTGCATATTGGAAACAAACGTATTGAAGAGTATGGGAACTGACGTTCTAAACTCCATTCACAATAAATATGAAATGACGTCACACTTGGTTAATTTAAGTACCAATGTCATGATGTGATTTAACCAACATCAAACTATTACTCAGTTACATTTATTTACTGAATGTTGGTAACGTTTTTACACGTTACCAGGTTTAGATTGTACTGTTCAGCCGTTTTTAAGTCAGGTTTGACATTTAAGTGAGGTTAAACTTAATTTTTCATTAAATCAAATATTATTTTAATAAAATGCCGAAAGCTCTTAGTAGCCGCGCTCAAAAGATGGTTTTGACTCTTATTAATTATTTTGAAAGCGAGCGAGATAATGGTGGACCTTTAATGGATTTTAAATGTGTGTGAGATGTAAGTCAACATTAAATTTTGTTTATATCTATGATCTTTTCATTTGACTACATTTTTCTACAAATATTTGTTAATTAACTTTTTAGAGATTTGCTGTTGCATTAGTTGGATCAGCATTTCTAAACTGAATAACATCGCTGCACAACAATCGAGATGTGAAGCTGTCAGTAGCCCGAAAAAACACATACTAAATCTGTTGTAGAATTAGACAATTTTACAACAGCTGAGATATATAACGTAATTTATGAGATGTACCGAAATAAAACAATATTTCATTTTGTATCTTGGTCGATAAATAAATATTTTATATTAATAAAAACATTTGTTACGTTCATTCTTTTTTCTAATTTTAAGTTGTAGGTCTGTTACGTAGAGTCATAACGATTATTAAGATCCATCATTACGAAGTAGTTCATAAAAATGACACCACAGCACCATAAGCAGCGCGCTTGTGGCGCGAAATTCAACCATTTGTATTCCCTTTGAGGATTGTTATAGCGTTAAATAACCTTAAATATTCTATTATATGATGATTTTATTTAATAATTATCATATTCACCCTTTTAATTTATATTTTGTCCAGTTTTAGCCCTCAGTATTTTACTTTTTAATTTTTAATTCTCATTTTTTCGCATCAAAAATTTTATAAGCATAATTTTAATTTAAAAATCTAATGAAACATTATTGATTTGTTTATAAATTTACATACTCCATATAATATTAATATATTTCGCGAGATATGGCTTGTAACATCAAAGTTGAGAATGAAGTTGAAGCAAGGAAAACTGGGCCTTAACAGAAATCGGCTTTATAAAACAGGAAATTGCAAACGAGCTTTAAAGCACACAGGGTATGTTACGCCAAATTATAGAGGGGTTACTTAAAATATTAAGATTAAATTTAAACATACACATCATAATTAAAAAGAGGATTTTTGATAATTACTCAAAATTTAATATTCAGGAATATTCAATATGTAAATATTAAAACTGTCGTTATTCTGTCTGACTAAACGTCAATAATGTTGCTATATTATACGAGTAGATATATTATTATACGAGTTTTATAAGACGATGTATTGTCACACGAGTTATTTGGAGTACGATGAACGAAGCGAGGAGTGCTCCAAAGTAACAAGTTTAACAATACGCCGGTATAAAATATACTATTTTTTATACTTTGCATCACTTATTTTATAGAAATTTTAAAATTTCATTTATAATAAATATCGGAAGATTATGTGACATGGAAATACTTACAAATTGTATTAAATAAACATTTTAAAATATTTGAGGTTATCAATGACACGCCGTAGACGAGTAGTACTGCCAATCTCTCAAAGTAAAAAGTCACCAAAAACAGTTTAACAATAGCTTCTATTGTTAAACTGTTTTCAGTGTAATTAATTTTGAAATTTTGGTCAAAATTTTTTTACTCAGATTTAGCCAAAATATAGTTTTAAGCAAATTTCGGGGTGAGGATTATGAAAAAAATATTTAAAAAATTCATGCTTTCTTAGTTTTTGAGTTAGAGACGATTTGGGTCAATTTTTTGCCTGTAATTCCAAAACTTTTGCCCAAACTTCAAAATGGACTAAATTTTATTGATCTATGACCAAAAATACATACTTGGACCAATTTTCAATAAAATTGGAGACAAAAAATTTACGACTTTTTTTTTTTTTTAACTAAACAATGTAGCAGAATTTTAAAAATTCAAACCGCAGATTTATATCTCTAACCATTCTTTAATTAAGATTTAAAATATTTTCAAAATTAAAAAAAAAAAAAATTTTGTTTCAAAATATGCAATTAGAGCCTCAGAAATTCAAAAATTTCAACAGCAGGTCTTTATCGTATTTTGTTTTTGAGTACGTCCATGCGAAAATGAAAATTTCTTTAAATTACGCCGTAATAAAATTAGTCATAATTTTAAAATACGTAAAACGAATAAGACCTCAATTGTTTTCTAGGTTAAAAAAAGTACGAGAAATCCAAAAAATCTAACCTCAGGTCGTTTTCTCTAACCGTTTTTGAGTTGTGATTTTTTTCTTTAATTCACAATTTTGACAAATAAGTAAATTATGCCATTAAAAAAATGTCATAATTTTATATCGCATTAAACGATTAAAGCCCCAATTTTTTTCTAGACTGAATAAACTACGGAGAATCCAAAAATTTCAACCACAGATCGCTATTTCTAACCGTTTTAGTTGTGTTTTTATTTAATTCACAATTTACACAAATAATGTAAATTATATCTTAAAAAAATTGTCGTAACCTCGTTATTAGTTGTGTAGAATCTCTCTGCTAATCTCATTAATTCTACCTGATCTAGCGGCCTTGTATCTGACATGTATAATACACGTATTGAGAATAAGCATTACCTATAGAGGCGCTGTTGTCGCTTACAAAAAGGCGATTGGAATAGGATATTTTTGACATTTGCCATTTGATACACAACAATTCACATTGCAGATAATTTTCTGTTGCGATTTTAAAGACGTTTTATGAAAGTTTTCTTCACTTTAACACATACAAACAATACAATTAAATGAGCCACATCCAACAAAATCCTATTCCGTTAAGTTCCAAAATATTCCGCTAGGCGTCACTTCAGTTATTGTCAGTTCTCAATAGTAACAGATAATTGTAGAATTCCATATCGCTATTATTATCATATTTGTGGATTTTCCTATTCTGTCTCGTGAATACGCTCTTTTAGACCCAAACTTAGTTACCTTTTTTTGAATTTTATTTAATTTACGTCGGGCTATTTCTGCAACGAGGCTAATCGTCGATGTCAGGGGGCGAGTTCCTACACCTGGATCAGGGGTGAATGATTATGTAAATGTGAATAATGTTAACATATTATTCTCGCCCGAATAATATCACCAATAAATCAGGTACGTCACAATTCATACTGTTTTTACCAGTCAGAACTATGTGATTTAACGAGAACAGAACTACAAAGATCTTTTTTGGAATCCTCATACAGGTCACTGTGTGACCCGCGGGTCATAGGTTCGCCATCACTGTCCTAGTCCGTGCCTGTGTTCCTCCTAGTCCGTTCCTGATATAATGTTACCAGACTGAACTTTTATCAATTTTATATCTTTAGCAGCAATATCTAAACATTTTTCAATACACGTATAGCAGTGATGAAGTGCATCTAGAAGCAGATATCTGCAATTGTAGCCAGTTGCACTGATCTGGCTGCGAACCACGTACGCCAACGTGGGTGTATTTCATCACGGAGAACCTCAGATTATCTCTAACGATCAAGGAAACCGTACTGCTCCATAAGAAATAACAGGGACGGAGTTATAAACATCGACAAAATTGCAAACTACTATACCGTCATGTTTTTTTCGTGTAAACAGTGCTTAATAACCTTATTCTGTACATTCATACCCTCAGGAGTGGATTTACCATGACGCCAATGGCACTAATGACGCTAATGACGCTACCAGTGTTGGGCCCCGTAATCTATGGGCCCCCAAAAGTGCTCAAGTTACACAAGTATACGAGGTGTGTAAATTAAGTAACCGGACTGATTTTTTAAAAACTTTTTATTCGAATAGAATTACAATTCAATATTGTCTCCCTCAAAATAACTTTCTCAGGAAGCCACACAGCGCTGGAGACGGTTCTTCCAATCCTCGTAGCAGTGCTGGAACTCGGATACTGGAATAGCTTTTAGCTTGTCGTTTACGGACGTTTGAATGTTTTCGAGTGTCCCAAAATGACGTCCCTTGAGGTGATTTTTCAATCTTGGGAAGAGGAAAAAGTCACAAGGACTCAAGTTAGGTTAATAAGGAGGCTGAGGAGCCACAGGAATGTTTTTACTGACCAAAAACTCGTTTATTGAAATTTAATTTTTGCGCAGATTTTTCTCATCCCCAATTCATTGGTCAAAATCTGATGAACGGTACTGTGAATCAAATTTAACTCTTCCCCGATCGTTCTGACTGTCAACCGACGATCTGAACACACAAGATCCCGGATTCTGTCGACATTTTCATCGGTTCTTGAAGATGAAGGCCTTCCGCTGCGTGATTCATCTTCAATAAACTCTCTTCCTTCTGAAAATGCCTTAAACCACCAAAAAACCTGGGTCCTTGACAAAACACTGTCTCCGTAGGCCTGCTGAAGTTTTGCAAAAGTTTCTGTTGCACTGTGCTCAAGTCTGAAGCAAAACCTGATAGCACACCGTTGCTCGAAATGAATGTCACTCATTTTTAGAACGCACTAGAAAAAACTGTTTTACGAAAAAAATCGCTACGGAGAACAAAATTACTCTAGCGAGTTCAAACTCGTGCTGAAGGCTTATGACATGTTCACCTGTCGTCCCTCCAAGGCCCGCGCCCCAAAAATGTTACCAGATCAAACGCTATGTTGCCAATCCGATTACTTAATTTAGCCCGAATTTCGATATAATCGGTTTCATTGTTTTAAACGGAACTAGAATTTCAAATCTAGTAAATTTTAACCGAATGAAGCGTTTGGTTAATTAGCAAAAGCCCACTTCAATCTTGAGCTAGTGCCAACTTAAGAAAATAAAAATACTATACTATAGTTTTTGAAAAAATCGTATTGCCTGGTCAGTTTATACTGGATTAGTAGTTCCGAACTGATACTGTCAACCCATTTAACATAATCATTTAGGCAAAACACGAAACATGACAGCATGTACACTCATAATCAAATCATAATTTGACATTTGCACATGTATGATATGAATATCTTAATGTATATGAATTTCTGTGTAGCCGTATGTTAAATTATGCTAAATAATTCATGTGTACGTAAAATTACATTTAAAATATATCCTCGCTATACGACAATAAATAAAAAAAAAACTCATAATTAATTATGTTAATGTTGCAAATGACACAGTTAGGACAGAGTTATTTTTATTTTGTTAAGTTTCAAAAGAATTCACATACCAACTACAAAAAGTTACTAACGGAGATGACAGAAATAAAGCGTAGTTTACACTGCAAAAAACATTATAGTACGGGAAACAAAAGATTAGCTATACCAGAGGTAGCCAAAATACAACTCGATTACATTTTTACCGTTTAGTGCCCAACATAATATAAATAATATATAAAACTATGTAAAAATACAATACGTGCAAATTTCATCGAAATGCCCGTGGCCACCTACAGACGACTTCACAATGAAACACTTACAAACTCCGATTGCGCA
Source organism: Liopterus haemorrhoidalis (assembly GCA_963971575.1). Taxonomy (NCBI): domain Eukaryota; kingdom Metazoa; phylum Arthropoda; class Insecta; order Coleoptera; family Dytiscidae; genus Liopterus; species Liopterus haemorrhoidalis. The sequence goes on from OZ020618.1 coordinate 4,678,349, forward strand.
AAATTACATGTGTTTTTGCTACAATCAGTTGAGTGCAAAAGTAATTTACAGAACTAAAGAGATTGGGGTTCTTGATTAACAAATACACCAGAAAAATAAAAGAATTATTCGATTATGTGACTGGAAGAGCAAGTTTGAGCTGTGCTGTCCGATCTTCACAAACGAACGGCTATTTGTTAAAGAAAAAATATGTCGTTTATTTTTGTTAATGCGTTGTTCTCCAACTAAACATTTTCTACTGCAATTTCGTAGTAATACTATCTAAAAAGAAGACCAGTATATTTTTTGTATTTATTGATTATTTTTTTATTTATTCACTAACCAGATCCATCTAAAATGTAATAATTATTTAGAATATTGCATAAAAACGTTTAATGATAAGTATTTGGTATGGTTATAATAACACTTGTCAAAAAACTTCTTTATTTAGAGGTTATATTTCTTGCTCTACTCTACTTGCTCCATCTCTTGAGACCGAGCAAGTTTAGCTTGCTCGACGTGCTCTAGCGTAAGTTGCTCTGGACAAACGAACACTATTATATCAACTATTCTTGCACAAACGAACGCCTAAAATGTTGCTAAACTTGCTCTAATGTGGTCTAAGCCATAGACAAGATCTAAGCAGACAAACGAACAGACCTTATGTTTTCATTCATTTCTCCCACTATACCTACATGAAATACTACGACAAAATTAAGTTATTAGCTTCCTGCATATTTTTCCATAAATAATTAATTAAATTTAAATGAAATCTAACGGATTTAAATGAGAAACCATATGACACATAAAAACAATGGAACTGAATTTCATTTGTTTATTAGTCACAAATGATAGGTTACTCATTGTGGTATTAGTTGATATTCAACACATGAGTAACTTATGAGTTGATATCATGCCAAAAAAACTTTCTCTCGGGACATAAGATTTCGACATGGTGCATTTTTAATAATAGATTCAAAAGAATCAGCCAGTCATTTTAAATAATTTTATTTCTAGTTGTAAGGCAGAGTCATCTAACAAAGGCATAGAAAATAATGCCGTTTTTTGTAACAATTGAGAAGTGACACGATCAAATTCGCCAACTGGTGGCTAAATTTTGTACTAAGTACAGTACAGTTTACTATAACTTAACCAGTGACTAGTGGCGTACAAAATTTTAATATGTGTAGGACTAACAGAAAATTACTAATACCCTTTTCACACTAGATCTTTAAGACGAGTGAACTTAAAGTTCACCGATGTTTAAGATCGGTATGCTTTCACACTTGATGTTTAAATCTCTGGTGCTGTCATCAGCTACAGTAATTTTGTCCTTAAGTTACCATCATGAAATTACCAGTTTTGAACTGTCTGCGCAGACGCACATTTTGAATTATTATAAACAAATATGGATATTTCATTTCATTCTACAATAAAGACACTACAATAAAGAATATATTACACCTATATTAACATGTAAATCGATACATTTTATCTTAATTATTGTAGCTCTGTATTTTATTAAACACATTATTAAAATAAATAATTTTATTATAACTATAAGTATAAACTTCTTATAACGTCGATATAATACAGTATTCTTGTTTATGATAATATAAAATGTTGACAGCACAAATTCAAGGAGTATTTTTTTATAATAGAAATTAAGTTGGTAATGCGGACGAAGTTTAAGACGCAGATCTCTGTCTTCACTTTGTCATCGCTTGTATTTAGACGAGGCCATACGGTTTCACATTAGCGTTTAAAGATACATTCACTTTAACATCCGATCTTAAAGATCTAGTGTGAAAACAATCTACAATTGATCTACAATTTGTTTAATAGTACATTTATTTTTAGGGGTCCGCGGTAGAAAATTAAATATTTGACTGGTCCGCGAAACGTTTTCTGTTGAGAAATGCTGCTGTAAATCATAGTGTAAATTTGAACATTTGATGAAATATTAAAATTTCAATATTCTTTTAGTAATTTATGGTTCTATTTTCTTTGAGTTGGTAGATTTATCTCATATTTCCTCTTTGAGAATAATATAAAACTATTAAAAATATTTCTTTTCGTTTGAGGGTATTAAAAAGCTTGATACAGCAAAAGTGTAGTTCTTCCCTTTGAAATCTTGATCGTGTAAAATAAAACTAAGAGCAAATTCTTTTCTAACAAAGTCGAGAACTTTACCACCTGTTCAAAATCATCGAAATGAATGCTGAAAATTCTCTGTGAATCCGAGAATTTATAGAAAACACGAGAAAACGTCTTATATGCGGGTATCATAGTCTGATTTAAATTCTATATGTCAGTTGCAGAACTTTTGGAGTTTGGTTTCACTAGCAATTTATTTCGGATTTCTTGCAAAAGTACATGAAATGAACTGTGTTCTACAATTTTTTCAATTTACTTTTCAGAATTCTTGTTTAGAAATTTTAAATTAGATACTAGTGTCAAAATACAGGCGTATCAATATAAACCAAAATAAAGTAAAAACAATTATAAATTGGTATACAGTTGGTATACTTGTAATCTATAAGCAAGCGCACATCCACGATTTTTGTCTGGCGGGGTTCAGAAACAAAACAAAGTTCTTAAGGAGCTGAAAAGCATTTTTTCGATTCTACTTAGTAAGTACATTTTTATGACATTCATTTAATGGAAGTAGATACACATTACCGAGGAAACTTTGGTTATAATTAACAACGGGATGTAAGTTAAAATTTACCAATTTTCACAAATTGCAGGGTTTTGAAGGTATATAATAAGTGAGGGCGGCATGCTGAGTGTGTAGGGCAAATTCTGCTTTATAGTAATCACGGCAAAATGAACGATATGTTTAAAATAATTTATTGTCTGTTAACTCATACGGAGCGGTGCTACTTAAAATGTACTCCACAAAATTTGAATAAAATAATCGTTCTTGAATTTTATAAATACCATAAATACTTTATTTACCTACTTATGAAACAATGTAGGTAAATATTTTTTTCATTTTTTATTTTAAACACCTAATATTAATTAATTTATTTTTCATGAATTTTATTGGTTATTTTTAAGTAAAGGGCGGAGTCAACTCGGGTGAATTCCCTGATTATTGCAAAGCAGCTACCGCCTAAACAACCGCTTCAGTCTGAATCTGGATGTCGGACAAGATGGACGTATCAGGTTGGGCGTATACTATGCTTTGCTAGAAATTTAGTTGGTTAGTATGAAACAGGATTTTATGAATGTTGGACGTCTGAAAAAATTGCAATTGAAAATATTGTAATTTCAACTAAAAAACATTTTTAATATATTCCATAGTAAACCTGAATACAAATTATTAATAAATTATTTATTTACGATAAAATAAAAATGGGGTACATTTGTACCCCACACCGCAACCAAAGGACACCGTAACGTAAGGGTTAATCTAAGAGCTTTAAAAACAAATTGTATGTTAAAATATTTTTTTGTTAATTTTAATTTGAATACCTAATACCATTATTTAAGTTTCTAAATATGTACAGTATTTTTTTTTATATATAGCAAGGTAAATTAAAGATTTTGAAAATTGCGCCTATGGCTTCCATTGGTTGTTTTAAATCATATGCTCCGCCCCTCTGGTTTCATATACATAGAACGAAAATATAATTCCAACAATTCCAACTGGTTATTAAATTTATACTTTTAAAAATTAAATGCAACATTTGTCAAAATATAACTAGAATTTTGACAAAACAATTTAAACAAAATAAAAATGTCTCCTCTGCCCGAGAGCGAACCCTAGTTTGCTGCATAGCAAGCGAGCAAGCTAACCATTAGACCAGGATACGCCTTCTAGTATAGTGTGTTACATATCTACTGAGAAGTGACGCCTAGCGGAATATTTTGGAACTTAACGGAATAGGATTTTGTTGGATGTGGCTCATTTAATTGCATTGTTTGTATGTGTTAAAGTGAAGAAAACTTTAATAAAATGTCTTTAAAATCGCAACAGAAAATTAACTGCAATGTGAATTCTTGTGTATCAAATGGCAAATGTCAAAAAATTCTATTCCAATCGCCATTTTGTAAGCGACAACAGCGCCTCTATAGGTAATGTTTATTCTCAATAACTTTTGTACATCGTCAACCAAAAAACACAAAAATGCGTTATTTTCCGAAATCATAATTTGATCAAAAATTCCTGTTGTACTATTCTGGTTCACACTAATGTACATTACTTAGAATTTTTTCAGATTATTAGTTTAAACCATCTGGGCTACAAGGTGTGGGAGAAAATTAAGTTTCACACTGACAATATACCGGCGACTTTCTTCCGTATCCACCGTATTCGCCTGATTTAGCTTCCTCTTTAGTTTCCGAAACTAAACCGTAAATTTTCCAGGCTGGAAAAAGATTTTGGGTGAATGTAGAATAAATTCCGTAAACGATTATTTTGAGGACCTCGAAGAAATCAACTTCCGAAAGGAAATTGGAATCCTGGATCAACCTTGGGGATAGTGAATTCAGCTTTTAGGGGATCTTAAAAAATAAAGTACCCAATTGAACTAAAACTATTGTACTTAATATCAAACCAAGTTACTTCTCAAACCGCCTCCGTAAAAAATAATTCCGAAGTTATTTTTATAAAATAATCATATTTAGCTCCTACACATAGTCTTTAACAAAACATGATCCTTCATATTTATTTAAAACAAATAAAACATTTTCCATTCTCACAATACCGAGAAAAGATTAAAGAAAATTTATTTTATTCCTTTATTTATACAATTTATTCGCAAGTGATTCAGAGATATGAATCATATTTGTATTTACACAAAATGATATCATTTTGAGGATATTACTTCATTTTGCATTTCAGAGATAAAGATAATAATTTCCGTCTGTTTTATTTGGTAATGCATGCATTAATTACGCAAAATGTTAATTAATATTATTAAAGTAGGCAGAATATTTACACACGTGTATAACGGGTAGTGAAAAAATAGTTTTTAAAAATAATACTTGTGCTGCCATCTTTTAGAACATAGCTGAACACAATTTGTAACATATTTCAAAGATTCTTTTGAAAATGTTTTATGTCTATAAATAATAATATATTATTAATATTAAAACAATTTAAATTAAAATTTTGGTTGTATGTAGAGTTTTATTTGTATAAATATATTTTAAGTTAAAGTTGTGGCAACATTACTTTCATTTTTATATAGTTGGTAACAATTTACGCTCATGAAAGAACATGTCTAAAGATGTTTTTTGACATTTTGTTACGCATAAAAGGCTTCATTAAAGTAAACTTTCTTCCAAAATAGATTATAAGTTATTTAAACTATTGTTATGTTTGTGAAGTGTGCATATTGGAAACAGATTATTTGGTACAGTTAATGATAAATATATCGTTCCACGTAATTTCTTGGAAAGAATGTAGTAAGTACTTGTAATTTTTTGTCCATGTTTTTATTGTAAGGTGTATTTCAATAGGTAATTATATTGAACTGCGAAATACTTAAATGTATACTCGAATTTTTTGAAGTTTTTTGGTTTTTATTGCAAATATTTTTGTACATACTTAAGATTAACATAAGATGGCTACTAATTTTTACTATTATTAGTAAGCAATTAAATATTATAGTTATGATGTATTTACATAATACATAGTTTTAAAAAACAGTGGAATTCAACTTATTTCTAAATATTATACTTATTAAATTAATTATAGTATTTATTTTTTAGGTTTGTAGTTCTACAAATAAGACTTTTCAATATTTTATAATGAGTTCAAATGAGTCTACGAGTAATTCAAGTTTAGATAGTTGCAATTGTACGGACGAAACCCCAAAAACCTCAACGCACTGTTGTAATCCAGAGTTAAAAAACAAGAAATCAAATAGTTTTACTTTAATAGCACAGAATTTGCGTAGGGGTAGACCGTTGAATTTTACAAATAAAAGAGTACGTAAATGTGTACGTCAGCCTAAAGAACAACCACCAAATCCTGTTAAAACGAAATCTAATAAATGGGTGATGAAGTTTAATTGTGCGAAAAAAGATAAACATTGTCCCGAAGATAGAAATATGAAATGTTGTGTATGTACTTGTTATCGACGTACTGATGAACATCATCTTGGTGCTGGTGTTGTTTTTCAAGCGGAAGAAAATGTTCCTGAAGAACAGAGTGAACTGAAAGAAGTCGTAGAAGTTAAGGAAGAAATTAATGAAAGTTTGGAAGCAAGTACAAGTTCAGAGCATTCGGAAGATATTCCCGTTTCACCAAATAATTCTTCAGATGTTTACGGAAATTTGGGGAGTTCAAACGGTGGTGCTAGTATTATTTTAGGAGGCCCTGTAGATATATCGTGGTAAGTGAATTTTTTTCTGTACTTCTTAGGGGTCTTTATGCTGGGTCGTTATGGGAACTATTTAAGTATTGCTTGTACCCTTTTCACACTAGAACTTTAAGACGAGTGAACTTAAAGATCACCGATGTTTAACATCGGTTTGCTTTCACACTTGATGTTTAAATCTCCGGTGCTGTCATCAGCTACAGTAATTTTGTCCTTAAGTTACTGTCCGGAAATTACCAGTTTTAAACTGTCTACGCAGACGCACATTTTGAATTATTATAAACAAATATGGATATTTCATTTCATTCTATAATAAAGACACTGCAATAAAGAATATATTACACCTGTATTAACAGGTAAGTCGATACATTTTATCTCAATTATTGTAGCTCTGTATGTTATTAAACACATTATTAAAATAAATAATTTTATTATAACAATAAGTATAAACTTCTTATAACTTCGATTTAATACAGTATTCTTGTTTATAATAATACAAAATCTTGACAGCGCACAAATTCAAAGAGTATTTTTTTATAATAGAAATTATGTTGGCAATACGGACGATGTTTAAGACGCAGATCTCTGTCTTAAACATCGCTTGTATTTGGACAAGGTCATACGTTTTCACATTAGCGTTTAAAGACACATTCACTTTAACATCCGATCTTACAGTTCTAGTGTGAAAAGGGTATAAGCTCTATTATAAGAGATACGAAAGAGGTTTAAAATTAGAAATGAAGTATCTTACTCTATAAATAAGAATATTAAATTAGAAAAACAATTGAACATCAAATAAATAAGTTATTTCAAAGAAATATTTTTGTTTTTAATGGAACAATCGTATTTTTTTAATTTATCACATAGAAAATGTATTTCTATTTAATAAATTATGAGGGTATTATATGTTTAAACCCAATATTAAAAAAATTATTAAGGCTTGATTAAACAAGTATATCCCATGTAAAACATATATAATCTTCATTTTTCATAGTTATCTGTTATACTAAGCTTAAATAAATGATAAAAATCGAGTCCCAATTGCTTTTTTATTATTTTTTATTTATTTACTAGCTGGCATGCCCATTGTCTCGCTCAGCCTTCGTCTTTCCCTCTGCGTCTTTGCATCCTGTGTCTATCAACCCACTATCTACGCTTTGTGGACAGTGTGCTACAAATGAGCATCTCAGTGTCTGAATGTTTTTAAAAATGCTGCAGTTTTAAGACATAAAAAAGAGGCTTGAGCCTGCAGAAAGATTTTTAGAATACATTGGTTTAAATTAGACTTTAGTAGGATAGTTAGGTACAGAGATTGTAGCAATATGTTTTTAGGCAATTTATTCTCATATATTTTAAAGTTTTCTCTTGAGTATAATTATTTACAAAAATTCAGGGACCCTGAGATTCATAAAAACAGGTATAGATAATGTTATGTGTGTTTTGTCTAAAATGACAGTACCCAAAAAAGAAGAAGAAGAAGAGTGTTTTGCCTAAAAAAATTACAAAAATCTATTCTCCTCACCCTATTTGCTAGAGGGGTTGGTTTAATAATTTGTAAAAATCCAAAGTAATGCACATTGATGTGAACTGAACTATAAGCAGAAAGCTTTTAGTCGGGCTATTCTTTTTTGCAAAATATTGAATTTTTTTGTCGTTGAAAAAAGTACTTTTTTTAAAATTTATTCCAAGGTAACAAAAGAAAAATTATGTTTTTTTCTTACTTTTTTTTGCATATGTTGGGTATTAAATGAAAACTTAATACTCTGATGGTCCCAAAGGATATTCTAAAATTTCATGATTTTGATTACAATTACATAAGGCAGTGTTTCTCAACCAAAAACGCACCGCGGACCAGTGTAATATATAATTTTCTAACGCGGACCACTAATAATAATTGTTAGTTCATTTTTTTGCAAGAAAACAAAAATATTTAATGTGCTACTAAATACATTTATTTGTAGAAAATCACAGAAAGTTTACAGAAAATAAACAAAATATGAATTATTTACATAAAAATGTGCATAAAAAAAAACGCAAAAAACATGTATAAAAACTTTCGCGGACCACTAAAATTTTTCTGGGGACCACTGGTGGTCCGCGGACCACCTGTTGAGAAACACTGACATAAGGTGACCATATTTTTTAGTTCAAAATTCGGGACGGAAGCTCAGACGGAAGGGAGGGGGGTTAATTATTCAATTATAATTATTTAATTAATTTTTTTAAATACAAATTATATAAAATAAATAATTATAATTTATAATAAATAAAAAATTCACAGATAATTAACTTATATTATTAAAAGGAACATTATTAAAATCACAGTATTTTTTAAATGAATTCAGAATTTATTCAGTAGAAAACTTTTTATATTTTTCCGAACTATGGACCTTTTTGAGTAAGTCTTTTGAGTTTTGAAGCATTTTATAAAAATCCGCACAGTTTTCTTCATAATTTACTTTAATCAGTAATATTGCTTTTAACGTCTGTACATCAAGTTGAGTCTTGTCACTGGTGCAAAAACTGTTCATTAAAGAAAATATCCTTGCAGTAGATTTTTTTTAGTTAAAGTTTTGTAAACAAAATTTTAGTTGAATTATATTAAAAATAAATATTGAAAATAAGTACCTTTTCTAAAATTCGGGACAATTCGGGTCAAAAATACCGAATTCGGGACAAATATTGCCTCTGAAAAAATTCGGGAAGCAAGGCGGAAATTTGGGACGTATGGTCACCTTAAATTACAACAAAAACCATACTGAATACCTACAAAACCTTGAAATGTGTGAAAATTCACAGTTTTTTTGCGAGGTCTTCCCAATGACATGAATGTTCAATAAGGAATATTTTTAATGAATTTTTTGTTTATTTAATTATTGTTTATAAGAATTTGAAAATGACGTCATTTATTTTTCCACAAACACGAAACTTAATTTTTTGATAACATGGTAAGATTAAAAAAAATTAAGTGACTACTTTTCGTAACAATTTATTCTGTTATCAAATTTTAAACAGGAAATTGTATAAGTAATAAACCAATTTTAAAAAATATTCCATTCAAAAATTATTAGATTTACGATAGTAGCCTTATTGCTTTTAAGTTGATAAAAGATAATGTTTAATATCCTTTTCCTTAAGGGGGGGGGTCTGATAACCACATTTTAAGCATATTTTTGTGAATTTTTTTCAAATCTATGGTTAAATTTATTCATTTTCAAACTAAGTACATATATAAAGTATGTTTTGAAGAAGATACAAAAAAATTTTGAAGGCAAAATATGGCGAAATGAGCCAGCTGTGGCAAATCTTCTCAGACTCCGGGAAAAAAATGAGATTTTGCGGTGACCAGCATAACTCGTCACTGGATCATCTGAAATCAAAAATCCAAAAAGATTTTGTTAGTTTATGAGTTTGCCGAGGTAACGACGTTGAGATATTTTTTTTTCATGTTTTTTTTTTATTTATTTAACAATCACAAATATACTCATTTTTAGGTTTTTTTTAGGGGGAATTATTTTTTTTTTGTCTTCTAAGTAACGCTAAAAACTGAAAAATCTTTTTAAAAAGAAAAACTCAACGTCATTACCTCGGCAAACTCATTAACTAACAAAATCTTTTTGGATTTTTGATTTCAGATGATCCAGTGACGAGTTATGCTGGTCACCGCAAAATCTCATTTTTTTCCCGGAGTCTGAGAAGATTTGCCACAGCTGGCTCATTTCGCCATATTTTGCCTTCAAAATTTTTTTGTATCTTCTTCAAAACATACTTTATATATATACTTAGTTTGAAAATGAATAAATTTAACCATAGATTTGAAAATATTCACAAAAATATGCTTAAAATGTGGTTATCAGATCCCCCCCCCCCTTAATAATACTAATAGATTACTAATGCATAAATTTAGTATATGGAAATATTTATTTTTAGATACCTTAGTAGGTAATTGAACCCGCGTCCTTGTGTTCGGTAGGCAAGCGTTTTCCCACAGAGCTATGGCTGCTCCTAATATATATGTTTCTATTATTATCCAGTATTCTTGTCATTACATTGTTTACAAAAGTGTTTGTTAATAATTGCAAAAAATATGTTTGGCAGTGTTATTGTGTGGGCCCAAATATAATGAATAACGTTGCCAATTTTCATTAGTCTACCTTAGGTACCTGTTAATGAGTTCATCTATTTTGTATGGGAAATTACATCTCTAACATGGAGAGACGAGATATTTTCGTTAGAGAAATTCTTCTCATGTAAGTTAGTAATGTTTTAATTATAATAATTACACTAGTAAACAAAAATGAACTTATTTTTTGTAACATGGACAAAACCTAGTGGATCCCACTTAAAATTTGACCTATAAGCCGAAAATTACCTCAAATTTTTTCTATCACCCATCATTTTTTTGCTGAGGTATTGTTGGTTTCTAACGAAATATAGCGATAGACGTATTATTATTAATTTTAACTTACCTCAAAATGTTGTTTTTAATGTTTTAAATCGATATTTTGTTTCTGAGGCATACTTTATTAATATCCAGCAGTAATCAGCAAGCAAATCTGAACTCCATTTACCTTGATATCGCTTTTCCATGGCGGAAATGTTTTGGTGGAACCGTTTCCCATGTTCATCACTTACTGCACCCAGATCTTCTGGGAAGAAATGTAGATGAGAGTCCAGAAAGTGAATTTTTAAAGACATCCTACATCCCATTTCTCTGTAAACATCAAATAGTTTATTCACGATATCTCTGTAATTTTCAGCTATCATATTTCCAAGAAAATTTAAAACAACTGTTTTAAAATCTCTCCAAGCTCTTATTTCAACTTCATTTAGTAACATACTGTCAAATGCATCATCTTTCTTTATTTCTCTTATTTGTGGGCCCATAAATACGCCCTCTTTAATTTTTGCTTCACTAATTCTCGGAAATTTTTGTTTTACATACAAAACCCTCTTCCGTTTCGATCCATTACTTTAACTAAATTCTTCATTTAGCTCAATTTAATATGTGAAGGTGGGAAAAATACAAGGTGTCTCAAAAGAAATTTTATATTTAGTGGATCGATTAAAAAAAAAGTTAGCCGTATATAGAAAAAATGTTTATTAATTATTAAAATACACTTTTTGGGGATTTATTTCTTAAAAATAATATCGTCTAAATGTAGACCCTCGCGTTCTCGGCACTCATTTAATCGAACAGTAAAATTACTTATGACGTCTCGGCAGGTGGACTCAGGGATGGCTGCCATTTCGTGACGGATATTTTCTTTCAAATGCGCCAGTGAAGTCGGTTTATTGGCGTAAACTTTAGATTTAAGATAACCCCATAGGAAAAAGTCCATAGGGGTTAAATCTGGACTGCGTGGAGGCCAATTTATGTCACCTCTCCGGGAGATCAATTTGCCTGAGAAAATTTCACGAACACGTGGCAGAGACATATTGGACGTGTGTGAAGTTGCTCCGTCCTGTTGGAACCATGTTCTTTGGTTATAGCCAGGAAAGTTTTGCAGTTCAGGTACCAAGAAGTTGTCTAACATCTCCACATAACGCTCTGAATTCACTGTAACTGCACGCCCCCTTTCGTCTTCAAAAAAGTAAGGGCCGATAATTACTCGCGCCGACATCGCAGCCCATACGGTCACTTTAGGCGAATGTAGGGGTTTCTGATGTTTGCGTTTCGGATTCGTTGCACTCCAGTAGCGGCAGTTCTGCTTATTTACGTGGCCATTAAGATGAAAATGAGCTTCATCCGAAAACAAAATGTTGGTAAACGTTGAAAATCGCTCAATCACCTGATTTACGAAATTAAGCCTCTGACTGGCATCTTGGGGCTTTAATTCTTGCACCAATTAAATTTTGTAGGGGTGCAGCTTTAGGTCTTTGTGCATAATGCGATGTAATGATGATCTATGCACATTTAAAGCACTTGCGCGCTTCCGAATTGAAAGTTTCGGGTCGTCACGAACAGACTGATTAACATTCTCCACGTTTTCTACCGTTCTTGATGACCTAGGTCGCCCGGATTTTGATTTATCCAGCGTTGTACCAGTCTCTTCAAACTTTTTAACCCAATGTCGAATGAGAGGAATGCTTGGCGCATCATTTAAGTGGCGAAAACCTCGAATACTGCAGAATTTTCTACGCGCTACAGTCGCCGAATCACCGTTTTTGTAAAACTCTCGCACGCATAACGCGCGGTCTGCTCCCGAGAAACGCTCCATAGCGACTGAATTCCCAAGAGCCAGGCTACCGATTGACATAACCCCCGCGCCCCTCGGATACGTTGCGTTCACGCAGTAAGCTAAATAAATATAAAATTTCTTTTGAGACATCTTGTATGTTTTTGGGATCGACCAGTGGTTTACTTCTAACGTTTTTTACTCCAAGAGTTAGTGCCTGATGTAATGGCCACTCCTTCTGTATAGTGAATTACTTAGAACTCAAAAAGTAACCAGTCTCGAGTCACGACATAGAAAATGTAACAGATTCGGATACCTGTGGTTTACTAATGGACGCAATCTATTTTGAAGCATACTTTTAGACCTGATAACAAGAATAAACTGATCTTAACCACTTGTGTACCGTCACCGCAGATACATGTCGTGAATTGACGCAATATGTTGCATATTGCAAAATATAAATTTGCCTGTTACAGAAAATATATGAGTGATAAAAAAATTCACTTTTCATATTTGTTTTCAGCGTATCAAAATACGTGAGAAATACCAAAAAATTGCCATGTCATAAATAGTGTGTTTATCAGTGTAATTTACCAGTATAATTTTTATTTACCAGACCAAATCTCAATCAGTATTACTAAAAATGTCAGAAAAAGTAAAACAGTACAGCATAAAAATAAACATAAATTTGTTATTCCTGACAAAGTATTGGTGCCTCAAACAACAGTCTGATTGAATCTACAGGTTACCCCCGTTCAACGCGGGGGATACGTTCTGGACATGATCGCGTTAAGCGAAATTTCGCAATCAACGAGGGATTTTTGAAAAAACATTGTAAACCTCGAAAAACTATTTATTTTGTTCCACGTTGCAAAAAGGAATCTAGATTCCCTTGTTTGGCATTTCTACGTTTATGTCGTAAAATTTGCCGATAGCTGTCAAGTAATGCATTACAGCCACGTTTAACAGCACTCACCCGCTCGTAATCTCCGTCGTTCTCTTCTAACAACTCCATGCATTGATTGAGAAGAGAAAGGGCCTTTTCGATGGTTTTATCAGTTAAATTTCGCACGGGAACAGGTTCGTTATTTTCTATGGACGTATGGCAGTCCATTTACTGCAATTCTTCATTAGTCAAAGGTTCACCGTGTGATTTTAACAAAGTCTGAATATCATCTTAATCAAAACCTTCGATGCCTTCGGAAATGGCTATATGACTAATATCTTCGATGATAACATAATTTTCATGATTGCAGTGAACTTCAGCAATTTCACTGAACAATCTTTTCCAAACACCATTCATACACGACTGGGTGATTTCATTCCACGCTTTGTCGATGTGTCTGATAGCTTAAAAATCTTAAATTGTCGGTCGCATTATAACGAATCCGCACTAGCCGGGGTCACAATGAACGGGGGTTACGTGTAGTTTGAAAAGTTGAGTAGTATGTTGGATAACATTGAAAGTTTGAAGGAAGTATTGTGTTTTACATTATAATTTTTATGTCAATACTCCGCAAAAAATCCGTAGTGCTATGGAAAAAAGTATAAAGCGTGTTCTACATTATACAATTCTCATCAAATTTTCATACTTATTTCTTTGACTAGAACTTGTACTAGAAATAAATCAGTGAAATTGTACAGTGTAGAACACGGTATGTAGTCAAGGTCAACTTTATTCAAAACTAGATTTGATCCAACTATTCTTGAAAACACATCCAACTTGGAACTCGGTGCATGCGCAGTAGACAGTTATAACAATTGTACCAACATTAAAATTACGCTTGTAAATATTTTGTATTACCACGTGTTTAATAGTGTTTTGTTGATCATAGGTTTGAATAAGCGAATATATAAATTGTGTTTTGTACGTAAATCAGTAATTTTACAAATCTAATAGCTAGGTTATAAACACTTGACAAGATATGAATAATATTTTTATGTTGGTACTTTAAATGAACTGAAACACGTGTAAGAATTTCATTCTCCACCAAAAAATTGAAAAATAAATTGTATTAAAACTTTGACAACTTCTAGTTCAAAGAAAAAAGTTTAGAAAATTGATGAATAAAGTATAATGTAGAACACGCTTAATGTAAACAGACTTTATACAAGTTGAGTTATTACCTTCTCTCCTGTGTTTGTCTGTTCGGTAGAAATTGTAGTCAAACAGCTTGTTTTGTATTTAATAATTACAAAGCAAAAATTATTTACACATGTTTGTTTGCGATAACTTTTTACTTGCCCGACCTTAATATATAAGGGGCAAGTATTGTAATCGCGAAAATTTTCGATGTCGAGATTTTGACGGATGACCACGTTTCATGGTCCAGGGAATCCAAAAAACCTATTTTCGAAGTGCCGTCCGTATGTGTGTGTGTGTGTGTGTGTGTGTGTGTGTGTGTGTGTGTCTGTCTGTCTGTGTGTATACACGATAACTCAAAAACGGTTTAACGTAAAGAGTTCGTTATGGTACTAAAAAATTCTCCTATTAAATGGGAAGAACCCTATTGTTTTTTATGAAAATCGGTTGACTAAAAATGGGAGTTTACTCGTGTCGATTTTAAGATTTTTGCGAATATTTAGCAACAGAAAAATATTTCGAAAAAATTTATTGAACAAAAGTTACTATAAATGCAATAATTAATAACTTTTATTTGAGACGTTTTTTGATAAAACGAAAAATTTCGAAATTTTTTTGTAAAATTATTTAAAATTTTTCCAAGTCTCAATTTTTTCATACTTATATGTAACGTTTCCATGGTCATGATAATTAATTCGTAACTAGTAAAGCAAGCCTTGGACAAAAATTGGTATAGAACATAATTTGATGTATTTTTGAAGATTTATCTAAATAATTTTTTTTATTTTTTTTAAATTTACATTTTTTTTTAAATATTTTTTTTATGGGAGGGCAAGTCTAGCGGAGGTTTCCCTTCGCCACTGGTTTAATTTTATTCTAATATATGTAATAATGTTTTTTTGTGTTTTATCAACACTATCTGTTCATATATTTGATGAGTTTTTAGATAAAACTATTTTTATCATTGAAAAACATAAACAAACTTGATATTTCGAATAATTAAGCCTAAATGACAATTCAGTCTTCAGAGAGCGTTATTTTGCAAAGCATCTTTCTACCAAGGACGTTAAGGCGATATAAAAACTTTTCCAGCAGTTTAATATTTAACAATAACAGTATATAACTATACCCAATGTGAGTTACTAGGTTTTCTGTCATTCGGAAATAAATTGTTTACTTTTTTTAAGTGAATGTGACAACAACAATTTTTTATTAGTGTAATTTTAGTGATATTAATGTAGTCAACAAGTATTTCTATGTTCTATTTTTATATTATTGATGAAAATATCGCTGATAAATATATTGTTGTAGACGGTTTATGCAATATTTTACTTATTTTTAAATTTATGTGTCTGCTATGTGTCTGATTTTTCAATGAAAGTGCAAACATTTATAATATGTTACGTTGTGTGTTCTGCAAAAAAATGTAAGACTTTTTTTGCGTATTTATATGTTTATATTAAGTTTGTACCGATTATTCGGCAAATAATCGGTAATCGACCATATCGGCTATTTTACCGATTAATCCGTATAGGGGAAACTTGATAAGCGCCCTGACATCTGGTGGTGTTTTGCGGAAGATATGAGTGTAACATTGTTTTGTTTTATTCAATGGAGAAAAACGTGTTTTATGTTGGTGTTTTATTTTTGTGAATCGTGGCAAAAAAACAATTCATTTTGTTTTGTGCCGCAATGTAAATCGTGGATAAGGAATGATCACACTTTAACATTCCATCATTTTTCTAAATCGGAAACAATATCAATTGAAACAATATTTGGAGGTAGAGAGAAAGTGGATAGTAGATCTCTATGGATCCAAAAACTAAAAATGGGCAAAAATCCAAGCCCATGCATACGCGTTTGCTCGTTGCATTTTATGAAAAGTGATTTTTACGTCCAAGAAAAGAATGAAAAAGGCAGACGCCTCCCAAAATTTGCCTAAATCATCAGTTGATTTATTAAAAGGCCCTTCCACTTGTTCAGACAGAGATTTTTATTTTATACCAATATTTTTGTTGATATTGACAGACAGTTAAAAAGAATTAAAAATACAATGAAAAACTTAAAATTTCTTTTTAATAGTATATTATTACATATCTTGTAAATCGTAGATTACCTTTAAATAAAAAAAAGCACAAAAAAGCTCGGAAAATAAGTGTTCAAGCGTTCAACTCAAGTGTTCCAGCTTTTGCCACATATGGCGCTGAGATTTTAAAAAGTTTCCCCTATTGGATTTTTAGCCGAATCGGTTTTGAAAATCGACCATTCTTATTATTATTGTAGAATATCACGGAAGGATAACGTTTTTCTGTGTTTGATTCGCAAAAAAACCGATCCGTGTATTTCACAACTAAAAATTAATAACTGTGAATTGATTTTTGATGAAAAAACAACTGTCATGTATTACTAATTTATTGTCAACTCTAAAAAACAAAAAACTCACAGCACACTACTGTCAATATATAATATATCGATAATAATTACATCATTCATTAAATCTATTAAATAATTTGAGTAAGGACTCAACAATTATTATTGTTAGACACATATGCTGTATCAGGAAAACCATGGGTGACAGAAATTAGAAAAAAGAATTGAAAAAAAAAATTGAATCCAACATATATATAAAAAAAAAAACACAATTTTATTTAAAAATGCACTTTCACTAATTAGTTCAAAGACATTTTTTCGGTTATCATATATTGGTCCTATGACCAAAATTAAAATCTTAGGCCGCCCGTAAAAAAAAAACCTTTAAATTGAATTTTTTGTATGAATTTCCATCTTATCGTATAAAAAGTACGTGTCTGTTATGATAAAAAAAAATCATTCTATGACAACAGTGTGACAAAAATATATTTTCCTACGACTACTATGGACCTGTCTCATTTTGATACTGTTAGTTGACAGGAAATTAGCTTATTTTCGCTGTTACCATCATGCGCGCGCAGGCGATGTGGGTATGATAAATGCGCCCCAATGCGCATGTGCGTTGTGCGGGAAAGAATAAATTCGCAGCATTGCGCATGTGCAGAATTCAGAGAATTTTCATTCCCGTACTGGTTGCGCGCGCATTAATGGCTGTTAACCATATTTATATTGTATTTTTTTGATTATTGAAAAATGGTAAAAATGATTTCATTTATTGAAAAATGGTAATCGGAGGAAAAGCATAGTGAGCAACACGCGCAGAATTCATATTCCGCGCTAATTGCACAATATACTATTTCGATTATTTTGAGGTATTTAAAATTTTAGATAATTTTTTTACAGATTCAAAAATTTATATCTCTAAAACAATGAGTAATAATGACCTGCAGATTGAATTTTTTGAATCTACATGTCTTGATTAGTTTAGAAAAAAATTGGGCCTTTCATGACATATCTGTAAGTTTTTTTGTGGGCCACCAAACCAAAGATTTAAAAATGGCAGAAAAATTGACAAAGCTGTAAAAAAAAATTATATTAGAAAATTATGATACTTAATTTTAATCCTAATGTGTTTCTTATGTTGAAATTTTCTATACTGCAAATTGTTATATTGTATATTATAAATAACTATGAAACAATGTTGTTGATATTAAATAAACTTTATTATTTTTATTGTACCAAAATTAGCCTAAAAACACAGAAATAGGTGTTAAAATGTTATGTAACTTATTATTAATTAACCGTTCTTTTATTTACGTATGTTTTTCTTTCCAGGCTAAACACGATTGAATTCCCAGCCGATGACTGTGATGAACAAGCTCGTTTACAACGTGCTAGAGAAATAGCTGAAGGTGTCGAACCACCAGCGAACTTCAAACCAGTGAGACGTCTTCAGCTTCTCTACCCTCCCGACATAGATCAATCGGAAGGTTCCATTGCCCCTCGTAGACTACAACTCGTATGTCCTCCAGACCTTACCGTCGACTCCCTAAAAGCCCTATTTCAAACACACGTAACATTACGATCTTGTCCCTTAGACACCATAGCAGGTTGTCATACACAGATAGATTATATCCATTGTTTAGTCCCTGATTTATTGAGTATTACTAATTGCTCATTTTATTGGGGTAAAATGGATAGGTACGAAGCTGAAAAATTATTAGACGGTAAACCTGAAGGTACATTTCTTTTACGTGATTCAGCGCAGGAGGAATTTTTATTTAGCGTATCATTTAGAAAGTATGGTAGATCGTTACATGCTCGAATCGAGCAATGGAATCATAAATTTTCATTTGATTCTCATGATCCTAGTGTTTTTTCGAGTAAAACTGTTTGTGGTCTTATAGAACATTATAAAGATCCAAGTAGTTGTATGTTTTTTGAACCTATGCTCACATTACCGTTACATAGGAATTTTACATTTCCGTTACAGCATCTATGCCGAGCTGTTATAACAAGTCGCCTTAATTATGATGATGTTAACACATTACAACTTCCAAAGAGTCTTAAAAGTTATTTGAAAGAATATCATTATCGACAAAAAGTTCGTGTTGAAAGATTTGATGATGATCTACAATGGATAGATTTAAGAAATGTAAACTAATTTTTTTGATAGTATTATTCTCTTAGACAAAATTATTACAACACATATCTTTTAGATGTGTTCTTTTCGCGGGTTCTTTCGATGTATGCTAATGCAATCAGTCCCGACACAAACATTTCCGGCTTTATAACGTTTTAAATAGGTGTGTTCGATTTGCACATTTGCAGTTACTGTTTACCGCTGCGTTAAAAAAATCTGTTCGTTTTGTTTCGCAGTAACTGCAAATCTGTTCGATTTGTCGTAATTTACTGCCAGTTTATGACGATACTGCGAAAAAGTTACAGCTGCTTCTCTTGCGGGTTATTTGTTACGGCTGTGTTTGTTTACCTTTTTGAGTTGGTACCATAGATAAAGAATAAATGGTTGGTACTTTGTTTTTGACTTTTTGACAGGAATATGGCTAGCATATTTGTTTTGATATTTATACTATATTCTTTGATGGCTAATGTCTTACAAATTCTTTTTTTTTAATATCCTGGGAAAATAGTTTCTACAAAATTTTTCAGTTTTTCTATCCTGGGGCATTTTGTAAACCTCGCAAATACAGTTCATAACTTCATCATCCGAACTCGAAAAATCTAAATCTGAATCAGATGATTCTGGATTTGATAATATTTCAAGATCCATTAAATATATCTAATATTTTTCACCCTTTCGACACTAGGCTGACCAGATTTTTTCACAGAAAAAGAGTATACTAAAAAAAAAGGTTACACTCCAAAAATTCAAATAATGAGCAAAAAATAGAGGTCCTCATTAAAAAATACTAGTGACGAGCAAAAAAAAAAGGTCTTCACTCCCAAAATAGAAGTGATGAGAAAAAAAAAGGTCCTCACTTCTAAACTAGAAGTAATAAAAACAAGTGACCATCAAAAAAGAGTATATTCAGGTTTTTTTTTTATAAAAAGTAAGAGTATAGAAAATATTACTCAAAAAAGAGTATAATACTCTTAAAAAGAGTACGTCTGGTCACCCTATTCGACACACAAGATAATCTCCGAACCAAATCGTAAAAAGATTCTTAACTTGGAAAGTTATCTGACATTTAACATTTCCGTCAGACGTACTTCTTATTCTTTACGTATAAACAAATCGAACAGAAAATTAAACTCGCTGTATGTTACCAGTTTTTAGTAGTAAACTGCTAACTGCAGCGTTTTACTGCTAGCGTTTAGCAATATAACGCGAAGGTGCAAATCGAACATACCTATTTACAAGTATTATGAGACGCGCCATTTTCATTGAACAAATTAATTCGATACTTTAGCGGCGTTTTTGTCTTGCTGGAATTCGTACCGAATGCACTGTTGAATAAATTTTTCCATCACAATATTCAAAACAAAAATTATCATCAAATGCCAAAAACTCGCCAAGATGGCGTCTCCATTTTCTTTTTTGTTTAGATATTGTGTTGCAATAATTATGTCCGAGATTTTATATTTAATCAAATCTTTTATGAGCAGGTTGCTGTTGGATAGTTAAAAATTATTTACTGAAATTGCAATATGAAATTCATTTTAAAAATACTCAACAGCAGTGGTGGATAAATTTTTTAATCCTGAGTGAATTCAGACTGATATAGTAACGGCTAGCTTGTCGCCGATTAATCACGGATGTTTCTATGTTATATACGTCAAATATAAGGCCGCTAGCTCAGGTAGAGTTAACGAGATATGCAGGTTCTCCCGATTTGAATCTAAAATTTCAAATTCAATATTGATCCGCTAGGGGAAGAAGCTGGTCGCTGGCCTAGTGCGGCTAGCCATCTTCCATTTGTTCATTTATACTTCATAATTTAGTGACTGCTCCCAGTTTTGGTTGGACTAGTACGCGATACTTACATAGGAATTTCTGAAACTTCTCGGTCAAGTTGGGTTGTACAACTTAGGCATGAAAAATTGTTCCATCAGTGTTTTACACCAGTGGTTTTCAACCATCGTGAACTATTTTAAAAAGGTTGTGTAACAGTGTATGTTATAATAGTTATGTAAAGGTTGAAAATCGTTTTACACCATCTATGTGCAATATTACGAATTAATAAGTAAATAATTTAGAGCTATTTAACAACAGTTTGATTATATAAGACTGAGTTATAATAAGGCCATGTGCATCTATGACCAGATTAAATTCAAAAATATTGAAAATTACTCTCCGTTTGATTTTAATTTGGTTGTTATTGTATTTTATGTCTATCTCATCTAAGGCAATTTTTCGAAAAACTTTTGGCTTTGTTTAAAAATATTTTTTAAACTTACAAATGGCTTGATAATCGTTTTTAATACAGTATAAGACCTAAACTTATATTTCTAACAACGAATCTTACAGTTATTGTTACGAAATTTTTATATATTTGTTGCCTTTTCATTTATACTTTACATTTTTTTTGTATATTTGTAAATAATGTTACGGTAAATTTATTCGCATATTAGATAATTAATATTATAACAAATTATTTTAAGATTAAATAAAATTTTAAAAATCTATTGAAACATATTTAATTTACCTTTGTTTTATTTGGCTTCCAATGGAAGAAGTGCCTATCTAGTCTGTATTTTGGCTACCATGTTTGACGTGACGTTTCAACCCTTCCCTATTATTTATATATAAACAGTTATTAATTACTTGGGAGTAAATCGTGCCTTGAGCCGAATTACACAGTAGTGTCAACGGGTATTGAACCCGCGACCTTCTTTACATTTTACCCCGGATCCACGACATTTTAAATTAATGTTTCCATATGAAATTATTTTAAGATGAAAATAGAGAATGCAGTTTGACGCATCATTTCTAAGAATAGAAAAATTTCACCCCCGCCACTGTTTTAAATTCGTAACGGCGCGGTTGAGTTCATTACACGTCATATTCACGGCAAAAATACTTCAAATACATGCGGTATTTTTACGGTAAACTGATAACTTATCAGTCAAGCACTTAAGTAATTTAGGATTACACAACAATCTGGTAAGTTTAAAAAATATTTGCCTATAATTAAATAAATTTAATTCATAATTTTGACATTTAATTTTACTGAGGTTATGTGTCGGCACATTGCATCATAAAATAGAATTTAATAAACAATTTTTAGTAAAAATGGTTGAAGATAAACCTAAAAATCCTGAAACTGAAGAAGGAGCAACAAAAAATGCGGCGAAGAAAGCTGCTAAAAAAGAAGCAAAAGCCGCAAAACGAGCTGAACATAAAGCTAGCACTCCTCAAACCCAACAAGAAACATCTACAGAAGATGATGTATCGAAAGGAAAATATGGAGTTTTACCTTTGATTCGTTCAGAAGGAAGTCCACCAAAAAGGGAATTTATTAATGTTACGCAGTTGAATAAAGATCTTGTTGGAACAGTTAAATGGCTTCGTGCGAGATTACATGCGGTGAGAGGGAAAGGAAAACAGTGTTTTGCAGTGCTAAGACAGCAGGAAGCTACCGTTCAAGCCATCGTTTGTGTCGGAGATGACGTATCAAAACAAATGGTGAAATTTGCTAGCGGGTAAGAAAAAAATTTAATTGGTGAAAGTATTTTTAGATATTGATTTATTGTGTACGTATGTTTACTTTTATTTTAATTATAGGTCTATTGGCTTAATAATTTATCGACCAAGCTTTAGATAATTTTATCTGTTGCTATGACCTTGAGTGTATGTTGACCTTATAATTATTTTTAAAATAAGCAATAAAATCATTTTTTTCCAGTATCAATAAAGAGAGTATCATAGACATTGAAGCAGAGGTTGTAACAGTACCGCAACCTGTTGAATCATGCACGCAGAAAGATGTAGAATTAAGCATTAAACAAATCTGGGTTGTTTCTTCTGCAACTCCACAACTGCCTTTACAAATTGAAGATGCTAGTCGACCTGAAAAAAGCGATGTTAGTATTATTAACTTAAAAATAAATAAAATTTTACAATTTAATAACTGGTTTATAAATAATTTTACATTAAACGTTATTGTAGGACCCAGAAAGTCTTCAAATTCGTGTTAATCAAGACACAAGACTTGATAATCGTATATTAGATTTACGTACTAGTACAAATCAAGCAATATTCAAGCTCGAAGCTGGTGTTTGTAAGCTCTTCCGAGATACTCTTGATAAATTAGGATTTACAGAAATTCATACACCAAAAATTATATCAGCGGCTAGTGAAGGTGGAGCTAATGTTTTCACCGTAAGCTACTTTAAAGGTTCAGCTTATTTGGCTCAAAGTCCACAACTCTACAAACAGATGGCAATAGCTGCAGATTTCGATAAAGTTTATACCGTTGGAGCTGTATTCAGAGCGGAAGACTCAAATACTCATAGACATTTGACTGAATTTGTTGGTCTTGATTTAGAGATGGCTTTTAAGTATCACTACCATGAAGTTTTGAACACAATCGGCTTCTTATTCACATCCATATTCAAAGGATTACGCGATAAGTATGTTTTTTTTAAATTCATATTTTTAATGTATTCATAATTTGTTTTTTAGTTACAGCAAAGAAATCGAATTAGTAGGCCAGCAGTATAAGGTAGAACCATTTAAATTTTTGGATCCACCTTTGGTTCTTGAGTTTTCAGAAGGTTTAGAAATGTTGAGAGCTGCTGGAATTGAGATGGGTGATGAAGATGATCTTAGTACACCCAATGAAAAATTACTTGGTCGATTGGTCAAAGCTAAGGTACTATCGATTCTATTATCCACTCTCCCCTATCTGATTTTTTTCAAGGTTTCGTAGATTAAACATAAAGTAGTATATTGGAATAGGGGATAGGCATGATTTTTTTTTATTTTTTATTATATTCCTCACGTTGCATATAACATAAAAAACAGTTTTGCATTTTTTTTTTTTTATTTGAAAGCTTGAAGATCATAAATGTGTGTAGCGCGCGAAAACCAAGTGTGACGTTATACCCTACATAATTGTACTGCGTACAGCCTACCCAGTGCACAGCCTACACAGTCTGTCGTGAACTTATTTGCTTGTATAACTTTTATAGATTGTGTAAAGTTAGAATTATTTTAATTAAAATAAAGTTTAATTCTATAAATACAATTTATACATGTTTACCGAATTAAATTTTATATTAAAATATATAACCTATATTGCAGTATTTCAATTATGTCTCTAATGTTTTGTAACTTCATGTAAACAATGTAGTAAAATTCTGACATCTAAATTACATAAATATTTACATTTTACAGAGTTGCAGCGTTTATTGTTTACATAAAGTTATAGAATTAATAAATGGTTTACTTACAAATCTGTTTTGACACCACGTATTTCTTCAGCACTAGTATTAATTATTTTTCATATATTCCATGAGCATTAAAGCATCAATGTTGGGTAAATTATCACACTGAGCCCAAACAAAATCTTTATCTGCCATTTTAATAATAAATGCGTGAAAAATTGTTTAAAAACAAATACAAAACTCTCGAACAATACAATATACAGTCTGTTCCAAACGGTTAAGCGGAACTAAATTTTGCAATCTAGTTACTTTCATCGTTTAAATCGTGCTTTTCGACCGTTTTGTTTAAGCTTTGTAAATCATACTTACAATACACATTTTTTGTTAAGGTTAATATCATTTTAAATTGTCATTTTCTTTATATTTTGATTTTTTGTGTCATTCTTAATACAAATTTCCCATTTATTAATTTTTTTTTCATTAAAATACATTAAAAAAATAATTTAATTTTGACATAGGTCATTCGTTTCCATGGTTTCATTGTTGTAATTTTAAATTTTGACATTGCAACGTGAAAAATGAAATAACCCAAGCAAGGTCCCTTGTCGTGACAACCTAAAAGAACGAAATTCCCATTTAGTTCCGCCTAAGCGTTTGAAACAGACTGTACACACGTAAAGATTATGTTGTAGTCTGGGCTGTCTGGGGTTTGACGTCATGCTCAGTCGTATTTACTCGGTAACCTTCGCGCTGTGGTCGGCTTATTTCAAATTTACAATATTTTAATTAAAAATTTTGGCTGTAATATTAATTAAAATGTGATTTTTGTTTTGTTAGGTGACATAACTAACATTAACATATCAAAATAATGTAGTTTTAAGGAAATATAAATTTTATGCGTATCCCCTATTGGTAAATTCTATAGTGGTCGTGGAGAAAAGTTGTTTTCTAAGCAGATTTGCATAGCATTGCATTTGTTGTATATTTTTTTAGTATGATACCGACTTTTACATTCTGGATAAATACCCATTGGCCGTACGTCCATTTTACACGATGCCAGATCCCTCAAACGCTAAAAAAAGTAACTCCTATGACATGTTTATGAGGGGTGAGGAGATTGTATCTGGCGCTCAACGTATCCATGATCCTGTCTTATTGACAGAAAGAGCTAAACATCACGAGATAGGTAATTTATCTTCATTAAATTTTAAAATTGGTGCTAATTGTTATATTTCCAGATACCCAAAAGATTGCTGCATATATTGATGCCTTTAAATATGGTTGTCCACCTCATGCTGGTGGTGGTATTGGTATGGAGCGTGTGGTTATGTTATACCTTGGTCTGGATAACATTAGGAAGACATCTATGTTCCCACGTGACCCTAAAAGGCTGACTCCTTAAGATTTTATACAGCAGATCAGTTTAATATATTAATAAAGAAATTTTAATGAATTACATTGGTTTTATTACTGTTTAAATATAGCAACGCTGTTTCTCTTAGATATTACCTTTGTCTTACTCCTTATAAAAGCAGGAGTAGTATGTAAAATTTGAGTTTTACAATGAAATGCATTATTATAACAATGTATTTGTTTATTGCGTACCTCAGCTGTTTATGATACCCTGTAATGAAGTTAAGATGAACGTACTCTAATATGGTCAGTATTACGTCCATTTTTAACGTACACAGAAAGGCACCTACAGTTTAAAGGCTGTTGCGAACGGCTAAGCAGAGCCAGGAATTTGTATAAATATTTTTACACAAATTATTTGACATAAGCAGGAATTGAACTCACGTCCATGCCCTTGCTCAGCGGTCAAGTAGCAGGTACAGACGATTTAACGTTTGGCGAATTCTTTTAAACAATTACAATTAAGTGAAAACGTTTAAAATTATATGGAAATAAATCCCTAAATGTATCAATGATATGAACTTTATACCTAATTATCATAACAACAGTTGGTATGCAAGGGGAATAGGTAAATGGAGGAACAGACGCCGGGCACGACAGCTAGATATTAATTATTTCCAATCCTGTTAAGGCTCTTATGACAACCTGTATAGATATTACTTAAGTCCCTGAATACAGATTAAAACAGCATCCGTTTTAATTAAGTCAAGGCGTTCGCTTTTGTGAAAAATCTCCACTCAAATCTTTATTTATTTATCATCTTCATGTGATAAAATTTAAAATAGCCCTTATAAAAATTGTCTTTGTTAATTCTGTTAATTTTTTTTATCAATTTTCTTTTAAATTAAGTGTATAAGACATTGCTGGGCCTGGATATTTCAAAAATTCCAGTCGCTGAAATTATGTTCTTGTGCACATCGGCAATATTTTGTTACGTCACGGCGTCATTGTGTTATGGCTTCCAACGAAGGAGTACGCATTTTTTTGCGGTGAATATTTTTCCAAAAAGTAATTCGAAAATAATGCAAAAATAGTGAATTTTGAAATGAAGATGATAAATAAATAATTTAAAAGGGCACTGAAATAAAAATTTAAATTATATTATTGAGAAATTCGAGGAAAATGTTGGAGTCCTTGAGCGTCTACTTGTTGCTTGGCTTCGGAAATAAAGAAAAATAGGTGAGTGTTCATTTATTTTAAAATATTAGGGCCTTAATATTGAAAATTTAGATTTTTTATAGCATTTTTGGCTATTTTTTATACTTCTGTGTTATATTTTATTAATTTTTTACGTCGCATAAATCGAGGTCATTAATTGGCACATTCTTGTAGGATTTTAGAGATAAGACACTCCGGTCATTAGTGAAGTTAACATTGTAATATTCAGCTCAATAAACGCAGGTGTTTATTTAATAATTTTAACTTGGAAATTTTAAAGATAAATAATGTATGGACAAAATTATTGCAACAAATTTTATATATTTTTGTTTTTATTTAGTAAAACTGTGGATATAATATATGTGTTTTTTTAATTTATAATTTATTTCCAGTTCTAAGTGTCCGGCCGGTTTCCGCCAACACATCGGACGCTCGGACCCAACTTACAATGCAGTTTTCAAAAGGAAGGATAATTTTCGGTAAGTTTAAAGATTTTTCAATTCAGTATTGTTATTCATTCAATTACAGTAGGAGCTCGGTTATGTGAACTAATATTATTCATGGCTACAAGGAACATTTTAATTTAATTTGATTTAAGGACAACTCCATGTTTCAAAATTCAGTACCGCCTTGTAAAATAAATTATTATTATTTTTTTAATCTATAGTATTTGTTTCAGGAGTATAAGGCGCAAATTTCAGCGCCCAGTAAGGAGGCTTTTGCTGTCCCCAAGTGAAAACTGAGTAAATATATGACCAGAGGAAACGGTCGTCCTCATACCTTTCAGCCCTTCCAGTTGGGCCGGAAGCATTCCTTTGTTGCAGCATTCCCCGGTTCTTCACACTACCTATGCCAGTGACCTGGCAAGCTTGTCCGGCCCGGTTCTCTGGGTTTCGGAGTATTCTGGGTTCTGCGATACCACCGGTCCTCCATCTCATCTTTCGTACCGTGACCACAATCTCCTCGTTTAGAGATTACGCAACCTTAATAATGACAAGAATTAGTAACAATTCATCCTCGGTTGGGATTTGAATGCACACCACAAAGACTGTTTCCGCAGTTTCTATGACAATGCGGGGAAGATGTTCCAGTACGGACAGAAGTAGAGGTCGGTAATGATGGAGTTCAGAAAAAAGATTCCTCTAGGAGTTGCAAACGCTGTCTTCCAACCAAAAGAAAAATTTCGGTGAGTCTTATGTTTTTTCAATTTAATATTATTATTCATTCAATACAGTAGACGCTTGATTGTGTGAACTAATAGAAACCAGGATTGCTTAAAAGGCAAAAATCCCTTATACTATCATTCATGTGTCTGTCTGTCCATGATAATTTAATTTGTAGGATTTCGTAGGTATAATCTAGAAATCCTTAATACTATAATAATAATTTAAAAAATCCAAAGTAATGCAAATTAATGGGAACTTGAATAGTACAACAGGAATTTTTGATTAAATTATTTTTTCATAAGATATCAAAGTTTTAGTATTTTTGATGAAATATATTTTAAAGAAACTGTCATGAACATTTAATAAGTTTAAGTTCATTTAAGGAGAACCCCACATTTAAAAATTCAATACTGCCTGCTGAAATATATTTAATTGTTTTTTAATGTAATGTGTTTGTTTCAGGAGTAATTGGGCGCAAATTTCAGCGCCAGTAAGGAGGCTTTTGCTGTCCCCCATCTCACTTCTCGTACCGTGACCACAATCTCCTCGTTTAGAGATTATGCAACCTTAAACATGACAAGAATTAGTAATAATTCACCCTCAGCTGGAATTTGAATGCACACCACAAAGATTGTTTCCGCAGTCTCTATGACAATGGGAGGAAGATGTTGCAGTACGGACAGAAGCAGATGTCCGAATTGATGGAGTTCAGAAAAAAGAATTGAGCCAAAATTTCTACACGCGATGAAGCTGTATAAGAATTCTATATATGTACACCAAAATAAAAGTGTATAAACCCGTAACAAATTTACAAAAAAGTAAATTGAACATCGTATCTTTAGTACCATACATGGATTTAATATTATTAATGCAATATTTCTAATATCAATAAAAATAGAAATAAAAAATTTAATTTGTAAGATGATACCATATGCCTTTCAAAAAAAATATAATTTTATGAAAAATTATAGTTAATACATTTTTATTCTGGGGTACATGCAGGTATTTACAGTAATGAAATATAATATTTTAGGGAGATTATTTCAAATTTTAACTCAAAATATTTTCAGTTCGTTTTTAAATAAGATAATTAAACATGGATATTTTTGATTTATTCGGAAAGTAATCAATACTGCCTAATTATTTTGAATTTGTTCCGAGATCATTCGATAAAGTCCAATCTGTTTGGACATGTAATATTGGTCCAAAAAGTGAACAATAACATTTTTTTTTTTTTTAAATTAAAGAATAGTTTGGAAAAAAATCCATTTTATTTTTTAGAAATTAAATATTAATTAATCAAACATATAGAAATTTAGGTACAATATTTATGGCAACATTTGCTATTAGCATTTTTTAATTAAATACTTTTTAAAAAAAATTTGAAAACTAGTTAAGTAAATTTTTAGCGTTCAGTAATGAAGCAAATAGCGTTTAGCTATTTGCATTATTTTAGCAATTTATAATTAGTTTGAAAACTAATCAGTATATTGTTTTTTAGAAATTAAATACCAATTTAGAAACAAATTAATAATATGAAATTTTTTAGATATTTAGTTAGATACAATTTTGAGTGGTCAGCAAAAATAGTTATTTGCGCTTTTTTACAAATTTTAAATAAATTGGTAAACTAATCAATAATAATTTTTTTAATAATTTCATATTTATAAACTAATCAGTATTTTTTTTTGTTTAAAGAAAATGTAATTTGGGAACTAATCATTAATAGCTAATCAATTTTATTAAATTTCAAAATAATTTTGAAAACCAATCGATAACTTCCAAACTGTTCGGGTGTGTCCGATTTGTCTAGAAACTGATCTACGATGTCTATTTTTTTTAAAAAATAAATGGACAATATACTTACTGATGCACTGACTAAATTTAAATTATTTTACGGCTTGCAATGTTTCATTTTTGATTGATTTTGTAAATTTTATTTAATTAACTCGAGGTACAGTGGCTCCGTAAGACTGAGACTGGGATTCAGTTCCCGGACACCACTGCGGAACTAACATGCCACACCCCTGTGCACTCAGCCCAGGGGTTGACTCAGCCCTCATTTCATAATTAATATTAGTGTGCAAAAATAATAGGAGCACTAGTATCGCCAGATCGTTGGGGGATGTATTATTTGTTTATTATTTATTTAATTAATTGATAATTTAATATTTTTATTTAATATTTCAATATTGAACACTATAGTAGTTGAATATATTTCCTGCGTAGGGCGTAAGGGCCCCATTTACCAGGTTTGGGCCCCCCTGGTAAATGTTTACAACTTACATGGGAAATTATAAAATAAAATAAATAAATAATAAATATTTGGGGTTGAATATTTGTACGAAAATATAGATGATCTTGAAACATCGTAAAGCAATGAAATTATTTTATTTGCACAGTAAATTAGTTAATAATTTTTTGAAAATATTAAGATTAATTGACGTATTAAATTAATGATATGGAAAAATAAATTATTTTGATAGTAAATTGGTAAATTTTTTGAAAAATAAATTCAAGTTATTATTATTTCTCAAATTAAATTAAAATATTTTCAAAAAATAAAATTAAATAGACAGTAAATTAGTTGATACATTTTTTGAAAAATAAATTCAATATGACTCGTTTACAAATTAAAATATTTTGAAAATATATAATTATTTTGATATAAAATGAAAAATAAATTCAAGTTATGATTAGTTGGCAAATTAATTTAAAATATTTTGAAACTAAATTAATTGGTAATTTTATTGAAAAACAAATTAAGATAAATTTTTTTCTTAATAAAAAATTAATTAGACAATAAATAAGTTGGTAAATTTTTTGAAAAATAATTTCTAGTTTCGATTGACAAATTAAATTAAAATATTTTCAAAAAATAAAATAATTTTTGTAATAAATTTGATGGTAAATTTTTCGAAAAATATATTCAAGCTATGATTATTTGATAAATTAATTTTACTTATTTTGTAATATTAATAATTTGTGAAACACGATATTTAAATGGAATAATATATAAAAGAACAATATTTGTGAATATTTTGAGTTAAAAAAATTGAAATGATCTCTCTTATTATTATAAAACATTGTATTGATTTGTAATCTATATCATATTTTGTAAAAATTATTGTTTATGTAAAAAATAAAAATGTGTTTGTCGGTGTGGAGAGGCACTAAATAAAGATTGAAAAAATTATATTGAGAAAGAATGAATGTGGAAAAATGAATGGATGGAATAAAGAAAAAAAAAAAAGAAAATCAAGTGAAAATAAATGGAATCAGTTGAATGTGGAGAAAAATGGTTGGAAGTGACTGGAGAATGAAAGATTTTGATGAACGTGGATAGGAATGTATGGAAGAATATTGTTTATTTTCTCATGCATTCCTGTCCAAATCTGTGATTGATTGTAGAATGATAAACTGCGCTGAATGTGGATAGAAATGCATGGAAGAATATTATTTATTTTCCCATACATTCCTATCCGAATCAGAATTGTAGAATGAGATACTGCGTTGAATGTGGAGAGTAATGCATGGAAGAATATTATTTATTTTCCCATGCATTCCTACCTAAACTAGAATAATTGTGGAACGAGAGACTGCGTTGAATGTGGAAAGTAATGCATGGAAAAATATTATTTATTTTCCCATGCATACCTACCCGAATCAGAATAATTGTGAAACGAGAGTCCGTTGAATGTGGAACGAAATGCATTGAAGAATATTATTTTCCCATACATTTCTATCCGAATCAGAATAATTGTGGAACGAGAGACTATGCTGAATGTGGGAAGAAATGCATGGATGACAGAATGACCTTGAAATGAAAGACTGAACCCTTATTTCTTTGTTAACAACCTCTGTATTTGCATAATTTTTAATAAATAAATATAAAATAAACAGCATTATTATTTCGATAAATACCCACCTAATAAATCCTCTCTGGGGTTGGTTTTTATCTTTCAGATGACGAGAAAGTAAAGAGTAAGTATTAATGTATATAATTAGTTGAGCAAAGGGAGTAGCCCTTGAGGTGGTGAGTATATTAGGTGCATAGATGAAAGTTAAGAATTAGAGGGTTGCTTTTTGGCAGGTACCTATTTCAAGGTATAGGGTATCTACTACTGCAATGGGTGCTCTACAACCCCTATAGGTTCTGAGATATTAATAAAATAAAATTCACTATGTCGTAATACACCCCGAATTTTGCGCCCTTAAACCGTAGATTATCAATTTTTATTTATCTTAAAAAAAATTCAAGGGGTTAATATTAAGGGATGAAACTAAGGGATGACATTGATTATGTGCTCTAGTGGCCCTATATGCCATAACACTATCCCCATGTATCGGGGAACGTTTCACGTAAAACTAAGAAACACGGTTTCACGTAAAAAAAAACGAATCATAAATGTGAGTGGGGGGGGGGGTTACACACCGCAAAATATGCGGAGTCTTGGATTTGAGAGGGTTGGAGGGGGATAAAAAACACGTTAAAAAACCCAAATTCTGAAGCCCTGAGGCGCTAGAGTCAAAAAACTCTTAAGGGTTGCGAGATATAAAAAACACTTAATAACACGCCTCCCTTAAAAGATAGAGGGTTGCTTTTTGGCAGGTACCTATTTCAAGGTATAGGGTATCTACTACTGCAATGGGTGCTCTGCAACCCTTATAGGTTCTGAGATATTAATAAAATAAAATTCACTATGTCGTAATACACCCCGAATTTAGCGCCCTTAAACCGTCGATTATCAATTTTTATTTATCTTAAAAAAAAATCAAGGGGTTGATATTAAGGGATGAAACTAAGGGATGACATTGATTATGTGCTCTAGTGGCCCTATATGCCATAACACTATCCCCATGTATCGGGGAACGTTTCACGTCTAAAAACACGTTTTCACGTAAAACTAAGAAACACGGTTTCACGTAAAAAAAAAACGAATCATAAATGTGAGTGGGGGGGGGGGGGGTACACACCGCAAAATATGCGGAGTCTTGGATTTGAGGAGGTTGAAGGGGGATAAAAAACACGTTAAAAACCCCAAATTCTGAAGCCCTGAGGCGCTAGAGTCAAAAAACTCTTAAGGGTTGCGAGATATAAAAAACACTTAATAACACGCCTCCCTTAAAGTATAGAGGGTTGCTTTTTGGCAGGTACCTATTTCAAGGTATAGGGTATCTACTACTGCAATGAGTGCTCTACAACCCCTATAGGTTCTGAGATATTAATAAAATAAAATTCACTATGTCGTAATACACCCCGAATTTTGCGCCCTTAAACCGTCGATTATCAATTTTTATTTATCTTAAAAAAAATTCAAGGGGTTGATATTAAGGGATGAAACTAAGGGATGACATTGATTATGTGCTCTAGTGGCCCTATATGCCATAACACTATCCCCATGTATCGGGGAACATTTCACGTCTAAAAACACGGTTTTGTTCAATATTTTAAATAAAATTTTTACCTACCAGGATAGCAGGAGAGCCGAGAGGTGTAAATTGGTATTTAGGGATTATCTCGTGAACTGCAAGGGGTAGGACGTCCAGATTTGGAAAGCACCTTCATTAGGGTTCATTCTATTATCTATTAGAGTTTCAACCCTCTAGCCTTTAAGGGTAGGAAGTTATTAAGTGTTTTTTATATTTCACAACCCTTAAGAGTTAGGTGGTTGGTATTCGGTAGGTAGGTACTTCATGACCTATAGACCCTCTATCCTTCAAGGGTTCCTTACAACCCTTATGGTTTTTGAGATATTTAATTTTTAATTATCAGTGACGTCACATATTAGACCAAAATAATTGTTTTATTTTATTAATATCTCGACAACTAGAAGGGTTGTAGGGCTCCCATTTAGGCTGCAGGGTCCTAAGGTCCTATAGTACGTATGTACCAAAAATCAACTGCCTAACTCTTAAGGGTTGCGAGATATAAAAAACACTTAATAACACGCCTCCCTTAAAATATAGAGGTTGCTTTTTGGCAGGTACCTATTTCAAGGTATAGGTTATCTACTACTGCAATGGGTGCTCTACAACCCCTATAGATTCTGAGATATTAATAAAATAAAATTCACTATGTCGTAATACACCCCGAATTTTGCGCCCTTAAACCGTCGATTATCAATTTTTATTTATCTTAAAAAAAATTCAAGGGGTTGATATTAAGGGATGAAACTAAGGGATGACATTGATTATGTGCTCTAGTGGCCCTATATGCCATAACACTATCCCCATGTATCGGGGAACATTTCACGTCTAAAAACACGGTTTTGTTCAATATTTTAAAAAAATTTTTTACCTACCAGGATAGCAGGAGAGCCGAGAGGTGTAAATTGGTATTTAGGGATTATCTCGTGAACTACAAGAGGTAGGACGTCCAGATTTGGAAGGCACCTTCATTAGGGTTCATTCTATTATCTATTAGAGTTTCAACCCTCTAGCCTTTAAGGGTAGGAAGTTATTAAGTGTTTTTTATATCTCACAACCCTTAAGAGTTAGGTGGTTGGTATTCGGTAGGTAGGTACTTCATGACCTATAGACCCTCTATCCTTCAAGGGTTCCTTACAACCCTTATGGTTTTTGAGATATTTAATTTTTAATTTTCAGTGACGTCACATATTAAACCAAAATAAT
Source organism: Liopterus haemorrhoidalis (assembly GCA_963971575.1). Lineage (NCBI taxonomy): Eukaryota > Metazoa > Arthropoda > Insecta > Coleoptera > Dytiscidae > Liopterus > Liopterus haemorrhoidalis. The sequence goes on from OZ020618.1 coordinate 4,713,018, forward strand.
TGTTTTATTTTATTAATATTTCGACAACTAGAAGGGTTGTAGGGCTCCCATTTAGGCTGTAGGGTCTTAAGGTCCTATAGTACGTATGTGCCAAAAATCAACTGCCTAACTTTTAAGGGTTGCGAGATATAAAAAACACTTAATAACACGCCTCCCTTAAAAGATAGAGGGTTGCTTTTTGGCAGGTACCTATTTCAAGGTATTGGGTATCTATTGCTGCAATGGGTGCTCTACAACCCTTATAGGTTCTGAGATATTAATAAAATAAAATTCACTATGTCGTAATACACCCCGAATTTTGCGCCCTTAAATCGTCGATTATCAATTTTTATTTATCTTAAAAAAAGTCAAGGGGTTGATATTGTGTGAGAGCACTAACAGTGAGAGTTTCTAACAAATAAAAATTAGGTGGATGATATTGGTGGTTGAGGGAGTAGTGGAACACACAGAACATACCCTTATAAGTTTCATCTCCTAATTTCAACTCTTAAAATTTATTTAACGATAAAGAAATTTTAGCCATCGACGGTATACGGCCACAGAATGGGGGATGTTTTGAGGAATAGTGAATTTTATTTATTTAATATCTCGAAAACTAGAAGGGTTACAGGGTTCCCTTAGTGGTAGTAGAGTACTTATACCCTTCTGTACCTACGTATCGAAAACCAACCCTCTAACTTGTAAGGGTCGTGAGATCTAAAAAGTGCTTTATAATTTCAACCCTTCAAATTAATTTGTCGATAAAAAATTGTTGTTCAGCGACGGTATAAGGCCACAAAATAAGGGTAGTTTTGGGAAATTAGTCCTTAATAATTGGTGCTTTAATTTAATTTCCTCAGATTGTTTCTGACAGATATCGGTAGAGGGTTGACAAATCATATAAAATGAATTCGAAGAAAGTCTACATAATATACTCACCATATCAAGGGCTGCTCCCTTTGCTCAGCTAAATATATACATTAATACTTACTTTCTTCACTTTCTGGTCATCTGAAAGAGAAATAAACAACCCCAGAAAGGATATATTAGGTGGGTAGTTATTGAAATAATAATGTGGTTTATTTTATATTTATTTATTAAAAAAAACAAATACATAGGTTGTTAACAAAGAAATAATGGTTGTCTTTCATTTCAAGGTCATTCTCTCATCCACGCATTCATTCTCTCGCGTAGTCTCTCATTCCCTCATTTTGATAGGATTACATGGGAGAATAATTCCTCCATGCATTTCTTCCCACATTCATCACAGTCTCTCATTCCACAATCAGTCTCAAATTTGGATAGGAATGCATGGGAAAATAAATATTCTTCCATGCATTTCTTTCCACATTCATCGCAGTCTCTCATTCCACAATCAGTCTCAAATTTGGATAGGAAGGCATGGGAAAATAAGAATATTCTTCCATGCATTTCTTTACACATTCATCGCAGTTCTCTCATTCCATAATCAATCTCTCTTTTAGATAGTAAAGCATAGGAAAATAAATAATATTCTTCCATGCATTTCTATCCACGTTCATCAAAATCTTTCATTCTCCAGTCACTTCCAATCATTCTTCTCCACATTCAACTCGATTCCACTTATTTTCACTTAATTTTTTCCTTTATTTCATCATTTATTTTTCCACATTCATTCTTTCTCAATCATATTTTTTTTTAAATCTTTATTTAGTGCCTCTCCACACCAACAAACACATTTTTATTTTTTACACAAACAATAATTTTTACAATATATACAGAAACAGAATACAAATAAATACAATGTTTTATAATAATAAGGGAGATCATTTCAAATATATCAACTCAAAATATTCACAAATGTTGTTCTTTTATATATTATTTCTTTTAAATATCGTGTTTTACAAATTATTAATTTTACAAAATAAGTAAAATTAATTTATCGAATAATCATAACTTGAATTTATTTTTCAAAAAAATTACCAACTAATTTACTGTTTGATTAATTTCGTTTTTGCAAATTATTTTAATTTAATTTGTTAACTAATCATAATTTGATTTTTTTTAAATTTACCAACTAATTTACTGTCTAATTTTATTTTTTGAAAATATATTAATTTATTTTATTAACCAATCATAACTTAATTTATTTTTCAATTAAATTACCAACTGATTTACGACAAAATAAAATCATTTTACTGGCTTACAATGTTTCAACATCATCTATATTTTCGTACAAATATTCAACCGCAAATATTTATTATTTATTTATTTTATTTTTTTAATTTCCCACGTAAGGTGTAAACATTTACCAGGCGGGCCCAAACCTGGTAAATGGGGCCCTTACATCCTACACAGGAAATATATTCATCTATTATAATGTTCAATATTGAAATATTAAATAAAAATATTAAATTATCAATTAATTAAATAAATAATAAACAAATAACAGGTCCCCAACGACCTGGCGAAGCTACTGCTCCTATTATCTTTGCACACTCATTTTAATTATGAAATGAGGGCTGAGTCGACCCCCGGGCTGAGTGCACAGGGGTGTGGAATGTTAACTCTGCACTGGTGTCCGGGAACTGAATCCCAGTCTCAGTCTTACGGAGCCACTGTACCTCGAGTTAATTAAATAAAATTTATAAAATTAATCAAAAATGAAACATTGTAAGTCGTGCAATAATTTAAATTTTGTCAGTGCATCAGTATATTGTCCATTTATTTCCTAATATTAAATTTCCAAAAAAATGGACATCGTAGATCAGTTTCTAGACAAATCGTACACACCCGAACAGTTTGGAAGTTATCGATTGGTTTTCAAAATTATTTTGAAATTTAATAAAATTGATTAGCTATTAATGATTAGTTCCCAAATTACATTTTCTTTAAACAAAAAAAAATACTGATTAGTTTATAAATATGAAATTATTAAAAAAATTAATATTGATTAGTTTACCAATTTATTTAAAATTTGTAAAAAAGCGCAAATAACTATTTTTGCTGACCACTAAAAATTGTATCTAACTAAATATCTAAAAAATTTCATATTATTAATTTGTTTCTAAATTGGTATTTAATTTCTAAAAAACAATATACTGATTAGTTTTCAAACTAATTATAAATTGCTAAAATAATGCAAATAGCTAAACGCTATTTGCTTCATTACTGAACGCTAAAAATTTACTTAACTAGTTTTCAAATTTTTTTTAAAAAGTATTTAATTAAAAAATGCTAATTGCAAACGTTGCCATAAATATTGTACCTAAATTTCTATATGTTTGATTAATTAATATTTAATTTCTAAAAAATAAAATGGATTTTTTTCCAAACTATTCTTTAATTAAAAAAAAAAAAATTGTTATTGTTCACTTTTTGGACCAATATTAAATGTCCAAACAGATTGGACTTTATCGAATGATCTCGGAACAAATTCAAAATAATTAGACAGTATTGATTACTTTCCGAATAAATCAAAAATATCCATGTTTAATTATCTTATTTAAAAACGAACTGAAAATATTTTGAGTTAAAATTTGAAATAATCTCCCTAAAATATTATATTTCATTACTGTAAATACCTGCATGTACCCTAGAATAAAAATGTATTAACTATAATTTTTCATAAAATTATATTTTTTTTGAAAGGCATATGGTATCATCTTTCAAATTAAATTTTTTATTTCTATTTTTATTGATATTAGAAATATTGCATTAATAATATTAAATCCATGTATGGTACTAAAGATACGATGTTCAATTTACTCTTTTGTAAATTTGTTACGGGTTAATACACTTTTATTCTGGTGTACATATATAGAATTATTATACAGCTTCATCGCGTGTAGAAATTTTGGCTCAATTCTTTTTTCTGAACTCCATCAATTCGGACATCTGCTTCTGTCCATACTGCAACATCTTCCTCCCATTGTCATAGAGACTGCGGAAACAATCTTTGTGGTGTGCATTCAAATTCCAACTGAGGGTGAATTATTACTAATTCTTGTCATGTTTAAGGTTGCATAATCTCTAAACGAGGAGATTGTGGTCACGGTACGAGAAGTGAGATGGGGGACAGCAAAAACCTCCTTACTGGGCGCTGAAATTTGCACCCAATTACTCCTGAAACAAACACATTACATTAAAAAACAATTAAATATATTTCAGCAGGCAGTATTGAATTTTTAAATGTGGGGTTCTCCTTAAATGAACTTAAACTTATTAAATGTTCATGACAGTTTCTTTAAAATATATTTCATCAAAAATACTAAAACTTTGATATCTTATGAAAAAATAATTTAATCAAAAATTCCTGTTGTACTATTCAAGTTCCCATTAATTTGCATTACTTTGGATTTTTTAAATTATTATTATAGTATTAAGGATTTCTAGATTATACCTACGAAATCCTACAAATTAAATTATCATGGACAGACAGACACATGAATGATAGTATAAGGGATTTTTGCCTTTTAAGCAATCCTGGTTTCTATTAGTTCACACAATCAAGCGTCTACTGTATTGAATGAATAATAATATTAAATTGAAAAAACATAAGACTCACCGAAATTTTTCTTTTGGTTGGATGACAACGTCTGCAACTACTGGAGGAATCTTTTTTCTGAACTCCATCATTACGGACCTCTACTTCTGTCCGTACTGGAACATCTTCCCCGCATTGTCATAGAAACTGAGGAAACAATCTTTGTGGTGTGCATTCAAATCCCAACCGAGGGTGAATTGTTACTAATTCTTGTCATGTTTAAGGTTGCGTAATATCTAAACGAGGAGATTGTGGTCACGGTACGAGTGGTGAGGTGAGGGATCTGTGGTATCGCAGAACCCAGAACACTCCGAAACCGGGCCGGACAAGCTTGCGAGGTCACCCGCATAGGTAGTGTGAAAAACCGGGGAATGCTGCAATAAAGGAATGCTTCCGGCCCAAACTGGAAGGGCTGATAGGTAGGTTATGAGGACGACCGTTTCCTCTGGTCATATATTTACTCAGTTTTCACTTGGGGACAGCAAAAGCCTCCTTACTGGGCGCTGAAATTTGCGCCATATACTCCTGAAACAAATACTATACATTAAAAAAATAATAATAATTTATTTTACAAGGCGGTACTGGATTTTGAAACGTGGAGTTGTCCTTAAATCAAATTAAATTAAAATGTTCCTTGTAGAAATGAATAATATTAGTTCACATAACCGAGCTCCTACTGTAATTGAATGAATAACGATACTGAATTGATAAATCTTTAAACTTACCGAAAATTATCCTTCCTTTTGAAAACTGCATTGTAAGTTGGGTCCGAGCGTCCGATGTGTTGGCGGAAACCGGCCGGACACTTGGAACTGGAAATAAATTATAAATTAAAAAAACATATATATTATATCCACGGTTTTACTAAATAAAAACAAAAATATATAAAATTTGTTGCAATAATTTTGTCCAATACATTATTTATCTTTAAAATTTCCAAGTCAAAATTATTAAATAAACACATGCGTTTATTGAGCTGAATATTACAATGTTAACTTCACTAATGACCGGAGTGTCTTATCTCTATAATCCTACAAGAATGTGCCAATTAATGACCACGATTTATGCGACGCAAAAAATTAATAAAATATAACACAGAAATATCATAAAAAAATAGCCAAAAATGCTATAAAAAATCTAAATTTTCAATATTAAGACCCTAATATTTTTAAATAAATGAACACTCACCTATTTATTTTATTTCCGAAGCCAAGCAATAAGTAGACGCTCAAGGACTCCAACATATTCCTCGAATTTCTCAATAATATAATTTAAATTTTTATTTCAGTGCCCTTTTAAATTATTTATTTATCATCTTCATTTCAAAATTCACTATTTTTGCACTATTTTCCAATTACTTTTTGGAAAAATATTCACCGCAAAAAAGTGCGTGCTCCTTCGTTGGGAGCCACAACACAATGACGCCGTGACGTAACAAAATATTGCCGATGTGCGCAAGAACATATTTTCAGCGATTGGAATTTTTGAAATGTCCAGGCTCAGCAATGTCTTATACACTTAATTTAAAAGAAAATTGATAAAAAAATTTAACAGAATTAACAAAGACAATTTTTATAAGGGCTATTTTAAATTTGATCGATAATTTTAAACGTTTTTACTTAATTGTAGTTGTTTAAAAGTATTCGGGTAGCTAAATGTTAAATCGTCTGTACCTGCTACTTGACCGCTGAGCAAGGGCATGGACTTGAGTTCAATTCCTGCTTATGTCAAATAATTTGTGTAAAAATATTTATTCAAATTACAGGCTCTGCTTAGCCGTTCGCAACCGCCTTTAAACTGTAGGTGCCTTTCTGTGTACGCTAAAAATTGACGTAATACTGACCATATTAGAGTACGTTCATCTTAACTTCATCACAGGGTATCATAAATTACGTCACCAATTATGCGCGAGAAAACAGCTGATCACATTGACGTGCATTAGGATTTTAAACAATTGTTGTGGAAACCAAACACACAAAATCATGTATTTCAAATACATTTTTACTCATTTTAGTACACGGTATACCTTGATACGTACGAGAAATAAATAATAATAACGGAAATAAAGAAACAACATCGCACAATACGCGTAGTCAAACACAAATCAAATTAAGTGACGCCACTGAAATGTGTTAAGCTAGTTGTTGGTAATGTAATGGACGAAAGGAGGCCTTGGTTCATTTCGGGCTGTCGCGCCAATGATGATGATGATGAAAAGAATTCGGGTAGCCTGAGAGTCTTAAAAACTGGTCTATATTACCATAAACGATGATATGGACCAGGGGCGCACCCAGGAATTGGAGGGGGGCGGAAGACAAAATTATTTAAATTACGAATGTTCTCACTTCTAAATTTCAAGTGATGATCAAAAAAAAGGGCCTCACTTCTAAAATACAAGTGACGGCCTAAAAAAAAAGGTACTCATCTTTATTTTTAAATAGATATACAGATCAATTCTGTAAAAAATTACTGTGTAGTAACGTTACTACAGGATAAAATATTATAAAGAGTATAATGACTTTCATTCATGATAGTCTGACCTTGCTCATAGTGACAAATTTAGTTACTGTGAACATAGTAACTGAGTTACAGAATTGGTCTGATAGTTACGTAAGACGATAGTGATAAAACTTTCTAGTGTGTTTGTGTGTTTTTATTTTTATTTCCATCTTTCTTGGGTGGGGGGGGTATTGTATTTATTGAGGCAGGCGAGTCAAATCAAAACTGGCTCCGTTTTCAGACAGTTTGTAGGCCTCCGCGGAGAGTCGGGGTAAGAACAGATAGTCAGATTTTGATGATGATGATGAAAAGAATTCGGGTAGCCTGAGAGTTTTAAAAACTGGTCTATTTTACCATAAACTATACCATATTTTACCATAATTGGACTTGAGTATGTCCGATTTGCAGGAGGTATTGATGTAATTTACTTTCTAATTAATGTTCTTTATTAAATTGTTTACAAAATACTTAAAAATGAATTACATATTACATGAATAAGTTAAATTAATTTACGGATTTTAGAAATGTTATCCAATAAACACGGCTTCTATTTTTCACATATTTTTTTTATTATTTCGAAGTTGGGAACACTTACCTTTTTACATTTAGCACATTTGACACATACCCTTTTCACACTAGAACTTTAAGATCGGATGTTAAAGTGAATGTATCTTTAAACGCTAATGTGAAACCGTATGGCCTCGTCTAAATACAAGCGATGTTTAAGACAGAGATCTGCGTCTTAAACATCGTCCGCATTGCCAACTTAATTTCTATTATAAAAAAATACTCCTTGAATTTGTGCTGTCAACATTTTATATTATCATAAACAAGAATACTGTATTATATGGACGTTATAAGAAGTTTATACTTATTGTTATAATAAAATTATTTATTTTAATAATGTGTTTAATAAAATACAGAGCTACAATAATTGAGATAAAATGTATCGACTTACATGTTAATACAGGTGTAATATATTCTTTATTGTAGTGTCTTTATTGTAGAATGAAATGAAATATCCATATTTGTTTGTAATAATTCAAAATGTGCGTCTGCGCAGGCAGTTCAAAACTGGTAATTTCATGACGGTAACTTAAGGACAAAATTACTGTAGCTGATGACAGCACCAGAGATTTAAACATCAAGTGTGAAAGCATACCGAAGTTAAACATCGGTGAACTTTAAGTTCACTCGTCTTAAAGTTCTAGTGTGAAAAGAGTAACAGACTCAATAGCATCCGTTTTTATCGTATAAAATATACACACATTTTAATAAAACAAATATAATTTGCGTCAAAATATCACAGTTTATACACAGTACATTACTTAACATTCAGTGGCTTTCCTTTATTTGTGTGTGGTATAATATGCCAAGGTAAAATTCCTCTAATTGGACCCAAGTTCTGAACACTGATATCAGTTGTTACTTCTTCCAATCCTGCTTCTTTCTCTTTTTTTAATGCTGCTAGACTTTCATCTACCTCTTTTTTCGCATTCATATCAATTGCCTGTTAAAAAAATCATGGTAAAGTATTTTAACACTGAGTGCCGGAATGAAGACTGTTCAAAACAATCTACACTAAATTTTTGGAGTTAAAAATAAAAAATTTAAATTACTCCCTTATTGGTTCAGTTACACGATGTAAGTAACTTGCACCAGTAAGTACTTGCACCAGCCACTGGCATCGTGTAAACATACATGCAGTACTGGCACAAGTATCTCATGCAAGTCAAGTGAATTGAGAAATGACACGCTCGGATATGCAGTCTGGTGGTCAAATATTGTACTACGCGACTGTAGTACTGTTTGAAATTATTACATATGTTCTCTGGTGTTGATTTTATGTTAGAATTTTCATAAAATAAAAATGTACTGTGCTTAAATTAACCTGTTCCCTGTTAGCATATTGACAGCTGAATACTAGACAATACAGCCATTTTGCCATGAATTACAGCGCCGCCAACGGTAATGTCACTTCTCAATAGAAGCCGTTCCTATTTACTGGCACAAGTAGCCGTGCCAACGACTTAAAAATGGCCGCCGTGAACAGCTGATGTATTTTTGCGGTTACAAAAACAAACTTTTTCACACCTTTTTTTAATAAATGTAGTTTTTGGCGCCGATTCATTTTTATTTAGATCATATAATTAAATATAAACTTAGCACAATTAAACAATATTTATAAATTGGTTTACTATAACTAAATTGTTGTCTGCCATCTGAATCTAAAAATTTTTAAGTTGGCAATGAAAAGTAATAAGAGATGGAAGGTATAAAATTTATCACTGTCTCTTATTTTTTTCCCCCACTATATTCTGTAGTTTCAAAAGTTGAAATGACGTCAGAGTTGGATAGTATTGAAAAAAGTATAATGTAGAATGGACTTAATAGTTAATATCGACTTTACTTTCCTGAATGGACCAAGGTCATGAAAATTTGTCCAATCAACATCAAACGAGCCAACAACAAGTGAAACTACTGGTATATACTGTGGTTTTAGTTACCTTTAGATCTTCTTCAGAAGCAAATTCACTTTCTAATATTTTATTCTTTAATAGCATAATAGGATCTTTTTCAGCTCGAACTCCTTGAACTTCTTCACGGGTTCGATAACTTTTACCAGGGTCTGACATAGAATGTCCATAATATCTAAATATAAATAATTAATAAATACAATATGTTCCTTTTTACTTGCCCGACCTTAATATAAAAGGGGCAGGTATTGTAATCGCGAAAATTTTCGATGTCGAGATTTTGACTAATGACCACGTTTCATGGTCCAGGGAATCCAAAAAATCTATTTTCGAAGTGCCATCCGTATGTGTGTCTGTCTGGGTGTGTGTGTGTGTATCAGTGGCGCAACCAAGGGGGGGGCGACGGGCCCGGGCCCCTCCCAAGAAATTATTTCCATTACTTCGTTGACCCGAACTCACCCGAAAAACAACGATAATTCGTTGCAAGCTTCATGTTTGTTATTAACTTATTGGCGTGTAGTGAAAAACAGTGTTCATTTAATAATTAATTGGTATAAGGTAATAAAAATCGAATCTAAGCCCATGTGTACTTGTCCTTGTAAATAAGTTTGATAACTAAATGTTTCTGTTAAGTATTACACAACGCTCAGGAATTAATGAACTCACTGTACAAGTAGTTTAAATATTTTTACCTATAAGTTGCAAGTTCCATAAGAATGGGTCCTTTTTTCAACGTATATTCTATGCAGTATTTACAAGCTTCTCGTACAGCTAATACATCCATCCCATCTACCCATAAACCAGGAACATAATGTCCTCTTTTGTATAAATCAGTTAAAGCACTACCTCTTTTCACAGCGGTACCCATAGCGTAGCCATTGTTTTCAACAACATAAATAACTGGTAAACGCCATAACTTCGCCATATTGAAAGACTCATAAACTTGCCCTTGATTAATTGCCCCATCGCCAAAAAGAGTAAAACACACAGCACCGTTTTTTTTATATTGGTTCGACAACGCAATGCCTGTTCCTACTGGCAACTAGAAACATTTATTAGATTTTAAAACAAAGGTTTTATTAATTACACTAGTTCATTAGGTTTTTCAACAAATCAAAAACTTTATTTACCAATTTTGGAATGTTGAATTCGAATCTGATTATTTAAAATTTCACGTCAGAATTAAAGAAAATTCATTGTGTAACTGAAACATCGTTTATTCATCACCATCCTTCTGGAATTAGCGTTGAAATAAAGGACTTTAACAAAATGATGTAACTAAATATGTACATCGTCTCTTTCGATTTGAAGACATATTTAATGAAACTGAATAACCGTTTACTCTGAACACTTCTATAAACTTTTAGGTTAAATACAACTGCTGTCGGAGTCGAGAACGCGCACTTATTACGCCTCTAACGCGACAATGAAATTCAAAGGTTCAAATATAACGCCCCTGTCACGCCTGTGACACCACTATGAAAATGATACATAATCCATAGTTCGAAAAACTTTCTTTTCATATGTGACTTTCTTTTTCTTGTGATATTCTCCTGACGATTTCGCATGTTTGATGGTCTCTGTCAATTCGTAGAGATACTTGAAAGCATCAACTTGTACAATGTTGGCGTCGTCGATTTTAATCGTCTCGTTCAATGCAAGGTTTGTCATCACTTTGGTTTTTTGATTTTTATCTTGAGCCCTACATTTTTAGCTGCTTCATTCAGTTCCTTCAGCATTTGGAATGCAACCATAATTTAAATTTAAAAATACTGCAACAACTTAAAAAGATTTCCAAACTGTAAATTCCGCAAATATTTCAGGTACATATTTTTTTTTAAATATCTCCAAATCTAGACGTGATAGAAATTTTTAAGAATCAGATTAATTCAGCTTGTTATACAGCATTAGTTAAAAAAATATGGTTTTGTTTTGGGAGGAAGAAGTTAATAATTAAAAATTGTAGTGTTATCTTACTTGGGCGCCAACGATCCCATTTCCGCCATAAAAATGCTCTCTATACATATGCATTGAACCTCCTTTGCCTCTTTGAGTACCACTTGCTTTACCCATTAATTCACCTAAAATTTCTTTGACGGTGAAACCCATTAAATACGCAAAACCATGAATTCGATAAGCTCCTATTATGTCGTCACCTTTTCTCATTGCAGCTTTCATTCCAACGCAACATGCTTCCTAAAAAATAAGCTGATTTAACCCTTTACAGTTCCTGTTTTTGTGAACCTGTTGTATTTAAATCCTTTATTAATTAATTATAATTCAAAATAGCAGTTATCCTACTTACTTGCCCTGCATACAAATGTAAAAATCCTCTAATTAATTGTTGCTGATATATTGTAGCAGCTGTATTTTCCATTCTACGTATAGTAACCATTTGTTTATAAAACTTAAGTCCGTCTTTTTTTTTAAGTTCCACATCTCTAGAAGGTCCATGCTTCAATTTATGTAACAAATATTTCTAAAAAAAAAAATAGTATTCATAAAAATTGTTCTAAATTTTTTTTGGGACTTATCGCCGTATAATGCATCATTTTCATGGTAGTGTCAAAGGCGCGACAGGGGTGAGAGGCGTGGTGTTATATTTACAAGTTCGAATTTCATGGTGGGGTTGGAAGCGTGATAAGTGCGCGTTTTCGGTTTTGACAACATTTGTATCTAACCCAAATCTAACCTAAAAGTTTATAAGTACAAGTGTTTGGAGTAAACGGTTATTCAATTTCATTAAATATGTCGTCAAATCGAAGGAGACGTCTAGCTCTTTTTTATGCATATTTAGACTGATTGCGATATGAAGAAAAACGATGGTGGGTAAGTTCCATATATACAATGAAACAGAAGGCAACAGGGAGATTATTTTAACTTGTTGCAAGAAATGAGACACAAAAAACACAGACAGTTACTTCAATTACAAGAAAAGAATTTAATACACAATCTTTTTTACTTGACATCACAGTTCATAATGAAGATTCTGTTGGCCCCTGCTTGGAGGTGTATTATTAGTATACCCACTGCATAACATTTCTGCAGACCAGGTATTTGAAACCGAATCCATAATAATAAACTTTATGACTGCCGACAACATTGTAAAAGTCGCTATTTCGCTACATCAATTTACGTTTTTTATTTTTATTTTTTTAGGAAATGAATATAAGTGTCTCTCTAAAGATCTCACCATTCCGAAAAAATATATTTGTTTCTATGGTTTCGACGGTGCGGCCAGCGCTAGAGTTGAAATTTCTGAACTTGCGACACCGCGCTTGTAACACCGCGCCTACGACACCATGGTACGGTTTTTTTCAAAATAGAGCGATCCTATTGGTTGAATTTCTTGTTCCACGCTTCCAACACCAGCATGAAAATGATACATTAATCTCGCACAGTTGCGCACTCAAAGGGGCCTCACGGGTTTGGGCGCCCCCCAAACACTATAAAAACACGTTTTTAAGTGAAACATTTTTCTTGATATTTGTAATAGACTATAGTACAATTTTATCCAGTTTCGACGATATATGAACAGTTTTTATGCTGTTTTTAACACTTCCTATAACATCTGCGTCAGCTAGGAGGTCATTTTCAATGTTAAAAATTATAAAAAATTATCTAAGAAGTACTAAAGGACAACAATGGTTGAGTGACTTATTAGTGTTGAAAACAATCGTGTAAGATTTAATAGACATTTTTGCGGAAGATAAAAGTTGAAAAAAACTGTTTTAAACACTAAATGTATACCTATAAATCTCTTGGTAAGATTTTTTAATATTATTATTCGCTTATATATTTTATTCAAAAACTAGTTTTTGTTGTATTGTTGATTTTCTAAAATGTTGTTCAAATAAATATCGTAATTTGAATTAAGTATTGCCAATCTTAAGGCGCATAAATTTTTTTTGCACACCAGCTTGAAGTTGCTACGCCTGTGATGAAAGGATCAGCTAACCGAAATCTAACAAGTATTGGTATGGGAAGACCTGACAATGAACAGATCAAGATGGAGGGTAAGATCAAAAGTCAACATGACTGCCATTGCCCGCAGAAGAATATTTCTAAAAACATTTATATGAGCCGTTGTTTTTGAAAGTGAGATAAGTCCATTTTGTGAAAAATATGAGTTAATGTTACGTCTTATTACAAATTGACATTAACTTCATGTTTTTAATCATTTACAATAAATATCGACGCAATATCAGTACAAATTTGTTACTGTTAGTTTATATAGTCAACAGTATTTCAAATGCATTGATTTTGAGAGTGAGACAAGTCCACTCGAATAAATTCTCTCGAACCGAAACCGAATACCCCAGGATTATTATAAATTGATACAAAAATGTCGCAAGCATAATCCCTTTTTAGTACATGAAATGAAAAGTGAAGATTTTTACTCTACCAAACCTTTCGAGGAGGCAATTTTAAGAAAAAGGAAAAATACTGATGGAGAAATAGTTAACTGGTTGAATATTTCCTGGATAAGATTTTTGAGAAATGCGCCATATAAAATTTTGTATAAAACGTCAATAGAAAAAGATTCACAATTTAAAACTCTGGCTTTATCACCAAAGCGCGGTAGGCCGTGTAATTTCGGAAAAATAATATTACCATCTTTATATGAAAAAACTACGGCTATTACTAAAGAAAAATATAAAGATATGATAGATTTATTACTTTATATACCACCCATTCATCATGAATACTTTAAAAATCTTAAAAGTCTAAACTAACAAAATATAATTTATATGTATACAACTTATAATTGAATATTTTTTCAATTTTTTTCCTATAATTTTTTTTTTTATTGTTATTTTTCTAACAAAGAATAAAATTATATTGAAATAAAATAAATAATTAAATAAAATTTTCATTTGTATGCTACTATAATTCCATTTCATTAGGAGAAATCAACATTTTCAGCAAAGCATTGTTTTTGAAAGTGAGACCAGTCCATTGAGGTACACCAAAACTACGACTTTTTTCAAATAACGCCGATAACACTTCTCGTATAATAAAATTACATGCATTGAGAATACCAGAAATGTAAAATAAGTCTATTACTCCTTACGAATATTTTTAATTCCATTCAAATGCAAAACATTAAAATCTAGAAATAACGAAAAGTGGACTTGTCTCACTTTCAAATTCAACGGCTTATATATTGGTAATAATTAAAATAAAATCTTCTAGACTTACTTTCGTCCGAAATGGATTACCAGAAGAATAACATCGTTTGCTAAAATTATTTACTGAATTTTCTCTTGGTGATAATATAGAATTTTTCACAACTTTCTGAGGTGCTTCCTGCAATTTACTTTATTTAGTTTATATATATTTAAGTCTTAAACATACTTACGATATATTTCGGAGTATTATTGAAAAAATTATTTGTAAATAAAAAGTTTTTATAATTTGAATTTATAAACACATTTGAAAGATATTTAAATAATTTGTGTTTTAAATAATTCGAATAGATACTATAATAATAACTAAGAATTTTTTTATTCATACTTTAAAAACAGTGTTTTAAATTTACACAACAGCGAAGCCCCCAAAATATTTTAAAAATGCCTTGTTAACATTTTGTCATATTCTGACATATATGTACTAAAAAAAACAAATTTTATATAAAAAAATACATGGCAACATACATAAAAAATATTGCAAATGTCGAGAAATAAATAAAATATTGATGTTAAATGATCGTACACGTAAAATAAGTAATCAATATGCTTTAATTAGGAACTTATATTTACAGTGAATATGAAAGATTTTTAGGAAAAATTACAACATACAGAAACAAAACTATATTATCTTCCAGATTTCGTCCAAACACGAAAACCATCCAAATCATTCGAAGTAGGGATGTTATATTTGAACCAGAGAATGGTGGGAAGACGTTGGCACTGTTTCCAACTGAAAATGCATCCAATAATTCATTGGAAGATACTCAAATAAGAGAAAGGCTTCGAAATCGAGATGAAATTAGTGCACCTGAACGTTTGATTGAAATCATGTTAGCCGAAATTGACGATCCTAGAAATTATGATGAAGCGATAAAATCAGCAGAGCGACAGCACTGGAAGAAAGCAATGGACGAAGAGATGACAGCGCTGGATAAAAATTCGACATGGCTTTTAACAGAATTACCAGCAGGTCGAAAAACCATCTCTAATCGCTGGGTGTACCGCATCAAACGAAATGCTGATGGTAAAATTAATCGCTACAAAGCACGACTGGTTGTACGAGGCTACAGTCAACGAAAAGGAATTGATTATAATGAAACATTCAGCCCTGTTGCTCGATTCGATACAATTAGATCCGTATTGAGCATTGCAGCAAATGAACGTCTTGAACTAGCTCAATTCGACGTCAAGACAGCTTTTCTAAATGGTCTTCTTGATGAAGAAATTTACATGCAACAGCCTGAAGGATTTGCAGATAACACTGATCGAGTCTGTAAACTTCAGAAAAGCTTGTATGGGCTAAAGCAATCACCCAGGTGCTGGAATAAACGTTTTACAGATGTTATGCTCAAATTTGGTTTACGAGAAAGTACAGCTGATCCATGTTTGTTCTACAATATTACTAACAGTTACAAATTGATAGTAGTACTGTACGTGGACGACGGCCTGGTTGCTGCAACAAAGAAAGATGACATAGATGAATTTTTGAGAAAATTGAAAATGGAATTCGAAATAACCATGGAAACGATTGGATACTATTTAAATGTGCTGATTCAGCGTGACGAAGACTCCTCAATTTTTGTAAGTCAAAAAATGTATGCAGAAGATGTTCTTCGACGATTCAACATGTGTCAAGCGAACAAGAAGTAGCAGATATATTCACGAAACTAATCACGCGTGTGAAATTTGAACATTTACGATATATGTTGGGTATGGTTTAAAAATCTACAAATGCAGCATTTTGAGTCTGACAAGCAATGTAAAACTTTAGGGGAAGTGTTGAAGTAAATTATTTAATTACTTGTCAAATGTCAGTTAATGTCTATTCAATTTCTAAAAAGATGGCTATGCATTTGTTGACAGATAATAATATAGTTTTGTTTCTGTATGTTGTAATTTTTCTTAAAATCTTTCATATTCACTGTAAATATAATTTCCTAATTAAAGCATATTGATTACTTATTTTACGTGTACGATCATTTAACATCAATATAAAATTCGTTTCCTTATATATACCGAGCGGTCAAAATTTCTTGTCAGTTATGCAATAGTTGACAGAAATATTTTGTTATCAAATTTATTTCCAAGGACATGCACACAGACGTAGATTCGATTTTTATATTGGGTTATGTATGTTCAATATTTCACTTACCTCTAAGAGCTAACCTCGATCAACAATCGTCTTCCAATTACAATCTTAATAACAATAATATCAACAACAACAATAATAACGAAAAAAACAACAATATATCTTAACAAAAACCACTACTTTTTCTCTACACGCCAATGAGTTAACGAACAACATGAAGTTATCAATACAATATCGTTACTGATTGGTTCTTTGTTAAATTGGAATTTTTAGATATGAGATAGAATACAGTTTTGATATTTTTAAGCTCATTGTTTACTGTTATGTAACTGACAAGAAATTATGATCACACGGTATAATGAAAACATATCTAAATTTAATTTTGTTAATCATGATTATTTAACGTCCAATCCAGCCTGTGAGGTGGCCTTACCACACTATCGTCAGCCTTAGTGCAGGACGGAAGGGGCTATTAAATCGGAAATCAGTTTCCGAAGACAATTTTGTAATACAAGAAAAAAAAGATGTAAAGTGTGAATTTTCACACATTTTAGGGTTTTGTAGGTATTTAGTCAGTGAATGATGATTATTAGAAGGCCAAACGATGAATGCCTGGCACTACATAACACAATTACAAGTGTTGGTTTTAAATCCTTTAAATCAATAGGCGCGACAAGAAGGTTGTACTTAGATTTTTTTCTACCGTGTGTTAATTGTGCGTTAAAAAAAAAAATTTTTTTTTTTCGATAACACAAAAACTGTAATATTTTCCAAAAACGAAATCGGATCGAAAATTCCTCTCGTACGTTTCCGGTTCATAGCAATATACATTTGTTAGAATTTTTTCAGATTTGTAATTTAACCCCTTAGGGTTAAAGGGTGCGGGACACTGATTTTTAAGTACGTGTTTAGAAAAAAACATATTAAAATAAAAACAAAAATAAAAAACTACTTCCTGTTCCTTTATCTTCCTGTTGAACTGTTCCGGTTCCCATCACTGTACATTATTGAGATTTTTTTCAGATTTTTAGTTCAACCCCTCTGGGAAAAGTTTTTTGCCATTATATTGACAAAAACCCCATTCAAATTTTTCTAAAATATGTCAGTGTTAAATTTATTAAACAATAATTTTGAACTAAAATCATTAAGTGATTTGAAGTTATCTTTTGTAATTTAGTACTTTTTTTTCTATTATCATAATTCTAAAATAAATATAAATAGGTTCCCAACGCCTAGATACCACTTAAGGGCAGAAAGGGTAAGTTCTCCGTTTATCTTAATTTAATATATTTTAATTTAATCTGACTTTGAAATCTTGGAAAATTCTTGAATGTTCCCAATGTGTGAAGGGGCGAGGTTCTGAATTCTTAGAGGTATTATCTTGGTAATCTAAGTGGTTCGTTAAATTTGTCAGGTATGGTGAGTCTTTGAATCATTAATAAAACATTAAAATATATTCTCGAGAGCGATAACAAAACACAATTTCAGAAATACAAAATTTTATTTTTCAAAATTCGTGTACAGGTGAAAGACTTGGCATTTGTGAGTTGAAAATCAGCCAATTTTTGTGAATAACAAAAGTCGTAGATTAAAATTTTTTGCATATAATTTTATGCAATATAAAATATAAATAACTTATTTTTGGCACAACTATTTGGTACAAAAATGGAATGTATCTGAAAAAACGCCTTATTAGCATTATTTAGTCCTAGTTTTATTATTATAAACCTAGTTTAATTTTTGTCTGGCGTAAGACGTCATTTCTTCAACATCCTCAAGTATGCATTGCGCAAAAAAAAATATTTTTCATGGTCAAATAATACTAACAAGGAGTATTTTATAAATAAAATCTAAATTCTGGATCCAGCCAGTAGAGATCAAGTATAAAAAGGGAAATTAGAAAATTTTAAAAATCAATTTTCTCTAAAAATGGTATTAAAAAATATTTTTTCATGAGATTTCATCTTTATCTCCATTTTCATCAGGTACATTTCCATTTTCAGTTGGGACACTTCCATTATCAACTGGGACATTTCCATTTTCTTTAAGTATCCCGTTAGCGATTTTAGCATCACCATTTTCGATTTTGATAACTGAAAGTTCTTTTTCTTGGAGAGCTTTTGCTTCTTCAGGAGTACCTTCAGGTTTTCTAAAAAAATTAAATGTAAGTATAATACTTGTAAATTTAAAGGTCATTTACATTTAGATACAAGTATGAGGACTTGTATGAGATACAAGTCAAATTGACTTGTCGCGATACATCACCTCATACATGAGCTCATACAATTTGTATAATTTGTCAAAACCATTGGCATTTGCTCAAACTTTCTGTATGAGCAGACTTTTCCATATACTTGACTTGTATGAGCTGACAACCTAGTAGAAAGTTAGGTTATGTTTTAAAAGATATCTCACATTTGATTATTTTCAATAGATTTTTTTTTTACAAGTTAAATATGTATTTGTGGAATAAGGATAAAACTCTGTTAATAATTGAGAAAATCATAGCCAGTAATATCTGGGATGTAAAGTCGAAGGAGTATAAAGATTTTAACAAAAGAAAAGATATTTATGATAACATTTCTGAGGAGTTAAGTTGCATGGCTAAAGATGTATAGACTAAATGACACAACATAAAAGTCAGTATAGTCGAGAGCTATCTAAAGTAGAAATCCTAGGTGCGTACATCAGTGATGCAAATGAGTCACCAGTTGCCAAGAACCGCAATGTAACAGCCAGTTGATCTGCAGGTGATATAGCTTCTCGAAATCTTGTATCACTTTTAGTAATTAATTGAACCACCAACGTGAGTATTCTTTCTAAATCAGCGACACTCATTCTCACATAATTTCTGAAGCATGAACCATCTTCCAAAGTCAGTTCATTAATCAACATTGAGTAGGCCCCATGGGTTTCTCGTCGAGATAAAAAATATCGCTGCCACCATCTACGCTTTCTTTTTCGTGTTTTGACAGAAGTAATGCACATGTACTTAAATACAAAAAAGTCTCCTCGTCATCACTAGACATTTTTTGCGAGTGTATGCGTGTATGCAAATGTACACAGAGCACAAAAATGACATGATTTTAGACATGTATATTGATATGTGTATGTTGACTTGTATGATCATACTTGTATGAGCTCATACTTGTATCTCATACAAGTCCTCATACTTGTATCTAAATGTAAATGAGCCTTAAGGGAGGATTCTGGGAAGAGTGGGAAGACCTGGCAAGGGATGGACAGATTGAAACTAACCGAAGAGTTAACAAGAATTGGTACATTGGACACATGGAGAAACTTAACATTTAACATATCACGATAGAGGATTTATTTGATGGAGGCCAAAAGTCAACCCAATCTACAGTACCCAAAGAAGACGAATACTGATTATGTATTGTTTTCGTTTTGAAATAAATAATATTTTAATAAACTGACATGATGGTTTTACGGGAGGTCTGTATAATTGATTTTATAATGGTATTTGTAGGGATAATGTCGGATTCCTACATCAACTAGCGTGCTTCACATGCAAATTATAATTTACAGTTCCCAAAATCTATAGAAACTTCTTAAAATTATAATACGTACTTTCCAAAATTTTCTCCATCTTCTATTGATTCAGGCAGATCTTGATTTAAAGTTTCCGGTAGGAAAAGTGAGAGTAATCCTCCTAAAAATGCGACTACTCCAAAAATAATAAGGGGTAATGGTTTCCAGTATTCACTCTAAAAAAAATAACAATCGTTACTACAAAATACTGAGCCTATTTAAATAGTTTAGAAACATTTAAACTGTTAATTTTATGGGAGTTGTAAATTGACATAAATGTAAGGCAAACCTTTACTAAGTCATAAAGAATCATTGCAACCAGCTAGCGAATAGAGGGAGTTTCAGGCTCGATACCGCTCGCGGATCAAGCACAAACAATGTGGAAAGACCTCAAAGTAAGTACAATGTAATATTTAAATTTGTCAACCGTGATTTTAATTAATAGAGTTAAGTTCCCACAATTTGTTAGGGAATAAAATGACTAATTACTTACTAATAAATTAATATAAGGTGCTAAAATTGAGCCAACCCTTGCTGCCGTAGAAGCAGCACCTAAGGCTACATTTCTAATCACAGTTGGAAATTGTTCTGCTGAAAAAATGTAGACGGTACCGTAACTCGATGTAATGGCTAGTTTTCCAATCATTGCTAACGTTACTACCAACCACTGTTGTTCTGTAAAAATAATAATAATAAGTATCTTATTTACCAAATATTATTTAAAAAAACTTACCATGTGGTATTACCATAGTGAGTAAAAGGGCAATACCGGCTGTTACCATACTGCCGCACAAAATACTTCTTCTGCCCCATCTATTAAGAGTAAATAACAGTAAAGTATAAGCTGGAATTTCGACGGCTCCACTTATAACGAAATTGACTAATTCGTTTCCTCCTAAATTCGAAGTATTCCATGATAGTCCATAATAAGTCGCACTGTTTCCAAACCAGTCAAAAAATATCAATAAAGCCCTTTGCCTTAAGTTAGGAGAACGGAATAAGTCAAATAATGTAGCTTTCTTTTCTTCCTTATCACTTTTTGGTTTTTCTCCTTTAGCTAACAGTTCATCTAATAATTCATCTGATAGTTCTACTTTGTTTTCTTTTGCTTGAGTTTTTATCAGTGCTTTGGCTTCTGAGATTCGGTTATTGCTTATTAACCAACGGGCGGATTCAGGTATAAACCTGTAAAATAACAATAATCAGTGCTGATATTCAACCGGTACACGAACATTAAAATACTAGCAGTAAAAAAATAGTTTAGTGCATTTAGTTTATACATTGGGTAAAAGACAACATCAATAAGTATTTTAAATCAATAAATCATATGGAAATTATTCGAATAATTTGCGTCACTACCATTTGATAATTTTTTCGTGCCCATCGGTTTCGTTAGCGCACCGGCTGTAAAATATTTCGAACATAAGCCCTGATATGAAATATAAAATGTGGTACATTTTTGAAGTAAAGAACTATACATGGAGTGCTCTATGACAAAAAAAAACTGACAGTAAAATTATACCAGTTGTAAGACAAGCCATGATGAGTTGGAAGGCTGGCCATTATAGAAGAAAATTAACTCTAACGGCAGAAATGAAAATGTTCTTATGTGTCGGAAGTGTAACGTGCTTGGGTTGAATTATAAATTAGTATATCCGTGAAACATTTAAAGTAATACTCAGTACAGAAAATCTTAAGGGTTAAAACCAGATATATCATTAGAAAAGATAAAGACTACATGGTAAGAAAAATTCAACGCAAGAACACTTGGCGTCGATCAACACTGTCCGATATAAATGAATGGAGCTCTCAAAACCAAGACAAAAAATAGTAACATCACAGAATTGAAGCCAACGATAGATAATAGTTTTAGTGTTTTAGTGGCTGGACGTATTTGTTGGGCAGGGTTCAATATTGGGTCCTTTACTTTTTATATTATATATTAAAGATCTTCTCTAATATACATTGTCTAACACATATTTATTAAGTATAGCTTTATATTAGAGATAACAGGATATTATTTGAGTGAGGGTACTTACCACCAATAACACAAAAATACAAGTCCTGGCAAAGTGAGAGCGAATTGTAAATTACGCCAATCGTGAATGTAGTAAGCAAATGCAGCTGTCAACATGTATCCAGTTGAAAAGAACATCTGACAAAATACACCAGCAAATAATCTCTTACTAGGACCCACCATTTCCATTGCTAAAAAGAATTATCATTTATAAAATCAAAATATTACTCTTAATAAATATTTAATAATATTTGTCCAAATAGTTACTTCTGTGTATAACGATAGGGGAAATTTTTTAAGATCGCAGCGCCATATGCGGAAAAGTTGGAACACTCGAAAGTGACATTAAACCGTTACTCGTGTATTTGTTTACATGGTGAAAATGAACATGAGTTGTATTTTATCCTATTTTCCGAGCTTTTTTTTTTAATTTAAAGGTAATCTACGATTTACAAGATATGTAATAATATACTTACTATTCTAAAGAAATTTCAAGGAAATTTTTAGTTTTTCATTGCATTTTTAATTCTGTTTGACTGTCTGTCAATATAATAACAACAAAAATATGGTAAATATATTAGTAAAAATTAATATCTCTGTCTGAAAACGTAGAAGGGCCTTTTAATATATCAACTGATGATTTAAGCAAATTTTGGGTGGGATAAATGCTTTTTTTCAGTATTTCTTGGACGTAAAAAATCACTTTCCATAAAATGCAACGAGCAAACATGCATGCATGGGCTTGGATTTTTGCCCATTTTTAGTTTTTGGGTCCATTAAAACCTACGATCCACTTTCTCTCTACCTCCAAACGTCGTTTCAATTGATATTTTTTTCGATTTAGGTAAATTATGGAATGTTTAAAAAGGATTCTTCCTTATTCACGATTTACATTGCGGCACACAACAAAATTGATTGTTTTTATCCATGATTCACAAAAATAAAACACAAACAACAAAAAAACACGTATTTCTCCATTGAACAAAACAAAAAAATGTCATTTTCGTATATTCCGCAAATTGCCACCAGATGTCAGAGCGCTTAGGAAGTTTCCCCTATTACTTACCAATGACATATGCGACTAGAAATACTCCAGAAGTAGTTGCCCCAACTACAAGACGAGCGATTGTAAATGTTACATATTCTGGGGCAAATCCAGCTAGTATACCAAATACTACTTGTATTACGAGAGATATAAAAAATATAGGTTTTCGGCCATACCTAGAAACAATATAAACAAGAAATGAAGTTCCTTTTTTAAGTGCTAATGTCGCCTAAATATATACCTGTCTGATAGTTCGCCGAACCCGATTGAGCCTAACATTACTCCTACCATAAATAAGGCATCTCCGGTTGCTTTTAAATAAGCGTCTCCACACACCATATCCCACTAAAAATAAATAAATCAGATATATAAAACTATTAATAACAATCAGTAATTTGTTAGTATTGATACTGTTTTCAGGGGTTCCGCAACTTTAATTAAATGGTTTTATTGTTTTTTTTTTAATGTCTGCTTGTAAATTTTGAAAATTAAATAACTTTAAACTTGAGGGTGCTACAGATTTCTTAATCACCATTTTCGTTATCAGTAGGTCAGGTCATATTTATTCCAATACAGCTAATTTTGCTCGACAAAATTTGTTGAGTAGTGATTATTATTTACTTCTTATATCACCTACCATTTAAATATGTACTTTGTACTGTATTATTGGATTTTATGTTTATAAATTACTATATTACTTTGATTTTATATTTATAATGATGGCTAATAAATGTTTCTAATAAATAAATAAGATTCAAAAGAGCATGTCTCTAATTATTCGATTCAATTTTTATTTATAATTTGCATTAGAGTACGTTCAGGATAACTTCATGCCAGGTCTATATTACCGACTGGGTTGCGCAGAAACCAAATTTCGTCCATGTCATTACCGACAATTGGTTTGATACATTTCAGTGGCGTCACTTACTTTGATCTGTTCTTGACTACGCGTATATTTCAATTTTGATTGCTTAATTCCGTTTTTGTTTACTTTTTTAAATTTTGATGTTTATTTTCTTTGTTTAATTTTGTTGTTGGTTTTTTTTTTATATTTGTGTGTTATTATTATTGTTATTTGTGAAAATGACGCCAAAACAAAGATTGGGCTTCCAAGGTATGCCAATTCGGAGCCAAGCGAGAGAAATCATAAACAATGTCGCTAAATTTAAGAAAAATTTATGAAAAATGTCTCAGATTATATACAGAAAATTATTAAAATGGAATTTATCAATGTACAAACTGTTACATATATAATGTTCGTTCTACTGCATGGGTACAGAGGGCTCCAACCAACCCTATTCTGGGGAAGTGTTTTAACTTTATTCCAAGATTTCGCTTCTTTGTTCGCTTAATTTGTTACACTATACTTCATTTTTTAACATTAGTAGATTGTTATGCTACGACTGCTCATTTTCTGGGTTGCGGGTTTCAATCAAATGTTTGTGTGGTGATCTTATTTTATTATCTTTTTATAATATGGCCTATATATCCACATCCATTTCCTTTTTTTCACTTTTACTTCAATAACAATAATTAAAAACTGTTACATACGGGCTTTATATATAATTTACATTTACAGGGTGTAATTGATACATTTATACACAAAAATATATTATTATTTATTTCTCGTACGTTTTCAGGTATGCCGTGTACTAAAACGAGAAAAAAAATTAATTTCAAATACATGATTTTGTTTGTTTGGTATTCACAACAATTGACAAGGCAGAAACCCTTATGTACGTCTATGTAATCAGCTGTTTTCTCGCGCAGCATTGATGACGTATTTTATGATGCCCTGGCATGAAGTTATCCTGAACGTACTCTACAATTATATTAGGTAGGTATTGCAATATTTAAAAAGTAAAATGCGAGGCCATATTGAAAACTAATGCCTCCATGGCCATAACTTTTATAATGACGTGCCAGACCGTGTCAAAAGTGATTTGCCATTTACTTTAAGTATCTGTACATAAGTCCTCCTAGCGGAGATTCTCAGCAACATCGCGTTTGCGCATGACAGTTCTAAACATGGCATGGATGTGCGGTTAAAACAACGAGATGTCATTGAATTTCTTACTGCGGAGGGTGTAGCGCCCATTGATATCCACCGAAGGTTAAGTGCCGTCTACCGTGAGGCGTGTGTTGATGTGAATACTGTTAGAAGGTGGGTAAGGACTGTGAAAGACGCAAGTCCTGCTGAAACGGATGTCCATGATCGGGCACGCAGTGGCCGACCAGTGTCTGCATGTGATGAAAGGCAGGTGGCTCTCGTGGATGAACTGGTTCGTGAGAATCGACGGTGTAAACAAACAGCCAACAGGGTGGTTATTTCACAAAAAAGAGTACATCACATTATCTGCAATGTGCTGCAGTACAGGAGAGTATGCGCGTGTTGGGTGCCCCGAATGCTTACTGATGAAATGAAAGCCAATGGGAAACAAATTTAGCCCAGATCTTGCGCCTTGTGACTTTTTCCTCTTTCCAAAGCTTAAGGAACATCTCAAGGGCAAGCGTTTCTCTTCGGATGCAGAGGTGCTGAAATGGTGCCGTGGGAAGTCTTCAGACTTTTTCCGTGACGGACTTGAAAAACTCGTGCCACGTTGGCGTAAATGTATTACTGTCAATGGCGATTATGTGGAAAAGTGAATATATCAGTGCGTAGAGGACAGTTTATACTATTATTTCACATTTATATGTAAACCATATATCAATTACTAATAAAATTATAGCCATGGAGGCATTAGTTTTCAATATGCTCTCGTAGTATACCTTTTAAAAAATGTACAAATATAGTCAGCTATAAAATATCAATTTTGATCAAGACTAAATTCAATAATAAACATCTAAATTATTATTTTACAACGTTTGACCTTAAAATTAAAAAAATACAGTCTATTGTGACTTTTTGTCTTGGGGTTCCAAAGAAATAGCATTTAAACAGTAGGGTTCCGCAGACGTAAGAAGGTTGAAGACCACTGATCTAAACATTCCATTCATTCTTACCTCAATAACTGCGCTACTTTGGTATTTACTATAATCATAAATATATTTTTCACATTGCACAGAATTATTTCCTTCGAGTCTATAACAAGATGACCAATTACTAGCTCTTTCATCCCATGGGAAAGACTTGTTGAGTACCTCTGGAGGCAGGATATAACTAGCATTCGGGTATTCATCAGGTAGCTGACATCTGTGTTCGGGTTTTGCTTGTAGAAAAACACCAGCTAGCTTGTGAAATGCACAAATTATTGTTGGTAAACAAAGCAGAAAATATATCCTTTTTTGGTATCTGTAATAAGATAAATAAATAAAAATATTTACAGATTGTTCAGTTTGATTGAACGATTGGAGAAGACAAAGAATTTATTTGTTTTTAAAATTACTACCTAATCAAACAAAAATAAATAAATAATGAAAAATTCTCAAAACAAAAACAAATGTAAAAATTCTCTAGAAAAGAAATGTGTTCCATCAGCAGTCATGATTAGAGGTGGACATTGTTAGGTTAGGTAGAATAAATGCACAAAAGAGGATATTTGATATTTGATTATTTCCCGATTTTATTGCACGTATTCCGCCTCACCTAGCAATGCCCGTAATCTGGTCATGAGCAATCTAACAAATATGAAAATATGTGTTGACAACAGAGAATTATTCCATTATCTTTCGTTTCCCGTACTATACATTGTTCTGTGGCGTATACCATGACTCGAATATTACTGTACCTATTGTGAATATTATTTCTTTTGAACCATAATGGACCTATGTAGGTGTCTAGGGAAATCCGGTTGTAACGGAAATTATGGAATAAAAATATATAACGAGGAATCCTTCCGTTAAATTTGTTGGAATATATATCATATTAATGAAAAAAATAGATATATTTTTTTAAATTTTGAGTGGGGTATCAAATGAAACTTTTTAATGCGTGGATAAACAAACAAATTTTTGGATTTTCGTCAAACATATGTGAAAAACTTTTGTCTGTCAGTGGGGTTGGTCTAACCTAAAAAATTGATGTGAAGTGTGAATATTCACACATTTCAGGGTTTCGCAGGTATATAATAAGTGAAGGCGGTATGCTGAGTGTGTAGGACAAATTTTACTTTATAGTAATCACGGCAAAATGAACGATATTTTTAAAATAATTTATCGTCTGTTAATCATATAATAAGACTGGTTATTAAATTTACGCTCTTAAAAATTAAATACAACATTTGTCAAAATATAACTAGAATTTTGACAAAATAATTTCAACATAATAAAAATGCAAAAAAAAAACAGAAAAAATAAAACTCACTCCCCGTCCGTACTCGAACTCGAAACCCTTCGTTTTCCAGAGAATTTTAGCTTCCGACACCAGCGCTCTAACACGTTGCGCCATCGGACGCTTTGCATATGAGTGTCTTACATTGGTATAACTTTTGTACTTTGTGAACCAAAAACCACAAAAAATGCGTTATTTTCCGAAAACATAATCTGATCAAAAATTCCTGTTGTACTATTTCGGTTCACACCAATATACATTACTTGGAATTTTTTTAGATTTTTAGTTTAAACCATCTGGGCTACAGAGTGTGGGACAAAAAATTTTTTGCACAATTTTGGCAAAAATCGCATCAAAATAATTTATTTTGCAAAAATAAAAATTTGGTCGTTAATCCACGTACTAAGGGCTTTCATTTGATACCCTACTCAGAATTAAAAAAAAATATTTTTGTTTTCGATGAGCACATATTTGTTTATATTTTTAGGGGGGTATGTTTTTTAGATGTTTTAGTATTTTTCCTATGTGCGGGTCAAAGAGTTGTATAAGCATGCCAAATTTCAACTCTCTAAGTTTAGCCGTTTGGCTACAATTTTAACCGAACAGACAGACAGACAGACAGACAGACGACAAAATGACGGTATAAGGGTTTTTTGGTCATACCTACAAAACCCTAAAAAGATCTAATTGATGGGAACAAAATAGTTCAACAGGAATTTTTGATCAGATTAGTTTTTCCAAAAAAATAGATTTTTTAATTTGGCTTTAAAATATTAAAAATATTGCTAAAATCAAATTTTAAGTAACTGTTTATTACGTTCAAAACATAAAAATAAAACAATAGTGAGAAATTTTCATATATTTTACAATTGTGTTGCATATGTGCATACCATCTATCCTGTTAACATTAAGAATAGTTTTGAAGGGAATTAAAGGAACGCATATTTCAAATGGGGCGTCAGCTGGAAAAGGCTGGGAACCGGTCGAAACAAATTATATACCTGTCATTCGGACATGAATCTAAATTCAGATAGTTTTGGTCAAAGATATTGTTTTGCGCGCGCAGTAAAATATGTGTTTAATTTTCAAGATAAAAATTCTAAGTTCACAATAACAATATAAAAAAATTAATAAACATACATAAATATTAGATAACCGGTTTTGGATTAGCATTCTTTTCTGCAAAAAATTAGTCCCCTTTTATTATATCCCGTCATTCTCCTGTTAGCTTGTTGTTCTTTTCGTTTAACGGTTTATTTGCTAACTGTCTGATTGTTGGCTATATTTAGCAATAACTTAAGTTAACAAAACATTTTTGCATATTACAGACTTTATGATTTATTTACAGATAACTATAAATATCTTTAATTTATGAATTTGATAAATATTGCCTGCAATTTGCAAATATGTGCTATTTATAATAAAGATGTGAAATGTGAAGTGTCACATTTTTAAAAAAATTAAAATAAATAAATATTTAAGGGTTTTGTAGGTATTTTAGAAGGTAGGACCTTTTCTTTTTGTCATCACTTGTATTTTAGAAATGAGGAGGACTTTTCTAAGGACAAAAACATTGTTACGGCTCTGGCTACGAATCACTCTGTTTAACTCCAGAGCGTTCGAGTAAAGGCCTAAACGCGTTCTGGAGTTAAACAGAGTGACTCGGAACATTCCGAGCTTGCTTCCCGAATCCACTCAGTGTAGTGTGTAGAGTAGTAAGCTCCGCGTACTTATTGTAAGTCGTGATTCAACCTTTTGTTTGAATTACTTTTGTTTTTAATTTTTAAGGTATCGAGAGTAATAAATCATTTATATTAATGAATAGGGATGGGAAAAAAACATCGATGTTTGTTTTCAAAACATCGATGTTTTTACCATCGATGGTCAGCTGGCGATAGTATCGATAAAACATCGATGTCTACTACCGATGTCGATGTTTAAACTTTGAAATTCAGAAACTACCGCTAGAGGCGCTGGAATCTTAAAAATTTAATTTTTATTAAAATTAGTAAACAAAATATAAGCGCCATCTATTGTGATATAACAATACAAATAGTGTTAGTTCTTATTCTTCTTAGCAGTTAGCAGAATACGAAAAAATAAGAAGAAACTAATTTTTGCAAACAATGCGAACGACCAAAGACGCCAACACACTTTTTCTTTTTGAGTCTTGTTGACACTTTCCCAGTTGTTATTCCTCCAATCCCTGGATTTTTGTAAGTTATCATTAGCTATTTTTTTATATATTGAAGTTGGCTTTTCCTGAACAAAAGCTTCAATTAATCGGTAAAAGTAACTAGAATTGAAAATCTAGTTCCGCCTAAACCAAAGGAACAGACTTTATTTCAACTTAAAAAAGTATAAAAATAATTGTGTATGACAGTGTTATTTTTATGTTAAATAATATAAAATTAACATTAAGATTACTATATTAGTATTGTAATAAAATCCAATATTTCATTTTAGTAAAAATAGTAAGGTCTGTTCCTTTGGTTTAGGCGGAATTAGATTTTCAATTGTAGTTACTTTTACCGATTGATTGAAGCTTTTGATCATTTTGTTCAGGAAAAGTCAATTTCAATATATAAAAAAATATCTAATGACAAATTACAAAAATGAAAATTGCGGTTAGTTCCGCCTAATCGTTTGGAATAGACTGTAGGTACAATTTAGGATTTTTATATTGGGTATAATAATGTTAATGTGAAATTAATTACTATTAAAAAGGAATATTTCTATTTCAAAATATAATAAATGCTTTTTGTGTATTATATGTTACTTTTTTCGTATTTTATCTTTACATTATTAAATAAAACCTATATAATATAAATAAATAGTTTTTTTAATATTAATAATACATCGATGTTTCAGATACATCGATGTTTTTCCTTCGATGTTTTTTCAACATGATAAAATTGATTATGAGAAAACTGTTGATTTTGATGTGATTATATGACCAATATTCCTAGACATCCAGTATTATGTTAGTATACTAGCGTCGGCGAATCAGTGCAGTTACGTCACACAACGTAACAAACAATTGTATTGTTCCAAACAATACATTCGTTTGTTTCGTATTGTGACGTAACTGCACTGATTCGCCGACGCTAGTATAGCTTCTTACACTTATTAATTCCTGCAAAATCCTAAAATTTATGAAAATTCACACTTCACATAAATTTTTTGTATATATATATATTTGCAAAAATTTTAGTACAACTATTAATTATAAAATAAAATAAAACTGTCTAATAAAATTCAAATTAAATAAATATTTTTAAAATTACTACGTAATAGGGTAACTGAATACATTTAATAAAATCATGTTGTTTGTTTAGTCATTAAAATAGTCTACGTAACGTATATAATTTACAATTCAAGAGTATTAAACTTTTTGTCTGTCTCAATTTATTACAAAGAATGCTGTATTAATTTATACAAGACGAAATTTAGCCGCCAAATTTGAATCAACCAATAAATACAAGACCTTTTATAAATCTCATTGATTCAATTTATATAAGTCATTGTACTACGCTGGATTTTTGGTTCCATTAGATAAAATTAATAGCAAATGGAGAAGCCACAAGAAAAAAATTGATGTGAAGTGTGAATTTTCACACAGTTCAGGGTTTCGCAGGTATTTAGTAACTGAATGATGATTATTTAGGATGCCAAAACAAATTATTTTTTTATGAATTTTAATTCGAATTCCTATTACCATTATTTAAGTTTCTAAATATGTGCAGTATTTTTTTTTATATAGCAAGGTTCATTACGATTTTGAAAATTGCGCCTATGGCTTCCATTGGTTGCTTAAATCATAAGCCCCGCCCTCTGATTTCGCATACATTCAGACATAGAATTAAACTATAATTTCAACACTTCCTACTGGTTATTAAATTTACGCTTTTTAAAATTAAATGCAACATTTATCAAAATATTACTAGAATTTTGACATAATAATTTAAACAAAATAAAAATGCAAAAAAAAAAAACAGAAAAAATAAAAATTGACGGAAATCGAACAATAGTTTGCAACTTACGAAGCGAGAACGTTACCACTAGACTACGAACGTTCACTCGTTTACTGTTTTAAATAGCGGATTAAATATTTTACATATTTTAGTTAAAACACAAAAAATGCGTTATTTTCCGAAAACATAGTCTGATAAAATATTCCTGTTGTACTATTCCGGTTCACACCAATGTACATTACTTAGTATTTTTTCAGATTTTTAGTTTAAACCATCTGGGCTACAGATGTGGGACAACATTTTTTTGCACAATTTTGGCAAAAATCGCGTCAAAATAATTTATTTTGCAAAAATAAAATTTTGATCGTAAATCCACGTACCAAGGGCTTTCATTTGATACCCTACACAGAATTGTAAAAAAAATATTTTTTTTTTTTCGATGAGCATATAATTGTTTATATTTTTAGAGCGATATGTTTTTTAGATGTTTTAGTATTTTTCCTATATGCGGGTCAAAGAGTTGTATAAGCTTGTCAAATTTCAACTCTCTAGGTTTAGCCGTTTGGCTACAATTTGTACCGAACAGACAGACAGACAGACAGACGACAAAATGACGGTACCTACAAAACCCTAAAAAAGGTTTTCACTTGCAATAGATATTAATTTGTCATTGTATATATTTGTACGGTCTTTATTAATTAATTATAATTAATTATAAGATAACCAAATAACCGCGAAAATTAATTATTGCTATTTATATAACGTATCTGTATTGTCATTGTTTGTTTTTTATTAGGCATTGTATTCGTTTCAAAAATTTTAATCACAAAATTATCAGTAAAATTACCTTCCAAATTCACCCACATGGGGGATAACTTCGTCATATCCCATTCTGTAACAAAAAATAATAAAAATTGTAATAAAAATTATGCAAAGATTGTATAAATGTACATTTTCTTATCAGGTGATAACATTGTATCGGGTCATTTGAATAAGGATGATAAATATTCATTTATTATCGTAACAAATCAAATAATTTTGATAAGGGACAAAATAAACATATGTCAAAATAAGAAAAACATGACAATTTTATGAATTAAACCAGGAAAAAAAATACAAATATTATGCTGTGTTCAACAAAACAATCGTTTTTATTTAAAAAAATGAAACTATTATTAGTTTCGTAAAAATTCCTGAATTTTGGGACCAATTTTCCAGATATTGGATACGCCCTAACGATAAGCATTATTAATAATTAAACTTAATTAAAAAAATGTATGAAAAAACAGCTCCACTGTTTAAATTTTTGTTTTATCATCATTAAAACTAATTCTTGGAAGTATTATCTATTAAAACAGATGCATCATTTCGTAAAATTGTAAATTACATTATATTTCTGTTATTTTATTTAGTATTTGTAACAAAAATGTTTCCCTAAACTAAAAGGGGTGGTTATATTTGAGGTGTTGTCCCTTATGCTTACAACAAAAACATTTTCTAACCCAAATTTAGTTTATAATTTAATTCAAATTCAAAAAAATGCACTTACATTAGAAATAATACTGTTTTACAAATAAGACGAAGCACATCTATCACGCACGAAAGGTATCCTACACATGCGTCCAATAGTACAGCATACACGTTTTAAGGCTAAAATTATTCGAGTTACCCCAGATAAACATTTGCTATAATTGATCTTTGGTATTTTATCATTGTTGAACTGTTCCGCTGTATACTATCAGACCATACTACTACGCGTGCGTCAATAAAATTAAAAATTTTAAAAAATGATTTTTTAATATTATTTTGAACTAAAAGATAAGATTTTGTTCTTAATATAGCATTAAATTAGTTTATTATAATTGTAAACAGACAATTTTTAGGCTCAGTAATATGTTTTAAAAATATATGACCTGAATTTTTTGATCTATTTTCCGGAGTAATATATATTTAAAATGCACTGTTAGGTTAGGTAATGCGCTATATATGTTTAAAAATACATAAAAGAATAATATGCGCATTTAATTGTAATATTGATTATTATTTTTGCCTAAAAAATTTTGAGAATCACTGAGTTGCTATTGATTTACAATTATTGCCCTAATTTAATGTAGGTTAACAAATTCAGTACATAAATCTATTTCATTACATATTTTTACTTAAACTTTACAGATATTCTTTTTTTGAGAATGATAATATAGAAAATAGGTACATTTTTGTAAAAGGGAAATGATTATTACTATTTAGGGCCAGGCGAAATTAGTCCTTATTTAGACTACTTTAGGGGAGAGTTTTGAGTGACAGTCTGCGCATGACTTCTTTATTGATTTCGTGATGCTCATGACGGCAAGTTGAGTAGTGTCAAAATTTTTCAGGAAGTAAAAAATTACAGTGGATATTTTAATGTTGTGGGTATGTATCAGTTATTATTTAAGATAAGATAAGAGTGAAACGGGGAAAATATATCGAATTACTAATAATATATTAATGAATATGTGGCAAATTATGCAAATTAACAATTTATTTTGATTAAACCACAATAAAAACGTATTAACAACAATAATAATACAATATCTCAGAGTTTTATTAAGTAAAAGTAGTTATTGCACCTTTTTAGGGAGTTATACGCCCATAACCTAATTTATTTTATGTTTATTTGCAGTAAAACAAATAGTTTTAACAATGTCTGGTGCGGGCACACCAGCGGCTGATCCCTGGATTATTCAGCCCAGGGAACGAACATGGTACGAAGAACAGTTTAAATCTCTTGGCCCTAACAGTGGAATTGTAACGGGAGAACAAGCTAAAGGGTTTTTGCTACAGTCGCAGTTGCCACCTGCTACTCTTGGTCAAATATGGTGAGTTCTGCGAAAATGCAATCAAATTTCATGTTAAAAGTACAGATTATGTAATAACTAATTATCATAATCGAGTACCTATGAGCAATTTTATGTGTTACCTTTCACATACCTTTATAGAGAATAAACTGTATTTCATGTGTTTAAATCGTAGTTTTTCATTATTAATTAGTTTCATATTTATTGATTAAATGTACAATTCATTTGCATAAGATATTTAGATAAATCTTACATATTTCCATGCCAATAAAGTGTCATTTGTGTCATTTCAATGTTTGAAATGACAGTGGATGTAGTTTTTTTGACGTATTCATATATCTTATACAAAAATATTTTTATAAAAGTGTAAAGACGTTTACAACAGTATATTATGAAGTTTAATGTGAAAAATATTGATACAAAGGATAAGTAAGATATGATTTAGTCAGTTTTATAATTTTGATGATTTATAAACGGTGGGAAAAATCCGGCAGACTGTTAATACATGTATAAACAATACTAATATATTATAATAATAAATAAACAGTATTAAATAAATGCATGCGCAACATTTTCTTTTCTAAATAATCTTTAAACAAACCATTAACATGAGTGTCAAGCCAAATTCTATTATAAAGAAATTCAGGGGACCATAAAAAATATTTTAGTTAAAAAAAAATACATCTCAAGATAAATATAAACAAATAAAATACAGTCTGTTCCAGATCATAACCTTATCAACCTAAAGTCGGTTTTACAGCGTAAGGAATATTTTTAATTGACATTTAAAGTCAGTAACACACCATAAAAGTAACCAAAATAACCAGATCTACAGTCTGTTCCAAACGGTTAGGCGGAACTAAATGGAAATTTTGTTCTTTTATGTTGTTTCAGGGAAAGAACCTTGCTTGGGTTATTTAAATTTCACGTTGGAATGTCAAAATTTAAAATTCCAACAATGAAACCATGGAAACGAATGATATATGTCAAAATTAATTTTTTTTAAATATATTTTAATGACAAAAAAATAAATAAATGGGAAATTTGTATTAAGAATGACACAAAAAATCAAAATATAAAGAAAATGACAATTTAAAATGATATTAACCTTAACCAAAAAATGTTTATTGTAAGTATGATTTACAAAGCTTAAACAAAACGGCTGAAAAGCACGATTTAAACGATGAAAGTAACTAGATTGGAAAATCTAGTTCCGCTTAACCGTTTGGAACAGACTTTATTATTATTATATTTAATAAAAAAATAAATATTTTTTTAAAATTTTGAGTGGCATATCATATGAAACCTCTTAATTCGTTGATTAACACGCAAGTTTTTATTTTTGAAATATCAATTTTTTTATGGAATTTTCTCAA
Source organism: Liopterus haemorrhoidalis (assembly GCA_963971575.1). NCBI lineage: Eukaryota > Metazoa > Arthropoda > Insecta > Coleoptera > Dytiscidae > Liopterus > Liopterus haemorrhoidalis. Next base: position 4,748,850 of record OZ020618.1, read on the forward strand.
AAACGTGTCAAAATTTTTGTCCCCCACCGTATCTCCCAGAGGGGCTGGAAAAACTGAACAAAATCTCCGTAATGAACATTGATGGGAACCGGAATAGTTCAACAGGAATTTTTGATCAGATAAGTTTTTCAAAAAATGTCGATTTTTTTTGCGTCGTTGATAAACTACGGAAATGTATTGGGATAATGCAAATAGAATGGTGTTTCGAGGGACATATATGTCCCAGTAAGATTGAAAGGGTTAAAGAAGTCTGTTCAATTGCAAATGAGCGAATAGTTACCGTATTTATATTTTTGTCTCACCCGTGCGTTGCAAATATAAGTGAGAATTTTATTATAATTATTATTACAGGGCTTTATCAGACACAGATGCCGATGGCAAAATGGATATCAACGAATTCTCGATCGCTTGCAAATTAATTCATCTTAAACTCCGTGGAACAGAAATTCCAAAAGCTCTACCACCATCACTTATAAACTCGATAAAAGCAATGTCTCGACCTGGTTCTGGTACCAGTTCTCCTATGGCCCCACAGAGCCTAATTGGAGGTCCCCCATCTAGGCCTCTGCCCCCAAAAGTGGAACCATTACATCAACCACCATTGATACCAACTGGTCCGATGATACCGTCACAACCAGCCAGCAATGTCAATCTATTATCGCAGGTAGGAAAAGAAATTTAATTTATGTAAAATAATTGTTTTAATTATAGTAATTGTTAATAATATTAACATAAATATGTGTTATATAGGTTCCCGCCCCTCACCCAGTAATGCCGGCAGCTCCTTTGGTCCAAACCGCAGTAGTGCCCCCCTTAGTACAATCCCAACCTTTAGTCCAACCAATGCCCCCTCAAACAGGAATAATACAACCTCTCCCCCAATCATACGGCTCAAGTGTCCCTAGACCTGCTCAACCAATGTCTGCCCCCCTTGTACCCGGATTAATTAATCCTCCAATCCAACCACCCATGACACAAACATTCCAAATGACTAACTCAGTCCCCCCAACTGTACCTCAACCTGGGTATAATGCTGGGTTGATATCAACAGCTCCTGTAATACCGACACAATCTGTTATACCGGCTCAGATAACTCAACCACCGATTGTTCAGCCGGTAAGTGGTGCTGTACAAGGAACACCTAGAGCGTCTGTAAGCTCTTTAACGAATATGAGTCCAGGGAGTTTGCCTCCTTCCTTGCCGGGAAGTGTGGTGCAAAGTGCCGCTCCTAGCATCGCTTCTAGTACTCCTAGACAGAGTATTGATAAAGGACTCTCTGATATGTCGTAAGTATCCTAAAATGATTTCTGTAGAATAGCAATTTTATATATTTACATCTATTGGTCTGTTTCTGAAAAAAATATGTGTTTTTAATTGTTATTTATCTAACAAGGGAGTAAAGTAGTATTTTATATTCGTACGACGATTTTAATGCACGAGGCGCAGCCAAATCATCGCGATGAAGTAATGTTTTACTTTATTCATGCGTTACATAAAAGATATTTTCTACAAACGGTATTAATAGCTCAGTTCTGTGTAATTTCATAAATCCGTAAATATGTAGCTTACAAAAATTAGTAAATGCAAATGCTATTGATTTATAGATGGGCCGAATCTGAACGCACACCTGTATGTTCTGTTCTGTTCTGTGTATGATTTAAAATAAAGGAATTTTTTTAAGATCGCAGTGCCATATGCGGTAAAAGCTGGAGCACTCAATAGTGATATTAAATTGTTATTTGTGTATTTCACATGGTGAAAATGAACACGAGTTGTATTTTCCTAGATTTTTTGTGTTATTTTAGGATTTTTTAGGTATACCAGGTCTACAAGTATGAAATGCGGATTTTTTCAAACTTGCCGCACGAACAGAATGTATATTTCAAAGTTTCAACACATATGGCGTTTTGTTAAGTTACCATTAAGTGTCAAATGCGTATAGGTTATAATTTGAAAAGTGATCATATAGTTTTGTTTTACTGTGTTAAAAATGTCAAATTTTGTGCCAAATAAAGAGCATTCGCGGACAGTACTACTGTTTTGTTTTCATTTGAAAAAGACTGCTGCTGAATCAGACCGACTGCTTCGAGAAGCTTATGGTGAATATGCTCCATCGCAAGATACGTGTGAACGATGGTTTCGGCGTTTCAAAAGTGGTGACTTTGATCTTACAGACAAAGAACATGGAAAACCTCCAAAAAAAAAATGAAGATATAAAATTGGAAACATTGCTACAGGAAGACGATAGTCAATCACAAAAACAACTAGCAGAGCAGTTAGGCGTTAGTCAACAAGCTGTTTCCAATCGCCTACGAGAGATGGGTAAGATCCAGAAAGTCGGCAGATGGGTTCCACATGCATTGAACGAGAGGCATATGGAAAAACGCAAAAACACTTGTGAAATTTTGCTTGCACGATACAAAAGAAAGTCTTTTTTGCATCGTATCATTACTGGCGATGAAAAATGAATTTATTTTGAAAATCCCAAACGCAAAAAATCATGGGTGAACCCAGGCTCACCATCCACATCAACTGCAAGACCGAATCGCTTTGGCAAAAAGACAATGCTCTGTATTTGGTGGGACCAAAAGGGTGTGGTCTATTATGAATTGTTAAAACCTGGTAAAACAGTTAATACCCAACGCTACCAACAACAACTGATCGAATTGAACCATTCGCGCTGCTCATAAAACGACCAGAATACGAAAGAAGACAGCACAAGGTAATCTTTCTTCACGATAACGCTGCATCACATAAGGCAAAAGCAGTTTGCAACACATTGGAGGCACTCAAGTGGGAAGTGCTACCCCATGCCGCTTACTCACCAGACTTGGCCCCTTCAGATTACCACTTGTTCGCATCGATGGGTCACGCACTTGCCGAGCAGCACTTTTGTTCATATGAAAATGTGAAAGAATGGCTAGATGAATGGTTTGCGGGGAAAGGGGAAGAGTTCTACTGGAGAGGTATTCACAAATTGCCTGAAAGATGGGAAAAATGTATAACTCCTAATGGAGCATACTTTGAATAAATAAACTTTTACTGTTCTTTTGAGTTTAATGTGTTATATTTAAAAAAAATCCGTATTTCATACTTGTAGACCTCGTAACTTCCAAAAAAAAACCTATAACTTCACTCATGTGTCTGTCTGTCTGTACGGTAGAAATTGTAGCCAACATAGGGAGTTGAAATTTGGCAAGCTTATAAAACTCTTTGACCCACATATAAGAAAAATACTGAGAGTTTAAAAAACACGTTTGTAGAAAACATATATTTTTTATTGTAACAGACCTATTAAATTTCTGCAGTCTTTTGTTTTTTTATCTTATTTGTTGTAGTTTTCTCGACTTTCTTGATTCTGACGTCAGTTTTATTTAGTAAGTCAAAAAGTTTGGGGAGTGCTGATTTTTTAGACATAGTTTTATTTTAGGATTTGTAGGGATTATATTCAGTCTAACATTGATGTGGTTTTGAACTAATCTATTTACAGATTTTTTTCAGATATCATTGGTGGTTGTTTCGCTGCGGTTAAACAACTGCGCGAACAAAAAACCGTTCGTTCGTGATTGCTTTAAATGATTTTTATTTCAGTAATACCGAATGGGCAGTTCCGCACCAGACAAAACTTAAATATACCCAATTATTCAACACAACTGATCGTGCTCGAACTGGATATCTTTCTGGTGCTCAGGCTCGAAATGTGATGGTACAAAGTAAACTCCCTCAAAATATTCTCGCACAAATATGGGCCTTATCTGATATGGATGCAGATGGACAACTTGGTTGTGAAGAATTTGTCTTAGCAATGCATCTATGTGAACAGGCAACTCAAGGAGTAATGCCTCCTGCAGTATTGCCTCCTGAAATGATTCCACCAACATTTAGGAGACCTCCTAGGACTGGAAGTATTAGTAGTCAGGGTAGTGTTCCTCAAGAAACCGCAGAGCACCCTACTCTTCATCATCAAAGTAAGTAACGAGCCTAAAATCATATTAGATCGCCCGTTCTCAATGCGAACTATTTCGCAAATTAAATTAAAATTAACATATTACTTACATAATCCTGAAGCCTTTCTGCCTTGCAGTGTAAAGCTGTAGTTTAGTTATTTTCTGGTGTTCTTCTTCATACTCTTTCCATGGTGTTCTTTCCTTTGTATATTTATTTATCTCCTCCCACTTTAAACTTCCTTTCATTGTAGCTTTTTTTGTTTCTTGGTGTTTCGGTCTGCTAGTTTTTCTTGGTGTTCTTGCTTCATTGGTGCCAGGTTTTTTTCGGTTTTCCTGGTTTATCTTTCTTCACTGTTCTGGCTAAAAACTCTTCTTACTATTTTCTCTTCATTCATTCTGTATACGGTGAATATCATTTATAACGACGTTGAAGGGACCAATGCAATTCGGTCGTTATAGCCGTAGGTCGTTATATCCAAACACTATAAATACAATATTGAAAAATGTGTTTATTTATTTTTGTTAGAAAAGAGTACATTTATATGAGAGCAAGAAACTTAAGTAACAAAAACAATATTCAAGTGTTACAAAACAACTTAAAGGCTCATTTACATTAAGATACAAGTATGAGGACTTGTATGAGATACAATTATGAGCTCATACAAGTATGATCATACAAGTCAACATACACATATCAATATAAGTCTAAAATCATGTCATTTTTGTGTTCTGTTTACATTTGCATACACGCATATACTCGCAAAAAATGTCTAGTGATGACGAGGAGAGTTTTTTGTATGTAAGTACATGTGCATTACTTCTGTCAAAATCACGAAAAAGAAAGCGTAGATGGTGGCAGCGATATTTTTTATCCCGACGAGAAACTCATGGGGCCTACTCAATGTTGATTAATGAACTGACTTTAGAAGATGGTTCATGCTTCAGAAATTATGTGAGAATGAGTGTCGCTGATTTTGAAAGAATACTGACGTTGGTGGCTCCATTAATTGCTAAAAGTGATACAAGATTTCGAGAAGCTATATCACCTGCAGATCAACTGGCTGTTACATTGCGGTTCTTAGCAACTGGTGACTCATTTGCATCACTGATGTACTGACTTTTATGTTGTGCCATTTATTCTGTACATCTTTAGCCATGCAACTTAACTCCTCAGAAATGTTATCATAAATATCTTTTCATTTGTTAAAATCTTTATACTCCTTCGACTTTACATCCCAGATATTACTGGCTATGATTTTCTCAATTAATAACAGAGTTTTATCCTTTTTCCACAAAGACATATTTAACTTGTAAAAAAAAAAAAAAAACTTATAAATAATCAAATGTGGGATATCTTTTAAAACATAACCTAACTTTCCACCAGGTTGTCAACTCATACAAGTCAAGTATATGGAAAAGTCTGCTTATACAGAAAGTATGAGCAAATGTCAATGGATTTAACAAATTATACAAATTGTATGAGCTCATGTATGAGGTGATGTATCGCGACAAGTCAATTTGACTTTTATCTCATACAAGTCCTCATACTTGTATCTAAATGTAAATGACCTTTAACACTTACATAATTTTACATATGTATATGTATTTTGTATACATATCTTAATTTAAACAAAAAAATCTGTTATTTCGGTTTGTTTTTGTGATTTTTGGTTTTCTAAAAAGTTTTTTTCAATATTTTTTTTCCAAATGTACCAATTCAAAATCTATTTTAATCTCTTTTAAATTTTGATTAAACGTGAAAAAAATGTTGAATTGTTTCAACTGCTGAAAATGCATCCTGGAATCGGTAATGCAATTTGGAACTCGCTGGTTTCTTCCATTTCCACTTTGTCGTGGTTTATTTCTGACTCCAAAGTCGGATCTGACCCAGCTAAAATTTCATCTTCCGTCATATCCTCCTGTTTCGAGTTCTTCATCAATATTTAAAAATTTACATTAATGCTTTTCATTTCGCCATATCGACTGAATGTATGAATCTGTCGCATTTCACCTTACATTTTCATAAGTCGGCAATTCCCCTAGTCAATTCGGTACTTCCCCGGCGTTTTTGCGTTAGGCAGTGGTGATCCGTCGTTATAAAAAGATAATTTGACCCAAATTTCAAGTTATTCTTCTGTTCTCTACTGGCTTTTTGTCTAGTTTTTTACTAAATACTTCTTTTCTTATTCTGTTTAATTGAGGAGGTATTTGTGTCTAGGTATTTCCCTACCTGTTCTATTGTTTTGTCATCTATTGTTATGTTATGTTGTACTTTTGTCTTTCTTATTATCATTGTTCTTGTCTTCTATGTGCTAATTTTCATCTATAAAATAGATACGGGTGCACTCATGCGATTTTGGGCTCGTATATTTGAAGAAAAAAAATTAAACCCATATGGATTCTGATTGTAGATTCATTTGAAGATAAAAGAAAAGAAAACTTCGAAAAAGGACAAGCTGAGCTGGAGAGACGAAGGAAAGCTTTACTAGAAGCACAGAGGAAAGAAGCTGAAGAAAGAGAACGCAAAGAAAGGGAAGAAAATGATAGGAAAGAAAGAGCTAGACAAGAAGCTGAGAAAAAGAGATTGATGGAATTAGAAGCACAAATGAGAGAACAACAAGAACAGGAAAGATTGAAGGAAGAAGAAAGGAAGAGACAGGCAGAACAAAGAGAATCAGCAAGAAAGTAAGTTTTTTCATCTATAAATGTAAATGAAAAAGATGCATAAAAATAAAAGATTTATTTTTTATTATAAACCTTTTTTGTCATATATGATTTTGCTCTGTCCATAATGAGGGAGAAATATGAATGTTAACCATATTAAAATTTGTCCTAATTTTAAAATACGCAAAACGAATAAGGCTTCAAATTTTTCCTAGACTAAATAAAGTACGAGTAATCCAAAAATTCTAACCGCAGGTTGTTATCTCTAACCGTTTTTGAGTTGTGATTTTTTTTAATTCACAATTTTCACAAATAATGTAAATTATGCCATTAAAAACATTGTCATAATCGCATTGAACAATTAAAGCCCCAATTTATTTCTAGACTAACTAAACTACGGTTAATCCAAAAATTTCCAACCGCAGGTCACATCCAACCGAAGGTCACAATTTCTAACCATTTAAATGCAAAAACAAATAACTTAGTATTTTATATATAACAAATATACTACAAACATGAAATTAGTTACATACCTCTCGTTTTTATTAAATGACATAACCCATAACCGAACACGTAAATACAGTATGTGGATGAATAATAACAATGAATTGAACAAATTTTAAACTTACCGAAAATTATCCTTCTTTTTGAAAACCGCATTGTAAGTTGAGTCCGGGCGTCCGATGCTTTGGCGGAAACCGGCCCGGCACTTGCCGATATCGCGTGCAATCGCCGGTAAAATCATTCGCACAGAAAATTAGACTGGAAATAAAACACAAATTAATTTTACAAAATTAATTCCACGGTTGTATTAAATAAAAACAAAAAAAATTACAAAATTTGTTGCAATAATTTTGTCAGATTTATTATTTATGTTTAAAATTCGTTAAATTTATTAAATAAACACCTGCATTTGTTGAATTGAATATTTCTATGTTAATTCCACTAATGACCATATTTCCTTATCTATATAATCCCTTGATAAATCAATGACCTCGAATTTTGTGACGCAAAAAATTAATAAAATATAACAAAGAGATATTTAAAAAAATTGCAAAAAATGATATGAAAAATAAAAATTTTATTTTATTTTAAACCTATTTTGTCATATATGATTTTGCTCAGTCCATAATAAGGGAAAAATATGAATGTTAACCAGGCATACCAATTTTCAAGAAAATAAAAAAAAACAATCCTTAATATTTTGAAATTTTGACCAAAATTTTTTTGACTCTGATCTTAGCCAAAATGTAGTTTTAAGCTAATTTTGGGGTGAGGATTATGAAAAAAATATTTAAAAAATTCATGCTTTTCTAGTTTTTGAGTTAGGGCCGATTTGGGTCAGTTTTTTGCCTATAATTCCAAAACCTTTGCCCAAATTTCAAAATAGACCCAATTTTATTGATCTATGACCAAAAATACATATTTATACCAATTTTCAATAAATTCGGAGACAATATTTTTTTTTGCTTAAAAATCGAAAAAATCGTAAGGGGTACCCCTTACGAATTTTTCGTTTTTTGGCTATTTTCGAAGGTTTTGTTTGACGAATCGTATTTATTGTAAAAGTTGGGTTAATAAGGCCCCAATTTTTTTCTAGACTAAACAAGAGACGATGATTTAAAAAATTCAAACCGCAGTTCTTTATATTTTATAGTTTTTAAGTTCGGATTTTTTGAAATTTCAAAAAAAAAATTGTAAAACAAAATTTCGCAAAAAAATTTTTTGTTTGGGATTTGCTTCAAAATGATTCCTAAGGCCTTTTAGGACCTCGAGATTTCAAAAATTCCAACCGCAGGTCCCTATCTCATATAGTTTTTGAGATACGGTCTTTCGAAAATGAAATATTTATGAATTTTCAAAACTACACGGATCAAAAACGCATTAACTAAGGAGGGCCTTATTTTTTATCTAGATAGAAAAAAGTCAGTAAATTTTAAAAATTCAAACCGCAGGTACCTGTATTTTATTGTTCTTAAGTTAGGATATTTTTAAATTGCAAAAAATGAAAAATAAAAAATTTAACAAGAAATCTTGTTTGGGGGTTGTTTTATAATATGTCCTGAGGCCTTTTATGACCTCGGGATTTCAAAATTTTCTCAACATTGTAACAAAAATTCAACACTAAAATATACGTAATAATAATAATAATAATAATAATAAAACCGTTATTAAATTTCAAGAAAAATTACAAGTTATGTCATATACAATGCAACAAATACATTGCAAAGTTTTACAAAAATATAAATAATAGTAATAATAATAATAATTAGTAAATAATAATAATAATAATAATAACAATAATAATAAGCAGTGCTGCTCGGTTCACTCCGCATTGTGCGGGCACTGGATCTGGCGTAATTTCCGCGTCTGCATATCGTCAGGGTTTGGGATGCAGTCGTGTGTATTTAGCTCCACTAGTCTCTAGTATGACGCAGCTCAAAAGGTTGCTGAAATTTGCGATTAGTGGACGCTTGTCAAGACCTGACAAACCCCATAATAATAATAATAAATACAAATCTGTATAATAAAATAATTTGAAATAATATATTTCTGCGTTTTAATTAGAAATAAGTTCAAACTGTACTGCACTATTTAGTACAATAATTTGGTCACTAGTCAGCGTATTCGAGCGTGTCACTTCTGATTAATTAGTTAGTTTATAAATTAATAATTGTTTAAAATTGCAGAGAAATGGAACGACAAAGACAGCTAGAATGGGAAAAACAACGTTCTCAAGAACTTCAACAACAAAGACAAAGAGAACAAGAACAGGTGCTAAAACTAAAAGCAAAAAATCAGAGCCTAACAATCGATCTATCATCCTTAAACGATCAAGTCAAAGAATTGTCGCAAAAAATTTGCGATACTCGAGTTGGAGTATCTAATATAAAAACTACAATAGATGGTATGCGTACAACCCGAGATACTCAAATGCAGGAAATGTCTCAACTCAAAAATAAACTAAAAGAACAGAATGCTCGTCTCCTAGCCTTATCGCATGAGAAAGCTAAAATTGAAGCCAAAAATAAAATGAACGCACAAATTAATGATAATGATACCAAAGCAGCATATGAAAATAAGGAAATTAAAATTAAACAACTTAAAGATAAGTTAGAAGACATGCAGTCACAGATAAATGGGAAAATGTCTGATATTGAAAACAATAATTCCCAACTTGGAGACTTAAAATCACAATTAACACAATTGGTCACTGAATGTGAATCACTTTATGGAGTTTATGAAGAAAAGAAAAATAAAGTAAGTAAAAACCTTATATTATGTCTTATGGTGCGTCTACATCGAGGCAACATGGTAGCATGCGACATGTCGAACGGTCGCACGCCACCATGTTGCCTCGATGTAGACGCGCCATTATAGGGAAATAAATTTAAGATCGTAGCGCCGCGGTGGTCAACTTTGAAACGTAGGTAGAGGGTACTTAATGTTATTGTTACATAGTTGTGAAAGTAAAATTATAGGAATAATTATATTTCACAATATTTTGTGAACCTGTTTTACTATTTTATCAACAAGTAAGTATATACAGCCAGTACATAAGTTTATAAAGCCATTTTGTAGGTATGATCAAAAAACCCTTATACCGTCATTTTATCGTCTGTCTGTCTGTCTGTTCGGTAAAAATTGTAGCCAAACGGCTAAACCTAGAGAGTTGAAATTTTGCATGCTCATACAACTTTTTAACCCGCATATAGGAAAAATACTAAAACATCTAAAAAACATATCCCACTAAAAATATAAACAAATATATGCTCGTCGAAAAAAAAAAAAATATTTTTTTAAAATTCTGAGTAGGGTATCAAATGAAAGCCCTTAGTACGAGGATTAACGATCAAAATTTTATTTTTTCAAAATAAATTATTTTGACGCGATTTGTAGTCATCACACACATGTAGTCCAGATGGTTTAAACTAAAATTCTGAAAAAAATCTAAGTAATGTACATTGGTGTGAACCGGAATAGTACAACAGGAATTTTTGATCAGATTATGTTTTCGGAAAATAACGCATTTTTTGTGTTTTTAACTAAAATATGTTAAATATTTAATTCGTTATGTAACACAGTAGATAAGTACGCGCTCGTAGCGTAGTGCGTTGTGTCGTCGCTTCTTAATTTGCAAACTAGAGTTCGATTCCAACAATTTTAATTTTTTAGTTTTTTTTTTGCATTTTATTTTGTTTAAATTATTTTTTCAAAATTCTAGTTATATTTTGGTAAATGTTGCATTTAATTTTTAAAAGCGTAAATTTAATAACCAGTGGGACGTGTTGAAATTATAATTTAATTCTATGTTTGAATGTATACGAAATCAGACGGCGGGGCTTATGATTTAAGCAACCAATGGAAGCCATAGGCGCAGTTTCAAAATCTTAATGAACCTTGCTATATAAAAAAAAATACTGTAAATATTTAGAAACTTAAATAATGGTATTAGACATTCGAATTAAAATTCATAAAAAAATATTTTGACAAATTTATTTTGGCATCCCAAATAATCATCATTCAGTTACTAAATACCTGCCAAACCCTGAAATGTGTGAAAATTCACACTTCACATAAATTTTTTTTTTTTGTGGTGTTAAACAGATGACACCTGTTGTCATCTGTTTGCTACGTCAACAGTTGACGTATTATTAGCTAACATTATGAATGGATGTGTGTGATTTTGGTCTATCTGAACATGTGGTTATTCTTAAATGTTATTTTTTTTTGTAGGTTCTAGAAATGAAGGGCCCAAGAAATCCGGACTTCGGTTCCGCGTGGAAGGATAGCAATAGTTGGGATACAGAGCCTGCAGCGGGAGAATGGCCTGTGGATAATGCAGCCTGGGGAGCTGTGGCAGAAGAAGAACTCGTAGCTGCGCCCTCTGGCACTGCTAGATATAGGGCATTGTATGAATTTGTAGCGAGAAATCAAGATGAAGTATCATTCCAGCCAGGAGATATTATATTGGTTAGTAAATAGTATTTATTTTCATGCTTATCATTTTACGATGCTTACATTTGTTTTTACATATACATATTAGGGATATAAAATTAAACAAAAATTTTCAAAAAAAAAAAAATAAATAATAATAATAATAGCAGAATACAAAAAGCTGAATGAAATTATTTCCTAATTCTACCAATAATAATAGCATAATACCTAACTAGATCCAATAGAGTTATGGTATATAAAATAATAATGATGAAACAGGGAATTTAATGTTTAGTACTAAGCATAATTGTTAAAATTAATATTAAAAAATTCATCAAAATTGTATAGACAATTTTCTGTTAATATTTATTTCATTTTGGTCTTGGATAACTTATATCAGCGTTTCCCAACTTTTTTTTGGCTCGCGTACCACTTGGTGGTACATCACGCTAAATTGTACCACTTTTTTGTCATATTTCGTTTACTAATAAATGGTTTTAATAAAAACAGAGTTATAAAAAACCAATTAATATATTTTCTATATTTTTATTATTATAATCATTATTATTATAATGATATATTTTTATAAAATAAATTTAATGAGATCCTTGTGCTTGTTTCGAAGAACATAATTTTTTGAAATTTGGTTCAAAAGATGCGATGTATACCCTTAAGTCTACAGCTGCTCTCAATCTGTTTCAATACTTATTTTTTTTAAATATATTAGAAAAAGCTCTTTCTACTAATTCCGTACTAGTAAACGGTAATAATAAGTGAAGAGCTTTCTCAGAAAGTTGTTCATATTCTTTATCAATGTTTAACCAAAAATTAAATAGATTGTGTCGTTTGAATTCTACTTGTAAAGTTCTGTCACATGATAATTGTGACAGAACTTGACATCTCAAGTTACAGATGGCTAACCGCTAAATTTAAAAATGCACTCCAAAAAAACGGTATCTATTGCCGGACTTTCGATCGGCTGTAAATATTTTTATGAATTGTAGGAAAAAACGTTTCTATGATATTTTTATGATTTAATTTTTTTTTTATTTTGGATGTCCGCCATTATTGATTATTTTCCGTGTACCACCAACCAGCAACTCGCGTACCACAGGTTGGGAAACGCTGACCTATATGATACATTTTTGAGTGTACCTGGTAGATGGTTAAAGAAGGTAGCTACCAAATATTAAGGGGATCAGAAAGAAATCTATTATTTTAGGTCAATAAGTCAATAAGGGCGCAATATAAATTCAAATATTATTGAGGGTGCATAAAAACGTAAAATATGTAAACACTCATGATTCGCAAGGTCGTCTAATCTAGCGCTGATCGCTCAAATCGAATCAGCAATAGATGCGATGTGGATATTGGGCTCAGTATGTGTGTGCCTCGATAGCGAGGACGCATAAAAATCTCACCGAGGGCGCCTGTTTTATAGTATAAAATAATTTTTTTCCAGAAATTTTTATTATGTATAATTACAAAATATAATTTTCCCGCGACTATATAGAAATACGTTAATTACAGGCATGTCAGTGATCACTAAATGTAATACATTCCCCACTCCTCTATTACACACCGCTGACCTGTTATGTAATGGGTCCATTACGTAACAGTTTGAGCTCATAACATAACAGGTTCAGCAATAGCCGACCGTTGCTAGCCAACGTATAAAATAGGTTGGAAGCATATGTCAAATTTGTATTAATTTGTAAAGGAAACCGGATGAAAATTAAATAATATAGTTAAAGTCAAGTTTTACAAATATATTTTTTGATAGAGTTGGTCTTGGTCAGTCAATTAAACAGCTAACGGAAGTATTGTTATTTTGACTGAATTTACATTCCGTATGACACGTACATGACCATTGCTAAGCAACGTATTAAATAGTTTGAAAGCAACTGTCATATTATTGTTAGTTTTTAAATCAAAATTAAATAAGTAATACAGTTGCAGTCGTTCCATAGACCTAAATAGGTGAACAAGGCGCGAAATCGTGTAAATACGATGGACGTGGAATAATTTCCCAGTTTAAGTCTTAAAATTTTTCGCGGGTTATTGAACGTTTTTCCTTTTGTTTCTGATTTAGTTTCAACAATTAGAGAGAAACTATCTGAAACCACGGATATGGCAGGCATACTGTTTTCCTTTCAATAGATAGAGAGATAGTTTTTCTTTCCATTCTTTAAAATGATAGCGTCTTAAATTGAAACATTCTTTAAAATCAAGATGCTGTCTAAGCTAAATTTTTTGTTGTTTTTGTTGATAGGTTCCATTGGATCAGAAAGGTGAACCAGGTTGGTTAGCTGGTGAAATTCGAGGTCATACTGGTTGGTTCCCTGAGTCCTACGTAGAACCAGTAGATTCTATTCCGACTGGTGCAGTTGAACTAGTTGAAAACGCTCTTCCGGTTGTCACTGAAGATACAGAAGCAAAAAGATTAGAGTAAGTTAACAATCTTTAAAAAAAATTAAGTATTTAATCTTGTTTGTTAGATTAATTGCAGAGGTTCCGGAGACTTTAAGTGATACATCTTCAGTCGATCCAAATTTAAATCAACAACCTGTGATTGAAACGATTGAAAAAATTGAAGTACAGCCTGAAGAATCAGCTCCTGAGTTAGCTCCTGACCTAGCTCCTGACCTAGCTCCTGACCTAGCTCCTGACCTAGCTCCTGAACTAGTTCCTGAATTAGTTCCTGAATCATCAGACAATGAACTTTTAGAATTCTACGTTGCAAGTTATCCGTACCAATCACAAGAAACGGGGGATCTTAGTTTTAACGCTGGTGATATGATAACTGTTACGAAGAAGGAAGGAGACTGGTGGACTGGTAAAATTGGTGGTAACGTTGGGATTTTCCCATCGAATTATGTACAGAAAGTTGATGTGAGTGTTTTAGTAAGTATTTGTATAATTATTAAGGTGTGACTAATGTTTTGGGTGTTTAGAGTGTCCAAACTAACAATACAGAGCAAGCTTTATCCCAAGCACAAGACAGCGGGACTGATAATGAAGTTTGTCAGATTAATGATAGTAAAGGACAACTAGAAAAAAGTCCTGATTTTGCTTCTATGTCAGCTAATACACAGGTATGTCTGCGTTTGTATATATTGTCTAAAAAAAGCTTCCTACATTATTTTGTCTTTAACATTGATTCAAAAGTTCATTTTATTGCCCTGTGAGGCATATACTGAAAGGTAATAGCTTTCAGTATATATAATGTGACCATATTTTTTAGTTCAAAATTCGGGATGGGAGCTCATAGTGGGGGGGGGGGTTGATTAGTCAAATATAATTGTTTAATTAATTTTTTACCGACCGTCAACATATATAAGGGAGGTATTGTGATCATACCGATTTTGACATTTCGAGATTTCAATGGATCTCCACGAATTGAGGTCCCTACATAACGTTTTGACTATTTTTAACATGATGTCTGTCGGTCTGTCTGTCTGTCTGTTTGTCTGTCCGTCCGTCTGTCCGCCTGTCCGTCTGTCTGTGTACACGTGCAGAGCAAATTAGGCTAAAAGGATTTTTATGAAACTACATATTTAAGCTTTTGACATCAATGACACGAGTTGATCAAGTTTTGGTAAAAATCGGTTGACTAGAAATGGGAGTTTACTCGTGTCGATTTTAAGATTTTTGCGAATTTGCGAATATTTAGCAACAGAAAAATATTTCGAAAAAATGTATTGAACAAAAGTTGTTATAAATGCAATAACTAATAACTTTTGTTTGAGACGTTTTTTGATAAAACGAAAAATGTCGACAAATTTTGTAAAATTTTTTAAAATTTTTCTGTCTCAATTTTTTCATACTTATATGTAACGTTTCCATGGTCATGATAAATAATATCTCTGTTAGAAAATATTAGGCCAAGTTATTTCTACTCTGCTGCTAGAATGTATTTTATTCAAGTACTTTACGATGACGGTCGGTCCTGTGGTGGCCACAGCTGATTTTTTTTAATACAAATTATATACAATAAATAATTATCTTGATTAGATGAGTTCCGTCCTTAAGTTAGTAGTTATAGTTCATAGATAATGGGATTCGGACCAGTCAGAAAATAAAACAAATTTATTAACTTCGTTTACGTTTCGATTTAATTTAAATCTTTATCAGAGCTACAAAGATGTATACAAATATAGAATTAATAACGTAGTAAGTATCCACCAGTAACATTAACTTACTTACGGTATCTTTAGATAGAGCTTTTGAAAAAAAAACAACTTAAAGATTTTTTTAATATATTTTACGGTTTACGAAAAATTGTATTCTATATAACGACTTTAAAGTATTTTTATTTACAAGTGTTTAAAGTGTCTTCCACTTTGGTTAAACACTTTTATACTTAATCCTTAGGTATTTGTAGCTCGGAGCATGATAAAAATATTTCAATTTCAAGTCGTACCTTTTTGTAAGTACAACTTGAAAGTAATTGAAAGTGATTTTTAATATATTTTACAGTTTAAGAAAAATTGTATTCTATATAACGAATTTAAAGTTTTTTATTTATAAGTGTTTAAAGTGCCATTCATTTTGATTTAAACACTTTTACAGCCTTAATCTTGAGCTATGTGTAGCTCGGAGCATAATAAAAATAAAAATAATTAAAAATATTTCACTTTTAAGTCGTACTTTTAAGTTGTACTTTCAAGAACGACTTGAAAGTGAAATATTTTTTATTATTATTTTATTTTCCGAGCTACAGATAGCAAGAATAAGAACGTAAAAGTATTTAATTCAAAATGGAAGGCAACACTTTTAAACTTTTAAATAAAAATAATTTACTGTCAAGTCGTTTTAGATACAATTTTGTATACCGTAAAAGATATATACATATAAAAATGTAGGAAGCTATTTTGTTTGTATTTTTCGTGTTTTGTTTTTTTGAGATTGTACATATAAGCTTTTTGCGGCTTACTTGCTTTGAGTCCACTTTTCATGCCAAAGTCAAAATTTTTGATCCAATAGGTAAAAATGGGCACAAAAACTGTTAAAGAAAGGTAATTTAATATAAGGATTTTATTGATATTTTTTTAAAATCAATTTTCAATAGTTAAACTTATTTAACAAGATTGTTTTATTGCCGGTCTCTAAAGAACGAATTAAGTGTTTTAACTCAAGTTATGCCTAATTCGAGACAAAACAATTTACAAAAACATATTTTAACTTGAGTTAAGTATTGACATCTGACACTACCGATAGAGGCGCTACTGCATTTTACATCATGGCTGACTTTGGTAGGATATTTTTGACAGGTTCAATGGTATCTTCATGTGATATTAATTGAAACACACGGGAACACACTCTAAAATGGTCTTTAACTGTCTTTCCACTTCTAAGAACATATTCCCATGCTTGTCTTCTATCCATAACTACACGTGCACCACCACGTAAATTCAGAAACACGTTTTTTTTGCCACGTTTCGGAACACGATGAAAACTTAGGTCTCTATCACGACCTACTTTTGCATTGCAAAGATAAACACAACAATTCACGTTGCATTTAATTTTTTCTTGCAATTTTAAAGACTTTTTTTAAAAAACTTGCTATAAAAACAACAGTAAACAAACTCGACTATCCTACAACCGTCAGTTTCTCAAAATCTCACTAGAGGCGCTTGAGTTATTGTCAGTTGACAATAACAAGAGTTAAAATATTTACTTCGTATTTTAGCAACTGGTCATTATTAAAATATTTCATTGTATATGTCTTTTTGTATTTTTTTACGTTTAGACGATACGAGCGGGCAAAAAACCGGAGATTGCTTCTGTTATTGCTCCATACCAAGCTACTTCACCGGAACAGTTGTCTCTGCAACGTGGACAGCTTATAATGGTGCGAAAGAAGACAGACTCTGGATGGTGGGAAGGTGAACTACAAGCTAAGGGCAAAAGGCGACAAGTGGGCTGGTTCCCGGCTAGTTATGTCAAAGTCTTAAACAGTAGTGGTAGGGCAAGTGGTAGAACTACTCCAGTTTCTACTACCAGGATGCAACAAGAAGTAGTTATAGGTAAAAATTGATGTGTTTAATATATGCCAGATTCTCACAAGCGTTTTGTTTTGTGAGATCAACAGATATGATCTAAATTTCGTTAACTATGCGCGTTTTTGTTGTGAATAACCATGTTCAGTAGAGCCATGGAGGGGCTTTGAGAGCCAATGCTTGGTTCGGGGTAAAGATCATTTCCAAAGGTTCACAAATAAAAGAACAATATATTGTACGGGTTGCGGTCATAATGGTTGGTTTATATACGGAATAAGAATATGGAATGGGAAATAAGAATAGTACACAAGAATTAAAAATATGAAACCGTTTATATCGGACATAACATTTCGTCGCTGCGTCTGCGTACTTGCGTTGGCCTGTGTTTAACGGTTGTCACTTGACAGGTTGTTGTGTTTAATATAACCTTTAAAAAAATATTGTGTTCAGTAAAATGGATTCAGAAGATTTTGTAAATTTATTTGCTTGTGTTTCCCACATTATGTTGTTTTCAACCCTCTGATCACAGCTGGAAAATATCTGTTGAACAAATTTTATTACGGCCGACATCTTGACCGTTGTACGCATGCTTCTTATCTCTTATTCTTGGAATAAGAATAAAATGTTAATCGTTACCATCTTTTCTTGTGTTTAAGTTAAATTTCATTCCTACATAAACCGATATACGGCGCAGCCATGTTTTAACATCTTGTTTACTATTCTTATTTCCTATTCCTTATTCTTGTTCCGTATATAAACCAATCATAAGAAAAGCAACTATATCTAGCTGACCAGTTTCGAAATAGTTTATTTCTTCATTAGAGCTACACAAAATATAAAGTAGAAGAGTTGGTTATGTAGCGTTAAAAAACATAACTGATTTAAAGCATACGCTCATTGTAAAATAATTAAAATGAGTCATAGTATCATAGTAAGATCTTAATTTCCTTTTTGCTGTAGATAAAGTGGTAGCACTTTTCCCCTACACTGCTAACAATCCAGATGAGTTGAGTTTCTTGAAAGATGATATTATAAGTGTCACAGCTCGAGATGAGCCCTCGTGGTGGAGAGGAGAACTAAACGGGGTGTCTGGACTTTTCCCAAGCAACTACGTTGGACCATTACAATGTAAGTAGTTTTCACAATCATTTCTAGTTTTTATAAGGTCGACATTTGCTTGAAACTACTAAAAACACGTACATAGGAACTCTTGATAATTTAAACATTTACGTATGGGAAATATACGTATTTAAAATTAATAGCGTATTCGATTGGGTGCTTTACTATGTACTCAGGTCACTCGGCAAGCAAGTTTTAAACATTTACGTATGTACTCAGGTCACTCGGCGAGCAAGTTTCATATTCGATTGGCCGAGCAGTCGCTCTAGAGTTGTTAAAATTTCGTATTCGATTGGGAAGGTCACTGCTCTGAGAGTGCTCGCACTTTATCTTGCTCTGGCTAAAGAGTCGGAGCAGCGTCGAGCAATATGGCGCCTAGCGATATTTTAAAGCTAGTATGTTTATTAAAACTATTTGAATCTTCATCAAGTAGTGATGTATCTTTTTGTATAATAAATCAAATCAGGAAATTAAAAGACATAAAATAATTTTAAAAAAAGTTACATTTTGCTAATATACATAAACAGTTACAACAATTACAAAAATAAAATAATAAAAATTATACATAAAGTACAGAGCGTACAAGAAATCTTGTCCGTTATGCAATACTTGACAGAAACGTTTAGTTATCAAACTTATTTCCAAGGACATGTATACATAGGCGTACATTCTATTTTTATTACCTTATACGAATTGATTATTAAATGAACACTATTTTTCTCTACACGCCAATGAGTTGACAACAGGTATGAAGTTAGGAACATATATTTTCGTTGATTCTCGGGTGAGTTCGGGAGAACGAAGTAATCTGATTGGTTCTTTGTTAAATTGAGATTTTCAGCTGTGGATTAGAATACAGTTTTGATATTTCTAAACTCATTGTTTAGGTTATGTAACTGACAAGAAATTTTGATCGCACGGTATTATCCTGCACTGTTTACGCAAGGAAATCACTGTACAGGTATCCCCCGACTTACGACCAAGTTCCGTTCCGAAGGGTTGGTCGTAAATCGAATTTGGTCGTAAGTCGGGGAATTTACAACATTTCAAAATATGTATACATATTTTACCCTTCCCCCTAATCATGGTTTTAACTTCAATTTATGTTAAATTCCGAGTTATTTACTGCAAATACTTAAAATAAAAATAAACCAAGTGTGTCTTACCTGGAGAAACAATACAATTATTATTTGAAGATTGGAAGAAAATAAAGTGCAAGAAACGTTAGAAATCATAGAAACATAGAATTAAAAAAAGCGTACATTGCATATAGGAATAATTTTTATTTTATAAAAACTTGGATTTTCCGAGTCCAGTGGCTTTTATGCTTAGAAAGGATACTTGTAATAAAAAGGGGCATAAGTGAAGTACAGTAAAACCTCGATATAACGGACCTCTATTTAACGGACTTCGGATATAACGGACAAAAAATCCGGTCAAATGTAAAAAAATTAAAAACGTCTTGTTAATATTACACATAATTAATATAGTTAACAATATATGAACAGTTAATTCAAATTAATACAAATCACTAGTCAGAAGTGATTGCAAGTAACATTTTTGACAAATAAAAGTAATTATGTTGAAACTAAAACGCAACGTCACTTCACGACGAATGTCCGAAGACAATTAAATAGAATTTTGTTTGTGTTTTGTATTTTTTATTAATATCAAAATACAGTGTACATACTTAAATAATACAAAAAAAAGTTTTTTGATTTATTTTAAACCTATTTTTATATAACGGACTTTCGGCTTTAACGGACACCCCGCCCCCCCAATTAGTCCGTTATATCGAGGTTTTACTGTACATAGTTAGCCATAAAAAAATGTTACCTGTAGCATTGCAAGTGAATTTGACCAATATTTGCTTGTTTTTTACATTTTATGGTGCAATAAAAAATAAAATAAAATTTTGGTCGTAAGTACGAGAGTTCGTAAGTCAGGAGGTCGTAAGTCGGGAGATATCTGTATTTT
The DNA here is from genome assembly GCA_963971575.1 of Liopterus haemorrhoidalis. NCBI lineage: Eukaryota > Metazoa > Arthropoda > Insecta > Coleoptera > Dytiscidae > Liopterus > Liopterus haemorrhoidalis. The sequence continues at coordinate 4,769,497 of OZ020618.1, forward strand.
TAAATAATTAATAATAACAAGAATAGAAACGTATTCGATTAGGAGTTGATCTGACGCGCTCGCTAGTAAAACTCGGATCGAGCATGACGTCATTTGTTTGCTCGCAGAGCAATTTCAGAGTGGTCCAATAAAATACGCCATAAGATTCAGAAGATGAACACGAATTTTACACTGTTACAAAATGATAAATTTTAAGAATGTATTTTAAGTACTGACCAATATGTTTGAAAAAAGGTTTATAAACATGGTAAACCAACCATTTCAAAAATATATTTTCAGCATTGCACTATCTATGAAACAAAACAATGTGGTGTTAAATTACTGTGTGCCCATAATGATCCGTATTGTGGATTTTATAGTTTCAAGTAAATGTCTGATAATTTTTTTTTAAATCATTTAAAATCATCTCATAGATAATCATGGTAGTTAAAAAGCAGACAGATTCTATTTTATCTGTAATTAATTAATTGGTTTTATTTATAGGAACAAATATGGATCACCTATCCTACCAAAACTGAAGCTGTTTATAAAAATTATATATAAATCCGATGCAGTTAGAATAGTTAATAGAAAAAATCAAATGCAAAAAAAAATTGATGTTAAAATGTAGTTATGTAAGAAATAGCAAGTTGTTTGGATGTATATCTATTTATTTAAACAGGGTGTTCCTAAAAAATTTGATACAGTTTTGTCATATGAAAATTTTATTTATTTATTTATTCTAATCTGTCTACCAAACAGCTTCGAAACAGTTAAAATATCGAAAATTTTAAGATGAAGGAAAACTGTGATATATGGAAACTTTTTAAACTTTAAAAAATACAAAATAACAAATAGCATAAGTTTAAAAATATGAAGTCTTAAAATATTTTTAATTAATATTAAACACATTTTTAAAATCTCGTCTCTTAGTCTTTACCATCTTGATCTGTTAAGGTCTTTCCATGCATCATGCACATCAATATTTGCTAGATTTTGGCCTCGACCATCCTGTGACATCTTGTGTTCTTTTTGTTAGTCTCCTCGATCTTCAGCTGTTAAGATCTTTCAGTGTATTTGGACACCATTATTTTGCTAGATATTTTGATATTTTGTACTAGTAATATTTTAGCGGCGCCCATCCTTCTTGCACTGTGACTAATCCAACGTTCTTTTTTGTTAGTCTCCTCGATCTTCATTTGGTAAGATCTTTCCGTGTATTTTAACACTATTATTTTGCTAGATCCTTTGTTACTGATATTTTGTACTAGTAATATTTTGGCGTTGTTCATCCTTATTGAGAATAAACATTACCTATAGAGGCGTTGTTGTCGCTTACAAAATGGCGATTGGAATAGGATATTTTTGACATTTACCATTTGATACACAACAATTCACATTGCAGTTAATTTTCTGTTGCGATTTTAAAAACATTTTATTAAATTTTTCTTCACTTTAACACATACAAACAATGCAATTAAATGAGCCACATCCAACAAAATCATATTTCGTTAAGTTCCAAAATATTCCGCTAGGCGTTACTTCAGTTATTGTCAGTTCTCAATAGCACTGTGGATTATCCAGCGTTCTTTCTTGTTAGTCTCGTCGATCTTGATCTGATCGTTTTATGAGCAGCGAATGGTTCAATTCGATCAGTTGTTGTTGGTAGCGTTGAGTATTAACTGTTTCACTAGATTTTAACAATTCATAATAGACCATACCCTTTTGGTCCCACCAAGTACAGAGCATTGTCTTTTTGCCAAAGCAATCATTTCGTGCATTTTTCACAACATTATTTGCTAGATTTTTTGCTGAGCTTTTGTACTCAGTAAAACTTTGGGCCTAGTTATACTTTTTGCACTGTCTTTATCCAGCGTTTTCAACCTTTTTACCTTTGCGGAACCCTTAAGAAAATACGCTCTACGTTAATAACTTTTATAGTTTGATTCGACCCTTTGACGTTTTTGGTTAAGCTTTGTAAATTATACTTACAATAAAAAATATTAGGTTAAAGTTAATATCATTTTAAAATATAATTTTCATTAAATTTTGTTTTTTTTGTGTAATTTTTAATATTAATGTCTAAATTCTTAAAATTTTCATTTTCCAAAAAAATTAAAAATGTATTATTTATTTTAATTTCTAATAAATGTCACTTTTTTAGATTTTTGTTTATAATAGGACATTTACTTTGTTTGGTATGTTCCTGATAGAACAGTTTATACTAGTTTTCATATACTTAAATGGAATTAAAACCCCAGCCGTCATTTGTATATTTGAATAAAAAAGTAGGACGGTTTAGACCGTCATGATCTGAGCTAGGAAAAATATTCGACGGCTATAGCCGTACTGTCCGCGAACGTGTTAATAATAAATGCCAACATGAAAAATGAAATAACCTAGCCAAGCTCTGTTTTCGTGACAACTTAAAAATACGAAACCTTCATTTAGTTCCGCCTAAACCAAAGAAATGACTTATACGTACGCTCTTCAGTCTTGGAGGCCGAACTCATTAAATCATGCAGTTCTGACTGATGATAACAAACTGAATTGTGATGTTGCTGGTTCGATTCTCCTTTGATATTATTCGGGCGAGAATAATATGTTAACATTACTCCCATTTTCAATCATTCACCTCTCATCCAGGTGTAGGAGCTCGCCCCCTGGCATCGGCGATTAGCCATTTGCAGAAATAGGCCGATGTAAAATAAATAAAATAATAATTTTCGTATTTATTGTAATAATGAAAATGCAAGTCTTAGATTACGTTTCTCACAACGGATGCAAAATTTTTTTTAAAATTCCACCATTTTGTTTCTTCATATATTCTACTGTAATTAGCATCCAAATGTAGGGTAACTATTTTCTTAAGAAGGCAATGCGGGACGGAGAAAAAAAAAAGGTCCTCACCTCCCAAAATCCAAGTGAAGAGCAAAAAAAAGGTCCTCATCTCCCAAAATCCAAGTGAAGAGCAAATAAAAGGTCCTCACCTCCCAAATCCAAGTGAAGAGCAAAAAAAAAAGGTCCTCATCTCCCAAAATCCAAGTGAAGAGCAAAAAAAAAGGTCTTCACCTCCCAAATCCAAGTGAAAAGCAAAAAAAAAGGTCCTCACCTCCCAAATCCAAAATGCGGAACAATGCAGGACAAAATGTTAAAATGCGGGACTTTTGCGGGACGCATCTTAATGCGGGACGAACGGTCACCCTATCCAAATGCTTATAAGCCTTAAGAGGCAAGTCCCAAGTAAGGTAAATTCAGTTTTTTTTTTTTTTCAATTTAAAATTAAAAAGTTTGCATACATCACAGGGTTTTTGAGTGAAAAATGGTGCTTTTAAACGCCATCTTTTGCAATTTTTATGTATCATTTTTAATTCATATGGCGTATTTGTAAAATATTATTGCTGTAAAAAAATGTTTAGGGCATCTCTGTCACAATATCAGTTCTATGTGATATTGTTTGTTAGAATTTAGATGTTTTTTGAAATAAAAACATTGTAGTTAATTAGGGAAATGATTGTTATCATTACATTTTGATAACTTGCTTGTCCACTTTATTTTAAAACTCACATTGCATGTGAAATTTGGTAGGGTGGGTAATATTTGTTATATTTTTTAAATTAGTTTATAAGATCTGTCTGTTTTTTAGATTACCACCCTACCAAATTGTGGGTATTTTTATTTATTTTTTATTTATACCCTTATTTACTTCTTTTAAAATGAACAATTTTATGCTCGAATGTAATTATTTTAAGTATAAGTAAGCTATACAACGCAAATTACTGCTTCATTGCATTCAATACTCAAGAATATATTATAAATGTCATTGTTTTCTGTTGTATTGTACTGAAATATAATATCACAGTTAATAAATATGCTTTTTATTCCATTTTTTTTTATGTTCATTCAGTTTTTAATTAGGTTTCACACCATTTTCAGACGATTACGACATTTCTTGGAGTTTTACCACGGTATATACAGGGTGTTTGTTTGAAACGCCGCACCTCGAATAACTCCTTTATTTTAAGAGACAAAAAATTCTTCAAGAAAAAAGTTAAAATAGACAAAAGGGCCCACTTAAGGATTATAATAAGAATTCTGCATCACTTCCGGTTTCAGCGGAAATAGTTTCAACTTTTTATCTATAGTCGGATTGCTGATAAGTGACTGTTCGTTGCTACAAGTATCGATATACAATACTATATGCTTTCTCTGTCTATATCATTATAATTATTTGCATACCCATAGTAACGTATACAGTCTGTTCCAAACGCTTAAGCGGAACTAGATTTTGCAATCTAGTTACTTTCATCGTTTAAATCGTGCCTTTCGGCCGTTTTGTTTAAGCTTTGTTAATCATACTTACAATAAACATTTTTTGGTTAAGGTTAATATCATTTTAAAATGTCATTTTCTTTATATTTTGATTTTTTGTATCATTCTTAATACAAATTTCCCATTTATTTATTTTTTTGTCATTAAAATATCTAAAAAAAATATTTAATTTTGACATATGTCATTCGTTTCCATGGTTTCATTGTTGGAATTTTAAATTTTGACATCCCAACGTGAAAAATGAAATATCCCAAGCAAGGTCCCTTCTCGTGACAACCTAAAAGAACTAAATTCCCATTTAGTTCCGCTGAACCGTTTGGAACAGACTGTAGTGACGCAAGTTGACATCTAACCTTCCAAATTATTTGAATAAAAAACAAAACATTAGAAAGAAATGGCATGATTTGTAGATATCTTTACTAATTAGAGCGCGAAAATAAATTTACAGCAGTACTCAAACAAACAAAATTATTAATTTTAAGGTTATAATTATAAATAAGGAAAAATTTATACTCATACGTAAATTTTGGATTATAATTTGTTATTTATTCCAGCAGAGTTAAAATTAAAGTTTGTGAATTTAATAATTAGCTACAAGCCATATTTTAATTAATATTTATTAGCAGACACTGATAGTTAAGACAAATAACAAAAAACATTTTTAAAATCGCTGAAAAATGGTAACTAGATTATTATATGAATGCACTACTTGATACATACATGTAACAGTCACCTATCAGCAATCCGACTATAGCATAAGGGATCGGTACTTTTATTTCTTGAAAGATAAAAAAAAATTAAATCAGCTTTACAAGGATATCAAAATATCATACTTTAATTTTAACCATTTCAAAATGGCGACCATTTATTTACAAAATAAAGTACTCACATTTTGAAGTTAATCGAAGAGAAAAAAAAAAAAATTGCTTCAAAATCGAAATAATCGTAAGGGGAACCCGTTATGACCTTTTCAAATTTTTTACCATTTTCAAAGGTTTTGTTTGATGATTCGTATTTATTGTAAAAGTTGGGTTATTAAGGCCCCAATTTTTTTCTAAACTAAATAATATACGAAGATTTCAAAAATTTAAACCGCAGTTCTCTATATTTTATTGTTCTTAAGTTAGGATTTTCTGAAATATCAAAAAAAAAGTAAAAAAAAAATGACAAATTAAAAATTCGGCAACAAATTTTTTGTTTTCAAATTGAATGGAATTGCTTCAAAATGAGTCCTAAAGCACTTTAGAACCACAGGATTTCAAAAATTTCAACCGCAGATTTCTATCTCAGGTAGATTTTGAGATATGGTCTTTCGAAAATGAAATATTTACAAATTTGCAAAACTACATGGACCAAAAAGGCGTTACCTAAAGAGGGCCCTATTTTTATCTAAGTAGAAAAAAGTCTGTAGATTTAAAAAATTCATTCCCAAGGAATACTATGTTTACATAGGCTATTCCAAACGTTTAAGCGGAACTAGATTTTGCAATCTAGTTACTTTCATCATGTGAATCGTGCTTTTTGGCCGTTTTGTAAATCATACTTACAATGAAAAAATAATAATATTAATAAACATTCATATATTTTGTACTATCTAGTAAAATATGTAGCCAATTGTGCTATTTAATAAATATTATTGTTATTATTATTATAAACATTTTTTGGTTAAGGTTAATATCATTTTAAAAAGTCATTTTCTTTAGATTTTGATTTTTTGTGTCATTCTTAATACAAATTTCCCATTTTTTTTTTTTTTTTTTTCATTAAAATATGTAAAAAACTATTTTATTTATGACATATGTCATTCGTTTCCATGGTTTCACTGTTACAATTTTAAATTTTCACATGCCAACGTCAAAAATGAAATAACCCAAGCAAGGTCCCTTCTCGTGACAACCTAAAAGAACAAATTTCCCATTTAATTCCGCCTAAACGTTTGGAATAGCCTGTAGTTGAAAGCTTCACTAATTGCGTAGACCTATAATGTAAAAGATAAAATTCTAATGAGATTGTTTTCATCATGCCATCGTCTACATTACTGGCGTTATTAATTTTTATTTAGGTTTATTTAAAATTTTTAAGAGTCTAATGTGTATTATAGAAATAATTTAAAAAAACTACGCCTGTGAAAATTTATTAACTTAAATTCAGGGCCTAAGTTCGTTTCCTAATTATTACAAATATTAATTTAGTTTTGATTGCTACGGATGAGTTCGTCATTTTTTTCGCTGTTACCACAAATGTATTAAAATACCTTTTCTTATTTTTATTTTATATTTCAGGCTCCAAAGTAACAGTATTTATAAGCATAACTTCACCTAGAACCTGATTTTAATGTACCCTTAAACCTAATAAAGTAATACCTGCATAAATACGTTTTTTAATTTTTGCGGAAAATTACTAATTTTTTTAAATAATTAATAGCTTTCGATCCTCAAGAAAAACAGCGGCAAGAATGTATAAATGAACTAATATCAACTGAAAAAGCCTATTTAGAAGATATGAACATAGTACATAGAGTATTTGAACAGCCACTTAGAGAGAAGAAAGCAATATCCAAAGAAGAAATTCAAAGTATCTTTGTAAATTGGAAAGAAATTATAGAATGCAATAGAAAATTTCTTGGAGATTTATTGGATAGAAGGGATAATAGAAGCCAGAATATTGGAGACGTTATTTGTAATCATGTATGTATTTGGAAAGAATATTTGTAAATGCATACAATTTTTTTATATATTTTATTTTAGTTGCCACGTATGACAGGGTATATTACATTCTGTCGTAGTCAGCTAGATAGTGCAGCTTTGCTTCAAAGACTCACAGAAACATCTCCACAATTTCGGGAATGTGTAAGGGACTGCCAAAGTCATCCGGCTACCAAAGGAATGCCTTTGAGTTCATTTCTTATTAAACCAATGCAGAGAATTACCAAATATCCATTATTAATAGGAAAAATATTAGAAAATACCCCTATAAATCATTCAGGTAAGAATACTAAACCCTAAAAATATATAGCTGAATTTTTAAAGTTGTCTGTTCAAAGAGATGTCCAATTCAACATATTTTTAGGGCATATGGACGGAAATAATGTATCATTTTCATGGTAGTGTGAAAGGCACGACAGGGGTGAGAGGCGTGGTGTTATATTTACAAGTTCAAATTTCATGATGGGGTTGGAGGCGTGATAAGTGCGCGTTTTCGGTTTTGAGAACATTTGTATCTAACCCAAATCTAACCTAAACGCTTATACAATTGTTTGGAGTAAACGGTTATTCAATTTCATTAAATATGTCGTCAAATCGAAGGAGACATCTAGCTCTTTTTAGGGTTTTGTAGGTATGACCAAAAAACCCTTATACCGTCATTTTGTCGTCTGTCTGTCTGTCTGTTCGGTAAAAATTGTAGCCAAACGGCTAAACCTAGAGAATTGATATTTGGCACGCTTATACAACTCTTTAACCCGCACATATTCTAACGATCAATATTCTAACATATACCTCCGTTTTACTTATTAGAAATAATAGGTAGTAATATATTCACTGTAAACTTAGTTTGTGCGCCTATGTTTACAAATTTGCGTTAAAATAAATAGAGACAAATAGAATACGTTGAGACAGAAAATCCATTTTTCTACAGTATAAACTTTTCCACGTTCTTACCCAATTAAAAACGAGATCGAAATACCTCCTATCCTATCACACTCCATTCTTTAAAAAAATGTATAGTCTAAAAAAGTATATAAATGTTGTTTTTAGATTATGCTAATTTGATGGAGGCACAAAAAAAGGCTGATATGCTTTGTAAACAGATAAATGAAGGTGTAAGAGTAAAAGAAAATTTGGAACGTCTGGAATGGATACAAACCCACGTTAATTGTGATGAACTGAAAATAAAATTTAATTCCCTAACCAATAATTTGGGGCCTAGAAAACTGTTACACCATGGAATGTTACAAAAGGTATATAAATTATCATATAACTAAAAAAGATATGAATCTATGCAAACAAAATCCTAAAATCCCCTACATTTTTTAGCTCAAGAGTGGTAAGGAACTAATTGGACTACTTTTAAACGATTTTTTGTTACTAGTACAATGCAATAAGCCAATAGGTTCCAAATTTACTTTTCAACAAAATAGCAACTGCAGTTACAAAATATATAAACAGGTAATTTTTTTTTGAAGTTAGTATTTAGCACAATTTATTTATTGATATATTTTTTCTAGCCTCTTTTTATTCATGAGTTAATTGTTTCAAAAGGCACTACTGAAAATTGTGAAAATGGTACTGATGTAAATAGAGTTTTGAAAATTAATGACAAATTAGTTAATATGGCACTGATAGCTCCAACTGCCAATGAGTGCAATTTATGGATGAAAAAAGTTGAAGAAGCAAAATCTGCTTTTAATAATTGTAAAATGATGCACCAAAAAATAAAACCGAGTAAGTACAAAATCAAAAACAAGCCAGTGTATTAAATTAAAAAAAAAAGTTATGAAGAAAAGATCAAGTTTTATAATTCGTGCGTTCAAAAAGACTCTCCGTAGCGAGTATTTTAGGTTATATTGAAATAAAACAAATTATTAGATCATTAGCAAAAGCAGTTAAATCCATTACATATTTTTTACCGACCGCCAACATATATAAGGGAGGTATTGTGATCATACCGATTTTGACATTTCGATGGATCTCCACGAATTGAGGTCCCTACATAACGTTTTGACTATTTTTAGCATGATGTCTGTTGGTCTGTGTGTCGGTCCGTGTACACGTGCAGAGCAAATTCGGCTAAAAGGATTTTTATGAAACTTCATATTTAAGCTTTTGACATCAATGGCACGAGTTGATCAACTTTTGGTAAAAATCAGTTAACTAGAAATGGGTTTACTCGTGTCGGTTTTAAGATTTTTGCGAAAATTACACAACAGAGAAATTTTTCGAAAAAATTTATTTAACAAAAGTTGGTATAAAAGCAAGAACTAACAATTTTTATTTGAAATATATTTTTTTGATAAAGCAGCATAAATTTAACAAATACTTTGTGATGGCAGTCGGTCTTATGGTGGCCACAGCTGATTTTTTTTTTTTTTGCTAGAGCTAAAAATAGTATATTAAAACACAAGTTTCATAAGGCATAATTTATTGCATGCGTCGAAATTAAAAAACGAGGTGCGAAGCGAGTAGTGTTTCTGATTTCTCGACATTAGACTTATTTTCTCGAGAAATTTCGAGAAAAATGATTATATAATTATTAGAATATACATCTTTTTTTAATGTTGAAAATATTGTGGAGGATAAAAACATGTTAAAATTATAATCACCTTTAAAGTACTAAAGTAAAGGCGTCGAGCAAATTTTACATTTGTCGAGAAATGAAAAATGAGAATTAAAACTTTTTCTCGAGAAGAATCACTAGAAGCGAGTAATGTCGAGTTTTCTAATCGATAAGTGACATGCGAGATGGGCTTTAAAATTAAAATGCGGGGTGCACATTAGGCAGATAAAAATGGCGGCGTGCATATTAGGCAGTTTGCCCGCTATTTTTGACTGCCCCCCTCGGCAAAAGGGGGCCAGACTTGGGACTGAGAACAGGGACGGAGAATATTGGGAGGAGCCTTAAAATTCCTACTTAATATGAAGGGGTACATCAAAGAGTACAGTATCAGAGGTGTTATTCCCATGTTAGAAATTGGCAACACGAGCGTGAGCGACAGGGTAGCGTCGGGCAGTACTAAACTGCATTTGTCGCGCGTGGCGGGAATTTCAAATTAGTATTTAACAATTTATGCAAGCGTTTCGAACTATTTGGTTCTCATCAGTGCGATGTATCCTGATATTACATGATGACATGTCGGAAATCGCAGACGCAGGCATAAAAAGTATACTTAATTAAATTTATTTAAATAAATTAGGCAAATTAAATAAATTATTTAGTTATGCCTAGTAGACAGTGATGGGCGTTTACACGTAAACTTTAATTGTTTACGTTAACGTGTAAACTTATGTAAACAATTGGTAAACTTGTCAACAATGTAAACTGTCAAATAATGAGGTTAGTTTTAATTATTTAATACGAATAATAGAAAGTTAATGAACAAGTATATTCAGTTCAAAACAATAAATTTATTTAAAAAATGGTGGGAAGAAACCGAAGGAATAGTTCTGAAGAACTAGGTTTTGATTTAATTAAAGAAAATGATAGAAAATATAGGGCGTTATGCAAAATTTGCCATGAATCTTTTCGTTATTAAAAAAGGCTGTGTTTCTTAAAGGTGAAATTTAATGTATTTTGTTATTCAAAATAAAATTAGACTGAATTTTTTAAAGAAAAAAGTTTTTTATTTTTCATATTCATATTTATTAATTTGTATGTAACACCTGTATAATGATGCAAATTCGATTTTTATTAATATGTATATTGGCTTGTCCTAATTTTATATACTTACTTTTTCATTTAAAATCGTTTCATTAAAATTTTATTATTTATTAAAATGTATTGATAATGAGGTTCTGTATTTCAAAACAAGTGCGCATGTCTAAATAATTGTTTACAATGTTTACATTGTTTACAAGAGTTTTGTGTTTACTTTACATCAATTGTTTACGCGTCAACAATGAGGTAACTTACATCATGTAACTTACGCGCCCATCACTGCTAGTAGATAATTTATCAAAAAATAATTTATTAATGCCAAAATTAAAAGGATTATTATGCAAAGATTTTATAATAGTAGATTTGGATGGCATGATCATAAAATTTTGAAGAAATTTGTAGCATTTTGGGCTTGATTTTATGAAGTGCTAGGTAAAAAACACACTTTATAACACTTACAAAACAATATTTTAAAAATATCACAACTGACCGTTACGAACGTTTGAACGAAATGTGAGGTTATAATTATTTTTAAAATGACAAGACAAATTTGACTTCTGCGCCGCCCGATCCGCAGAGGTCCGATATACCTCTCTTTGTCACTCGTGTTGCCAATTTTTCTCATCACTTAAATTTTGAGAGGTAAAAACCTTGTTTTTATTTACCAAGGGCGCTAAAACACGGCTCTGCCCCTAGCGCAAGTTTTCCTTACTGCGACTCTGTATAGAGGCGCTGTTTTCGCTTGCAAAATGGCGATTGGAATAGGATTTTTTGACATTTGCCATTTGATACACAAGAATTCACATTGCAGTTAATTTTCTGTTGCGATTTTAAAGACATTTTATTCACTTTTCTTCACTTGAACACATAGAAACAATGCAATTAAATGAGCCACATCCAACAAAATCCTATTCCGTTAAGTTCCAAAATATTCCGCTAGGCGTCACTTCAGTTATTGTCGTCTGGGGTGCATATTAATTAGATTAAAAAATGGCGTGCTATAAAAGGCGGGCAATACGGTGGAGATATTTTTTGAACGCACTATAGGGTATGCTTATATTTTTATTCGTTGTTATGACATGCTTTTGATGTTTTTCTGTCTACGTCCAGAGGGCCTCGGTGGAGGTTCATGTGGAAGGCTCTTAGTTCTTGTCCAGAAAGGGAAACGTATTATTAAAAGCGGTAAGAACTTATTTATTTTTTGCATGTTACTCTAGGTCGAGCTCATAGCATGTATTATCCTGTCTATATACTATACATTGGTGTAATAAAAGGAATTGAAATAATTAGTAAAAAGAACAAAACTATGTCAATGAAAAAGGGTAACAAAGGTAACAAAAACAACTTTTTCAAAACTTACAAATAGTGTATTTATGTGGTAAAAAAAAACTGAGTTAGTAATTTATATTATTATTAGTTTCGTTCGCTGATGAAGTTTCAAATTGGAACACTACGCGCGAGCGTAATATTCCTTTTAGCGTTCACGGACGATATATCGTATTTTTTGGATCATAAGACGCCCAAATTTATGATAATTTTTAGAATTTATTATTACGTTAACTTGTACCAGCAACATTCTGTTCATCTTCACTTTCTGTACTATCACTCGTCTCGTTAATGTTACTGTTCGTATTATTTTCGTCTGAACTATTGTCAATCTCGTCAAAAACCAAGTCATCTTCGATACTATCCAATGCGTTGCTTATACCGCATTTCCAAAAAGACATAAAGTCTTTTCTTTTACAGCTTTCCATGAATTTTTTACCCAGGTACTTCTGAAATTGTCGTTCATTTTACGTCCTGCTGTAACATCGTGATTTGGCTTTATCATTCGTTTGTTCCACTCTTCCCGCATACAATTATTAAATGGTTCAAGGCCAAAGTGTCACAGTTATGACTTAGTTTAACTACTTGAATCGACACATCCAAGGATTGTTGTTGACATGTAAGGCCTCCAAAAAAGGCAGCTAATTCTGTATTTCTATTATATTCTTGGTTGATTCTGTTTTATGCGCTCTGAATTAATTCCACACTAACATCGCGCACTTTTTAAACTTTTGCACCATAAGACGAACCCCAATTTTAAGTCGATTTTTCTGCGTAAAAAGGTCTTATGGTCCGAAAAATACTGTAGTTCATGACAGAAACAGTTCTTCCGAATTAAAAAATAGACTATACCTTGTTAGAAACTTTACCTGCGAATGAGGCTATATCACTTAGTGAGTTTTGAATTACAGCTATATTTTATGTTTAATTTTTAAGTTTTTATTTTTCACAGGTAAATCGTTTAATGAAAATATATTTTGCAAAGTTGCAATGGGAGATCAAGAGCAGTTTACTGAGGTAGCAAAGGACAATCCCCTTAATGGCAATATTACGCATAATGGGGCACTGCAAATGCCAATTTTGGTATGGAATGCGAGTATGCAGTTCCATGTTAAAAATGTAAATCAAGACAATTTAGTGATAACAGTTTATGAAAAATGTCTTTTTAGCCCAGATGGTAAGTACTAACAATTTAGTACGAATTAAGCATCATTTAGACATTAAATTAATTGTGTAACTCTTATTTGTGTAGTTTTCTAATTTAATTTTCTTTTATAGAATTTTTGGGGCGAGCAGAAGTCAAAATACAGGATATTATAAAACAAACAAGAAATCAAAATGGTCCTATTTTAAAACGTTTAATTTTACACCAAGTTGAAAGTGGAGAACTTGAAATTAAGTTAGATTTACAGATGTTTAACACATAAGAACCCAAAGTATTTAATATGATGCTCTAGGTGTCCTAATTAATTGTTAACACTATGGTAGCCGATGTTTAGCGATGAAAAACGTTTTAAGCGACGGATACCGATGTTACCCGATGTCACTGTAAAGCCGGCTATACACTAAACGTTCAATGTGAACCCATGTTAGGTTGATAATGTAGTTTATTGACAGTATGAGTTATGCTAAATAATAAAATATTACAATACAATTAATAAGTAAATAGAAATCAGACAAGTGAAAAAATAAATAAGAGAAGTTTATTTAACTAAGCTTACGTTTCGATTTTATTAAAATATTCATCAGAGCTAGTTAAAAGTATACGTTAAAATATAAAATATAGGCTAAAATGTCCATAGTTGTTAACGTCGTTGAACCCAGAGATAAGAATGTGGGTTTGAATTCATCAAACATATAATGCAATACATAATGAATTATTAAAAATAAAATAAATATAGCATACATACCTTGTATAGACGGAAAATTTTTCTGGTTGTTTACTGATAGGAAAATCAAGAGTCAGTGCAAACTGGTGTAGGGGGTCTATTTGTAAGCTTTTCGACATTTTTACAGTGTCCTGTTGAAAATTCCAAGAGTAAATATGCATAAGTAACAGGACAATGTGCAAGTGACTGTTCTAAGTTACAGAATGCACAGCCAGGTTTATTGGCCGTACTGTCTACGTCTGTGGTTCTGAAATTGGGCGAAAGAGTCAATAATTACAAAAATCACTACTTTAAAAAATTGTTTGGGTACTTCGTGTTATTCTAATTTTTTCTAGGGAGCTTTGATATCAACGAGTTTGAAAAGCCCTGGTCTTGAATAGTGTTTAGCAAACCGTGGGTCGCAAATGAGTTAAATGGGTCTTAATGGGATTTGATTATAAATGGACATATCTTATATATCCACGTATGGTCGCGTACCGCCTGGTGAATATTATAATGGGTCACAAGGAAGAGAGATTGAGAAACACTGGCCTAGAAGATTCCTTAATGTGCTGGACGAAAATTTCAATGTTGGAAGATCACTTTCATGCGAAATGCTTGGTTATATAGAGCAATTTCTAACGATTTGTTATTAGATCTGTTCATAGAACCATTTCTAACTGTTTATTTTCATCAGACGCAAGCGCAGAGTTCGTAGGAGTGCGTTAAAATAACTCGCTTGCGTCTGACGATAATAAATCATTAGAAATGGTTGTACGTCTATAAGTAAAGCTGTTCTACATTCTATAGCTCTGTAGCTATTATCAGCCACCTGAACAGAGTTTATAAATGTGCGTTAAAATTTCCTGGTGCATGCGAATGATAACATAACAAATCGCTAGAAGTTACTCTACAAGACACCATCAGCATGCGACCAATTTTAGGCACATGACGAATAGTGTAAAACCGGCTTTACTACGATGATAAACGGTGTTATAGTAATATTAAATTAATAAAATGATTCATCGTCGATTGAAAGCGATGTTGATGAATTTATAATGGATTGAGGACAGTTTCACGCCATCAAAAAGTGGAGGGGATTAAAAAACCGAAAAAAACCAGGATTCGATCTTGATTGTTTTGGTTACTAATCATTCTATCAAACAAAAATCGGATTCTATAAATAACATTTTTTCAGCATTGTATTTTCGGATCGAAAAATCGTATTCTTGGTTGAAATCTGGTATTTACGGTACAGATTATTAGTTTCCAATATACATGTGGTACGTGTCTTATTGCTGACATTTGTATTTTATAAATTCAAGAAGTAATGTTGACAAAATCCGTCTTTCACAAAAATCGATCTCTGTTTCTCTAATGCCTTGTTGCATAAAAGCCTTATAACTAGATGTAACCTAAAACTGGATGTAAAACACAAAAATACCTATACTTATACCTAGGCAATTTTGTGTTTTACATCTTGTTTTAGCCTACATCTAGTTTTAAGGTATTAATGCAATCGGGTATAAATAAAAAAATGTCAGCAATTTTATCGCATTCTTGATTTAAATTTAGTATTTACGGTACATAGTAGAACTTGGCAATCGTTCTCTGCGCCCTCTTTTCTTTTTTAATTTAATATTACTACACCCGATGTTATATTTCTTATTAACAACCCTTGAAAATCCCACTCGCAGGCTCGCTTTTAGCGAGTGGTATAATGTTATTTGAGTTTATTAATGGCTTAAATTTTCAAGGGTTGCTTATTAACAAGTTTTAGGGCAATATAAGGACATTTTTAGAGCATCTATTCCCAGCTATGAATTAATATAATCAAGCACTTTTCTAATTTTTGCAATTGACTGTTAAAAATATTGTTATTTAATATTTTTATTGATATACAAAGATTTTATTTTATATATTTATTTTGTATAATTGTTACAAATACAAAAAACATGGGTTTAAATTTGTTGCTATAAATATGGTATATAAGTTAAAACTAATAAATAAATAAATTATTAAAAACTAAATTAGCTTACAAATTGGTCTTACATTTATAAATACCCAAAAGGATGTAGACGGAAAAAATTCAGTCTGTTTCACATGAAATTGTCAAAAATGTTTTCATGTGATTTTACATAATTATAATTAATATTATATTTATTAACTATAAGCAAAACGTGAATTTGGAGAATGTGTTCAATTTTTTATATATCTAGTAAACTCCAACTTCATGTTCAGCCAAAAAATACCCCTTACTGTCACCGAAGTAACGTTACTTCATTGAATATAGAGAAATAACAAGAGTTCCATTGCACATTATGTAATATATTTAGGTGGATGCAATTCCTATATTATAAACACAGACGTATCAGTAATAAATATTGGTTAATGAGTCCACCAGAACTAGGCTGTATGCTTAGAATTAAGTATATTGTAACGTTAGAAACGAGAAGGCATGGTCGGAAGAGTGGGGAGCCAATAGTAATCATTCAGGCATATGTAGCAAATAAATACGCGTTTATAACATGACGATACGTCGGAATTGTCAACTGACAATAACTGAAGCGCCTCTAGTGAGATTTTGAGAAACTGGCGGTTGTAGGATAGTCGAGTTTGTTTACTGTTGTTTTCATAGCAAGTTTTTAAAAAAATGTCTTTAAAATTGCAAGAAAAAATTAAATGCAACGTGAATTGTTGTGTTTATCTTTGCAATGCAAAAGTAGGTCGTGATAGAGACCTAAGTTTTCATCGTGTTCCGAAACGTGGCAAAAAAAACGTGTTTCTGAATTTACGTGGTGGTGCACGTGTAGTTATGGATAGAAGACAAGCATGGGAATATGTTCTTAGAAGTGGAAAGACAGTTAAAGACCATTTTAGAGTGTGTTCCCGTGTGTTTCAATAAATATCACATGAAGATACCATTGAACCTGTCAAAAATATCCTACCAAAGTCAGCCATGATGTAAAATGCAGTAGCGCCTCTATCGGTAGTGTCAGATGTCAATATAACTGATATTTTTGGAACTCTTTATGAAGTTAATGTTTTTCAATATATGTATACTATAAATCTCATTGAAAACAGGTAAAAATTCCTTATGAGTACCTGTTTATATACGTCTATCAAGTTTCGGTTTTTTTCTGTCCAAAATTTTTCTAACCTAACCTAACCCTATTAGTTATATCATTGATTGTTTGCATATAGTGAAGATATATAAATGCTTTATACAGTTTAAATACATTTACATAATTTAGCATCTATGAATGCGACGAAAAACGTTCTATTTCACACATAAAATTGGTAGGTCGGAATATATTGATATTTTTGAGGATTCTCTCTTGTAATAATGTTAATGTTTTTCAAAATATGAACTATAAATGTCATTTAAACCATTTAAATGTGACTTTAACCCTTACGTTACGTTGTCCTTTGGTTGCGGTGTGGGGTACATGTACCCCATTTTTATTTTATCGTAAATAAATAATTTAATAATTTGTATTCAGGTTTACTATGGAATATATTAAAAATGTTTTTTAGCTGAATTACAATATTTTTAATTGCAATTTTTTCATACGTCCAATATTCATAAAATCCTGTTTCATATTAACCAACTAAATTTCTAGCAAAGCATAGTATACGCCCAACTTGATACGTCCGTCCTGTCCGACGTTCAGATTCAGACTGAAGCGGTTGTTTAGGCGGTATCTGGTTTGCAATAATCAGGGAACTCACCCGAGTTGATTCCGCCCTTTACTTAAAAATAACTAATAAAATTCATGAAAAATAAATTAATTAATAATAGGTGTTTAAAATAAAAAATTTAAAAAATATTTACCTACATTGTTTCATAAGTAGGTAAATTAGTATTTATGGTATTTATAAAACTCAAGAACGATTATTTTATTAAAATTTTGTGGGGTACATTTTAAGTAGCACCGCTCCGTAAGAGTTAAGCGTATAAATACTGAAATTTCATTATTCAAGTTTTTCTTTAAAAAAGTTAATACGAACTAAATGTTTTTTTTTTTTTTTTTAATTTAATGGCTTTTGCTACTTTGGCAATTAGCTAGGACAATTTTTTATTCGAGATAATTTCCATGCCACAACCGGGATTTGAACACGAGCCCTCATGGTCTAGAAGCTAGTGAATCGCTACACTAACCACTACGCCATGGTTACCGGCACGAACTAAATGTTAACAAACACATTAAATAATTGCTTGGATATCAGAACGGATAACTATCAAATACGATTTGCGTTTTGTATAAAAATGTTGGAAATGATAAAGTGAATCGTAAATGTTATGTTTTGAAAGAAAGGGGCGGCGCTTCGCTAAGGCCAAATCTTATTCTAACTAGCTTACGCCTTTTCTCAGACGAGTTGTTTGTGGTGGACCTAAATATTAACCACACAAAGAGGGGGTTAACTTCAAAAATAAAAAGTAATGTCTATAAATCTGACATACTCAGTGGGGTCATTAAAGTTGGCATTAAGTTGCGTGGACAGTAAAAAACGCTAACCATACTTACGATCGGTTATGTTAAATCGGGTAAATCGCCGAAATGCTACATATATCGTTCAGTATGTTAACTAGAAAGGGACAACTAACGCCCCCAATGCTGAACTGTGTTTACTTTTATAGTGGCTATTCTTTTTAAGTCTCTATATTCAATGCTAACGTTTAGTTTTGCTCGGATACGATGAATAATGTTCCAAAGTTCGTACCTTACTATCACAATAATGTTAGTTTATTTTAAACATTCATTCTTTTTCTTCAGTTACTTTTTCTTCTGGAAAATCATATATTGGTTTAAAACCACCAAACATTTGTGGTTTAAAATTTTCAATATCAAATTCACTTGATGATTCTGGTAGTAACGTAGTACCACCATCATCGTCTTTTCTATCTATGTTCTCTTTTGATCGGTCTCTAACAACAGACCATCCATTATTGGTTGAACCAATGTTTACGCTAGCCTGGAAAGGTGCTTGAAAGTCCAGTTTAGGTGGATACTGCGGTTCTGTCTCTTCAATCTTATGGTTTTCTAATTTTTCCGATGTTACACTACCCTTTCTCACCGTATTTCCCAACATCATGTTGTTTTGATGGTGTGTATGCATTACAGCGCTAACTGTAAATTCAGAACCTTGATTTCCAACAATCCCATGTTGATGGCTTTTATCGGAATTGCGTATTTCAGAAATTACAGAACTTGCATAGTTTGGTAATGAATATTTTTCATCTGTCGATTCAGTTGGTGTATATGCAATTGCTATTGGGCTTTGCGTGTATGTTTTCAAGGTTGCAGAAATTGGTTCTGCAACATAGTTAATTTTATTTCCGTTTATTATCCTGGATTCTGTTTCTAGTGTAGTCCATTGGTTGTTGGCTTGATAAGGATCATATTTTATCTCGTCTAAATCCTTTGATGTGGTTTCTGGGGTGTATAAAGAAGTAGGATCTGGTTTTTCTATCGGATAAGGAAAGTCTGTTTTAACTGGAAAGGTTGGTTTAGGATGTGGTTTTAAAATAGGTGAATCTTTGGGTTTTAGTATTGGTTCAGTAAATGTTGGGAATTCCTGACCGATTTTTGATGGTGGTAAAGGTGGTTCACTTCTTGTTCCAATGACAACTGTTTCTTTATTTTCAGTATCCAACACATCTAGCTTTAAAGGTGAACTGTTTACTGGGTAAACTACGTATAAAGGTTTATCAGTTGTTTCTTTATAATTTATTTTAAAAGGTGGTGGCATGTTTGGTTTTATTGTATTCACTTTATCACTCTGTTTTGCGTGTAACATTTGTAAAGTTGCTATTTCTGTTTCGTCTTCACCGTTTCTTCTGTTTGCAACTGGTACTTTTGGAGGAATTTGAGGAGGGAAACCATTGAACTGTGGTTCATTTTTATAATTTTCTGTCTTATGCTCTGTTTTTTCTTTATGTTGGTGCCTTTCTTTCAATTCACTCTGCATAAGGTGTTGGTTTAATGTTACTGGTTTTCTGAGTTCTAAAATTCGTTTTGGAGGTGGTGGAGGATGTAGTTTTTCAAAAAATCCAATAGGTCTATTGGAAGGTCTTTCAAGTAATGGTTGTCTTTGCATATAACCAGAATTGATGGGTATATCGTGGTAATGGTTTCCAGAACCAACTTTTGCGTTCGGTCTAAATTGTGGTAAAATATTAGGTAGCCCATCTATTCTTTTATATACTTCTGGTTTATGTGGTGGTCTTGGTGGACGAGCATATTCAGGTCTTCCAGAATAAAAATGTCCAGGTCTTGGATCCCATGGAGGGCGTACATTAGGGTTTCTTACAGGTTGTTTAACTTCTTTCTCACTAGGAGGAGTTAGATCAGATGGCAATTGATGTAACATTGGTTTAGAATACAGGGACAAAATTTCCCTATTTGGATTTGGTGCGTAAGTTGTTGGTTTATCATCTGGGAACACTATTTTATTACTTGGTTTATTTTTAGTAATTTCTGAGTCTAAATCTAGTTGTTCATCGACAACTTGTCCAGGGATTGTTTTTATTTCATTAGTCGGAGACCCAATGCTTAAAGATGCTTCTGTACCTCTCAAAGGTTGGATATTCGCCGATGCACCACCTTCTGGGTAAACAGTTAAGTTATAATTCGTCCCAACTTGTGCAAATTGATAATTATTGCCTTGTGGTACCTTATATTTGTTTCCATAATTTGGTCCTACGTTGTAAACTGAACCTTGAGCATATCCAGAACCTCCTTGTCCAACATTGTAACCAGAACCTCCTTGTCCAACACTGTACCCAGAACTAACTTGCTGTAGGTTGTATTCAGGGGCTGAATTGTACAAGGAATTTGTTTGTGAAGGATTGTATTTGATTGGTTGCTCGTATTTTGGAGGTGTGGCTTCAGGAATAGTCCAAGAATAGTTTGATTGTATTTCTTGGTTGTATACATTTGCTGGCATTGTATCGAAATTGGGATAGTTATCGTATTTCTGGGGTACAGTCCAGGAGTAATTGGAATTTGTCTGTCCAGTTCCAGTAAAGGTGATTGTTTCCTTTACCTTTCCATTTTGATCCAGAACTGGTTGTTGTTGAGCTTGGTTTTGAGTGTACAAAGGCCTAAATGAGTTTGAAACAAAAGTTTCCTTTTTGTTGTCTACTTTTTGTTGATTTCCAACAACAAATGAAACCATATCTTGGTCTGGGGCTATGTGGATATTGCTGGAACTTAATGGTTTTACTTCTTTTTCTGGGGTTTTAGTAGTCATTTCAACCATTTCGTTCATTAGTTGTTCTTTTAAGTTACCATTTGTGAGGGAAATTATTGGTAATCTTACACCTGCTGGGTGGTTTTCTCCTAAAGGTAAAGAAGTAACGCGCATTGCTGGTGGAGTTTCTGTTATAGAAACTATTTTAGTTGTCGATTTGCTTTCTTCTTCGTAATCATCGTAATTTTCTGATGTTATACTGATGAAATCAGTTTTTTCTGTAGGTTTTGTATCATTTTGTGGATAAACAGTGTAACTATTCTCTACTTCTTCTGGTTTATAGTTTTGATGGAAATTCGAATAAACAGTTTCAATTTTTTTGGTGGTTGTTATCTTTTCAGTTGTACTTTTAGTACTTTCTGGTGTTACAATTTGACTTTTATTAGTATTCTCAGCACTTTCATCATAATCATACTCATATTCTTCTTTGTTGCCAACAGGAATACCATGAGAATTTTGAGTTATTAAATTGGTTAAACCAGGTTTGGTATCATTTTTCTTTTCTACTTCTTCTTTTTTAACCTTATCTCCGAAGGCTAATGAAGGTAGATTTGAGAATAAAGATGGCGGTTTAATGGCTGGTTTGGGTTCTTCATAATCCCCAAATAGTTCATCAAATATACTGTAGGGACGTTGTGTAGTCTTATCTTTAGGGGGTATTTTTTCTGGTGCTTTTGTAGTGAAATAATCGTAATCATTGTCATATTCTGGTTCTTCAGTTGTGTAACTTGGATGATTCATTGGACTATTTAATAAGTTTTTAGTTGTAGGAGAAGTTGTTGTTGTTGTTGTTGTTGTGGTTGTTTTAGTTGTTGTAGTTACTTTTTCAGTTGTTGTTTCTTTAGGTTGGTAGTAAACTGATTTTGTTGTGTAATAAGTTGGACTCACTGTTGGTTTGATGTTTGTGTTATATGTTTTATGGTTATAACTATTTTGTACGTTTCCTTGTATTTTAGTATTTGCGTATGAACTTGAAATTAAAGGATATACGTATTTATCGGGATTATATTTAACTGGTAGATTTAAAAAATCGTGAAAATTAGGTGTTAATTGATTTATATCATTAGGTCGATGGCTGCCAAAATTTCCGTCCTTACGATCTATGTTTGATTTGTCAAATATATTAGTGCTAGGTTCTTCATCAATGTATTCATATTCAAGGTATGTTTGTTTTCCTGCTGGTGTTTTACTGTTGAAATCGATTGCACCGGTTACTGGGTCCTTCTCAACGTAGAATGGTTTTCCATTGTTGAAAATTGGACCCGGGAGGTTGTAGCCTGGTATTATCAAAGGAGATGGATTCGGTTTTTCTTCATATAAAGCATCCTAAAATAAAATAAGGTAGTGAATATTTATATTTAAATTTTTAATGGCGAACACCATAAAATATACGGTTTTGTAATATAACTTTATCTAATGTTTATAAATTCAAATCTTGAACAAAACAGTTCATTTTAAAACATTTTCTTAGAAATTTAAATAATTCAGAACAGTGAAACTAGTTTTTTTTATTACGAGTGTAAAATCGACAAAACTGAGCAAGATTTTAGACCGTCTTAAAAGCAATAAAGATTTAGTATCGCGTTCAAAAAAGGTTGGAACTGTTGGTTTATACGGTAATTTTATACCCATTTCACACTAGAACTTAAAGTTAGGCGAATTTAAAGTCCCCTGATATCGATAGAGCAGTTTGCATTTAGACTAGATGTTTAAATCGCCGGTGCTGCCTCCTATGATCATTTTATTCTTAAGTTGGCGTCACGAAATTGCGTCCGACAGTTTCCAACTGTCTGCGCATACGCAAATTTTGAATTGTTATTAAACACATATGGATATTTGATTCCATTCTTCAATAAATATGCTACAATAAAGAATATATTACACCTGTATTAACATATAAGTCGATAAATTTTTACCTTAATTATTGTAGCTCTGTATTGTATTAAATATATTATTAAAATAACTAGTTAAATATCTAATTTAATTATAATAAGTATAAGTTTCTTATAACTTCGATATAATATAGTTATTTTTTGACTATGATAATATAAAATGTTGACAGCACAAATTCAAACAGTATTAGAAATTATGTTGGCAATGCGTACCAGGTGACCTCACTTTAAGACATAAATCTCTTATCTTTAATCTGTTACAGTCGGTTCCAAACGGTTAGGCGGAACTAAATGGGAATTTCGTTCTTTTAGGTTGTCACGAGAAGGGATCTTGCTTGGGTTATTTCATTTTTCACGTTGGAATGTCACAATTTAAAATTCCAACAATGAAACCATAGAAACGAATGACATATGTCAAAATTAAATTATTATTTTTTATATATTTTAATGACAAAAAAATTAATAAATGGGAAATTTGTATTAAGAATGACACAAAAAATCAAAATATAAAGAAAATGGCAATTTAAAATGATATTAACCTTAACCAAAAAATGTTTATTGTAAGTATGATTTACAAAGCTTAAACAAAACGGTTGAAAAGCACGATTTAAACGATGAAAGTAACTAGATTGCAAAATCTAGTTCCGCCTAACCGTTTGGAACAGACTGTAAGTTACGTGCATCCACACTAGCACTTAAAGTCAGCCTAATTTAAACATCCTATCTTAAAGTTCTAGTGTGAAAAGGGTATAGGTAAATAAGGACGCCATGTTCTGACGTCACAGTTACCAATTTATGATAAAAAAATTCCCTATTACGCACGTGGCGTGACTTTTCGATTATATTTTGTATCGACTGCTGCTCGCTTTTTAAAGCCATGCGATAATTTATTACTTGCTCAATTCATTAAAATTTTGCTCAGTTTTGTCGGTAAAATTAATACTTACATCTTCATTATATTCTTCAGTGTCCTTCACCGTTGTGTTTTGTCTTTCTTCATTCTTCTCTATCGCTATACACCATATACTCAAAGGTAGTGTTGTTAAATATAAGAGGAATAGCAATTTTAACTCCATTTTATAATCGGATATAACCCTGAAACAAAATATTTATAAAAGTTATAGACTTAAATATATATAACATTATAGAATAGATGTTAATTATTTTGTTGCTATATTAATCTGTTAAGAGCAGAACAAACACATTTTTAAACAAATAAAAACATATTTCAAAGCGCAATGTGTTCAATTTGGTTTAGTTTTGAGATATTTAAACTAATCAGATTTTGCATATTGATTACTTAAATAAATTTTAAAATTATATCGTCCTTGTTTATGCAACCATTCTAAAGTATAAAGCATTGCATATCACCATACGTAAATTTATATTGTCAACTGACAATAACTGAAGCGCCTCTAGTGAGATTTTGAGAAACTGACGATTGTAGGATAGTCGAGTTTGTGACAAGCATGGGAATATGTTCTTAGAAGTGGAAAGACAGTTAAAGACCATTTTAGAGTGTGTTCCCGTGTGTTTCAATAAATATCACATGAAGATACCATTGAACCTGTCAAAAATATCCTTCCAAAGTCAGCCATGATGTGAATGCAGTAGCGCCTCTATCGGTAGTGTCAGATGCCAATAAAAGCATACCCAGACAAGTTGTTATACTTATCGAGAATCCTGTTGCCTATCAATGGACTGAGAGCCAGTATAACTATTTCACATAATTCTATTTGTAACGTATTTGAACTACTTGGACCAACATACGTCCGTTGTTTTATCTCAATCTGTTCTATTTGAATATATTCAGATAAACGTATGTGTGTTTTTGTATTTGCCACAAAGACAGGGAAGACAAACTGAAATCGAAAGATATTTCTTTCTCACTCTCCGAAGGAATAAAAACTTTGGATTTTGTAAACCTTTTCGACTGTGTCACACGCTCCTTTTAAAGGTTATCGGCAAGTAAATTCTAGTAGACTTTAAATAAGTCGAGGATCTCTGTAGTTTAAAATAATTTCGCCGTTTCACATGCAACCATTCACACACAAAAATATAAAAGGCTGTATCTTTCCAAATTGACAACGGTACAAGATCGTCGTTGGGAAATAAATTTCACGTAGAGTAAACTCTCGATTTAATGGACTTCAGATTTAGCGGAAGAAAAAACGGATTTACGATGTAACACACTTTGAATAAACGGACAAAAATGCGACGTATTGGCGGGGTTCTACAAGTCACGCGATGCTCAAGAGCAGAGTGTCTTAATCTTTTCCCATCGCGGACCGGCGAAAATTTTATACGATTACAACATAAACTGTATTTGTTTATATTTTGTAAAGTATCTCATACATTTTAAATAGCTTATCGAGCATACAATAAAAACATTATTTAATTCATTTAACATATTTTTTGAGGACCGGTCAAATTTCTACGCGATCCTGCCGTTAAAAACGCTGTTCAAAAGTTTGTGTTCGCTCTACATTAGACCCTTTTGCTTCTAATAATTTGTCAAATGGAGGGTCTATTGTTAGTGTCTATATTAAGTGGACAAAAACAACCATAGAAAGCGGAGTATGAACGTTTATAATATTTTTCGGTGCTTATGCAACCGCTTTAACTTTAAAGTATTTGGTATTGCATAAATAACAGGCGTACAATTTATGTATGGCAATATTTTTGTTTAAAAGATGAAATATCTGAATGTGTAATTCCTATAATAACTCCAACCTATAAAACTAGCTAAAGTAAATTATTTATAACATATCTCCTTCATATCATGTACTGTTTCATTCAAATCTGACAATAATCTGTAGATCAAATATCATTTATCTATGTTATCACATGCTATATAATTAGTTCATGAATAAATTATCTAAAGCATTATTGTTTTTTTATTTATAACATTTTATAACAGTTTTTCTCAACCTGTTGTTCGTAGCAAAATTTTAGTGGTTCGAGAAAGAGTAATTATTACTTTTGCGATTTATATTAATTTTTGTATGTTTTTTTTTTTTTTGTTAATTTTCTGTGATTTTTATTATTTTTCAGGATTTTTTTATGACAGAAATTATATGTAGACTTAAGACATACAAAAAATTTGTTTAATAGAACATTTGTTACATTTTATTGCAAAAAAATTACAATATTATTTTTAGTGGTTCATAGTAGAAAATTATTTATTGGTCCGCGGTATGTTTTCGGTTGAGAAACGCTGTGTAATCTCTATCTTGATCCCTTAATTCTTTGCTCCCCAACCGGTGTGGCACGAGACGATATTAGATGCGCTTCGGCGCAATGCAGCCAAGATAAGAGAAAAAGGTAAATAATCTGTCAATAATACACAATACTTAATTTTATAATATTTATAATAAACTTCAAATCTGACTCATGTTTACAGAAGGCAGACTCCGTGTTGCCATTATATATTGTTTTTTGGTGTGTTTTTTTCCCCTACCACTACAATGGAATTGTTTCCTTTCGATATTGTTAGCTGATAAGAAATTTGAAAAACTTAATTCCGTATATTATAAAAATGCGCGCGCAGGACGTGCGGGAATGAATAAATTCGCCTCAATGCGCATGTGCACCAGTGCGAGAATTTTCATTCCCATACTGGCTGCGCGCGCATTAATGATGATTAGTGTGGTTGCCAACAATATTTATACTGTATTTTCTTGATTAATTTTTTTTTTATTTATTTGAAAATGATAATTGGATGAAAAGCACAGTGTGCAACACGCGTGGAATCTATATTCCGCTCTCGAATGAATTACTTCATTCTCTGAATATGTGGCATTCCGCGCTAGTTACACAATATGCCATTTTCAATTTGGCAAAACAGATTGATGCAAAAAAATAAATATTATAAAGAAATGTATAGAAAATTTAAGATTATTAATTTCTGTGTGTGCACTTTATAACTACTATTATATATATTCAGATCAATTCTGTAAAAAGTTACTGTGTAATAATGTTACTACAACATAAAATATTATAAAAAGTATAATGACTTTCATTCATGATAGTAACTGACTTTGCTAATAGTGACGAATTTAGTAACTATTATCATAGTAACAGAGTTACAGAATTGATCTGAATATATATATAAATATTTTTTTGCTCATTTTTTTTTTTGGTTAAGCCTAAGGCCCAAGCTGGCAACCCTAGATGTGTCGTGGAATTTTAGGAAGAGCATTACTGAGTCATAAAATTCTAGGACGAACTTTGTTGTGCCGTAGGTAAGACAAGGTTGCTGAACACTACTTTCAGATAGATTTATGTTATTTATCATAAAGCGAAATTTTGAAAACATCCATTGAATCTAATGAATTGCTATTAATAATGTTTCGCAGTTAAGTTGTGATTCATAATGAATCATATGGTTATTGTTAGAAAGCTGTAAATGTGTATACATTTCTCAACATTCCATGAAACTTAACCCAGACTTGGTTCACTGGCAGAGGTCAAGATCACAGGTCACTTCCGCAATCGTGCACACGGTAGTGCCAATCAAGTAATTAGAAAATACGCCTACTTTACGATTAAACGCTATTTACAACTAATTTCATTCAAAGGAAATTGGAAGTTCTGGAACACGAAATGTGTGATACCAACGCTGGTATGGAACACTAACAGTTAAGAATTTTATGTTTCTCTTCACTGTTATTTGGTCATAACGTAAGGTGACCATTTTCTTGAGAAGGCAATGCGGGACGAAGCAATAAAAAAGGTCCTCACCTCCCAAATATAAGTAAAGAGCCAAAAAAAAGGTCCTCACCTCCCAAATATAAGTCAATTCAGTTAAATTCAATTCAATTTATTTTAATTAATAACTATTACATTT